>VIBQ01000061.1:53762-147287 GCA_006937295.1 Carpinus fangiana | reverse complement strand
CTAATAGTCTTATTTTTTTTTTAATAAAGTACTATTAGCGTCCACAAGATGTGGACGCTAATAGTCCTATTTTTTTTTTAATTTTATAAAGGACTATTAGCGTCCACAAGATGTGGACGCTAATAGTCCTAATTTTTTTATTTTTTATATATGACTATTAGCGTCGACAATTGTCGACGCTAATAGTAATTTAGCCGACGCTAATAATTTTTCTGAGTATTAGCGTCGACTCTAGACTCGACATTAATAGTCATATTTTTGGTACGACTATTAGCGTCGACCCTAAAGTCGACGCTAATAGTCGACTATTAGCGTCGACTCTAGGGTCGACGCTAATAAGTCGACGCTGATGAGCTTAAATCTTGTAGTGAAAGAGCGCCGCCCATCACACTCTTATGTTAAATTTTGATCCCACGGCATATATATGACTTACTTCTTTTCATGACCAAAAATTAAGTACATCAATAATACAATGTAGAGGCCCATATATTGGATAAGATTGACAATTTTATGTACTCTCTTGGAAAACCATAGGTGTCTAAAAAGTAGGGTTGAAAATTAGAAAATGGGCACAATTTCCACTTTCTTCCGACCTGACTTGAAATCATAAAGGCGGTTGTCTGCAGCTTGCACCAGTTGGTGCCACGCGCCAGCCAGTGTGCTTCACTTCCTTCGTCTCGGCTGTTGTAGCTGTTTGCTGACTTTTTATTGTGTTTTTATTTTTTTATTTTTAGTAAGGGTTTGACTTCTCCTTAGATCTACTTTCATGAGCGATCTTTCAACCTATCGTTTATAGGTGTGAAAACTGCTACCTAGGGCTACTTCTTCTCTTGGCTCTGCTGCAATGTAGTTTATCACTTGGGAAGGGGAACAGCTACAAGCTAGTTTATACACACACTTGGTCTTAAACAGGGCTTTAACATCAATGCAATACAAAACTGGTTTGGTTTTCTGCAGGTGAAGAGCTTAATTCGGATCTTTCCTCTATTCCTAAATGGAAAAACTTGCAACTTTTCATAGTGTTCCACCCTTGCACACCTCTACGGAGGTGGCTCTCCATGGCCTCCACTGTCCCTTTTGTGAGGTGGACAAGGGTGGAGCCACCCCCACCACTCTTTATATATGGGGCAGAGCTCCCCTCCATCTCCTCCCATTGTATGGTGGAGGGTGAGAGAGTAGGATGGAAGTTTGTTTTTTGTTTTTGTTAGTGTAATTGCCTATTTGCGTCCATGAAAGTTTGAAGTGTATTTGGATACTTGTGTCATGTTTTCGATCATTAGTACAATATAATAGATGGCAAGTTTTCCACAAGACTCTAGACGAAAAATCTAACAGATAAGCCTATTTGTCACTCAAACACTTCATTACTTTAATTATCAAAATTAGAAATTCGGTTCTTATCTTCCATATAGGCAAAGCTTGTGGACTTTTGGGATTATTTCCCTTTAATAAATATTAAACTTTCGAAAGATGTATGGCTCCGCTACACCATCCCTAAAAAAATTAGTCATTTGAGAATAATATCATGATCAGCCCCCAAACTTTGGACATATCATCTAAATATAGGCCTAAATCAGTCGGAATGAGTTTGTTAAAAAAAAATGATATAATTTGTAAAAGCAATTGGTTCAGTGGTCAAAATAATTATGTTTGACGATTCAAATGCTAAAACAAATAGCAGTGAGTTATTTGAATCCTAAAGAAAATGAGCGGTGAGCTGACGTGGCAGAGGTTTCTAGAGATTTCTGAAGTTAGTTAGGATTCATTGCAACTGAGGTTACACGCTATTGCTGTATCGGCGCGTGAGGGCGCGTGTTCTCTCTGGCCACTGTGATTCCGGTGTCAGTGTGCCAGAAAACTACTGCTGGTTACAATACATTGGTGGAGGAGCTTTCAGTTTTGAATCATGGCTAGAAGAGCTAGCAGAGGTCGTGGCGGGAAAAAAACTTCAAAGGTGAATTTGAAGGAGACTAAGGCTGTAATGGAGGATGTTTCACGATCTGAGGATTGTGATGTAGAATTGAGTGAGGATGAGGATAATTGTAATTCTAGGATCTGTGGTGATCAATTGGATAAGGAATTGGAGGTAGATACACAGTGTTCGCTTGATGCAAGTATCGCTGCTGTTGAGGTGAATAATTTTGATTTTCTTGAAATTGAAGCTGTTCATATTTTGGAAGCTGAAGGTGCTAAGGAGGGACATTCAGAAGGTGTTTGTGAGACTGCACCAGCTCAAGACTGGAGACAATTATTCAGATCTGAGAAGTCTCTTGGTACGTTGCACTATTTTGCTTCGTCTAAGGAGGATGGAAGAGTTGTTGTGAAGCCTCCTAAGGAAGCTATTGAGGAAGGCATCTTGAAATGGTCTCCTTCTTTGGTTAGCCAGTTTCTGGATAAACCATTGCCTTACTATCTTGTTAAGAGAGCAGTGGAGAGTCTTTGGGCACAATATGGGAAGGTTGAAGTTTTTCTATTGGAGAATGGACTTTATTTGTTTCGATTTGCTGATGAGAAGACCAAAGATGATGTTATAGAGGCTAAAATTTGGCATTTTGCAAATAAACTTCTGATATTGAGGAAATGGACTCCAGGTATGTAGTTATTAAAACTTTCTTTGTCTACGCTTCCTATTTGGATTTAAATTGCATAATTTGCCTATTGAATTCTGGAATACCACCTACTTGAGTTATGTGGCTAGTGGTGTTGGCAAACCTTTATGTGTTGACTATGTCACTGAAGAGCAGCTTTGAATTGGTTATGCTAGGGTGTTGGTTGAAGTGAGTGTTGAATCCGATTTTCCTAAAGAAATTGAGATTGTTGGTGTTGATGGGAATAGAGTTGCTGTAGGTATTGAATACCTGTGGATCCCTGTTAAGTGTAATAAATGCAAATCTTTTGGTCACTTGACTCATGCATTTACTAAAGTTGAAAAACATGTTTGGATTCCTAAGAAATTTGTTTCTGTTATACATCCACAAGTTGATATTGGGACTGAGAAGGGTTTTGAGATTAATATGAAAGCTGGTTCTAGGGTTGTGGATAAGGAGCAATGGAGTGTTGTAAAATCTGCTAAGAAAACTCCTATGGCCAAGATTTCTGATAGGGAGAATTATCATTGGACAAATTCATTTCATCTATTGGCTAGAGCAGATGGTAGATATGAATCAAGAAAGGTGAGAGAAGGTCCCAAGTCTCAATCTCTTTAAGAGGCTATTGAATTTGCTTTAAATGAGGAAAATATCATGAATAAAGGGAAAGGAAAATTGGGAGAGGAGGGGGAGATTTTAATGAGAGGGTTTTCACTTACTGCATGAAGTTTTTGATTTGGAATGTGAGGGGTTTGAATCACCCCTCTAAGCAAAGGGAAGTGAAAAGTTTGATCAATTTACATAAGATTGGCTTAATCTGTTTAATTAAGACAGGAGTTAAGGGGAATAAAGCAGATAAAATTAGAGCTTCTATTGTTTTTGATTGGGATTTTGTTTTCAATTATGAAAAGCATTTTCTAGGAAGGATTTGGGTGTGCTGGAAGAAGACTGACTATGCAGTAACTGTGATTGATAAGTGTGACCAGAGTATTAATTGTTACATAAAGTCCCTTAAGCACAACCTGTCCTGGTTTCATTCTTTTGTTTATGGGGCTAACAAAGGACTGGATAGAAAGATGTTGTGGACTAATCTAGGTGCTATGAAAATAAAGGTGGCTGATAGTCCTTGGATGATATGTGGAGACTTTAATGTGGTGAAGTCTTTGACTGAAAAATGGGGTTTTGACAGGCTGAATGCTTATAAAGTGGAGTTTGGTCAATGCCTGAATCTCAGATCATTCTCCTATTTTTGTTTCAATAGGAAGTCTGCAAAGCTTTGGTCCTAAGCCTTTTAAGTTTTATACCTTTTGGCTGGAACATAAGGACTTTTTGGATTGGGTTAAAGAGGGATGGAATGTGCAGGTTGATGGTTTCCCTATGTATCAACTGTATGAAAAACTCAGAGCTGCTAAAGCTTTGTTGAAGAAGCAAAATGAGACTTGTTTTGGGAATTTAAAATAGAAGGTTATACAGGCTCGTGACAATCTTGATTTAGCTCAAAATGAGGTAATTTCTTCTTTTGGGAGGGCTGATTGCTTACTCAAAGAAAGGGAGTGTCTTCATGCTTATGTTTCTCTTGCTAAAGCTGAAGAATCTTTTTTGAAGCAGAAGGCTAGGAATCAATGGTTGCAATTAGGATATCAAAATAATGGTTTCTTTCATCGTTCTCTCAAGGTGAAGCAAGCCAAGAATACCATTACTCATTTATGGGATGAGCAGGGTCGAAGAGTGGATGGTGTGGAGCAAATTAAGTTGATGGTTGAGAATTTTTACAAGAAGTTATTAAGTACTAATCTGATGACTTTCAATGATATAAAGGCAGCTCGTATTAGACAGTTGGTCCCTGTGGCTATTTCTGCTGAGAAGACAGTATTATTGGAGAAAGAGATTACTGAAGAAGAAATTAGGGAGACCTTGTTTAGTATGAAATCTAATAAGGCCCCAGGTCCTGATGGCTTTTCTGTTGAGTTCTTTAAAGCTGCTTGGCATGTAGTAGGTAAGGAAGTGGTGGCAGCCATTAAGGGGTTTTTTATTTCTGGTTTGTTGTTGAAGGAAGTCAATACAACTATTCTCACTCTTGTGCCTAAGAAGATTAATCCTTCCGCTATGGGGGATTTTAGGCCTATTGCTTGTTGTAATGTCATTTACAAATGCATAACCAAAATTATTTCCAATTGAATGTTGCCTCTTATGGGGGATTTGGTTAGTATGAACCAATCTGCATTTATTCCCTCTCGAAGTATTTCTGAGAATGTACTGGTTGCTCAAGAAATTGTTAGGAATTATCATAAGGGTATGGGGAGGCCTAGATGCACCTTAAAGATTGACCTTATGAAAGCCTATGATTCAGTGAATTGGGAGTTTCTAATTTGTTGTCTTCACTGTTTTGGTTTTCTAGAGAAGTTTGTGAGTTGGATTAAGGAGTGTGTAACTTCTCCTAGATTTTTTGTGTGTCTAAATGGTAGTTTGGTTGGTTATTTTGAAGGCAAGAAGGGGCTTAGACAGGGTGACCCACTGTCCCCTTGTCTATTTGTCCTAGCTATGGAGGTTCTTTCCAAAATTTTGGCTGTAACTGCTGGACCTGGTTCAGGTTTCAAATACCATCCTTATTGTTTGAAGATGAAGCTTACTCATCTTTGCTTTGCAGATGATTTACTTATCTTTTCTGAAGCTAGTCAAAGTTCAATTGGAGTTATTGAATCTGCTTTGGCTGAGTTTGAGGAGTTGCCTGGCTTGAAGGCTACCTACTAAGAGTTTTTTTCTTCTGCTCTGGGATTTCTGATAGGATTAAGTATTTGTTGCTGCAGAATTTGCAGATGCAGGAGGGTAAATTCCCTGTGAGATACCTTGGAGTGCCTTTTATTTCTACCAGGTTGTCTGCTACTGATTGTGAGCAGCTTCTAGATAGGATTACTGGCCGTATCAGCTCTTGGCTTTCTAGAAATTTGTCTTATGTAGGAAGGTTGCAGCTGCTCTCCTCTGTTTTATACAGTTTGCAAGTTTATTGGACTGGAATTTTCATCCTCCCTAAGAAGATTATAAAGGCTATTGAACAAAAATTCAATAAATTTTTATGGAATGGAAAAGATGTTGAGGCTGCTAAAGCTAAAGTGGCTTAGGCTGATGTGTGCTATCCAAAGAAGGAGGGTGGTCTGGGTTTGAAAAGGCTTGAAGTTTGGAATAAAACTTCTATGCTAAGGCATATTTGCTAGGTCTGGTTCTCTTTGGTCGGCTTGGATTAAGGATAAATTCTTGAAACATAGGAGTTTATGGAGTGTTGGCATTCCTCAGAATTGTTCATGGTGTTGGAGGAAAATTCTCAATTTGAGAGACATTGCTAAAGGTTTCTTGAGATTTGAAGTGGGAGATGGGGAAAATATTCATCTTTGGTTGGATTCTTGGCATCCAAATGGAATTTTATTGGAAACGTATGGGTATAAAGCTGTTTATGATGCTCAAAGCAGTGTGGAGGCAAAGCTATCTACTGTTATTCATAATAGTGATTGGTTTTGGAGACCTGCTAGGTCTGATGCCATGGTGGAAATACAATCTAAGCTTGCTGAAGTTAGATTTGGTGATGGAGATCATCCTATCTAGACTGTTTCTAAAAAAGGATATTTTGTTAGTTCTAATACTTGGCAGGCTTTAAGGGAAAAAAAAAGATCAAATTGAGTGGTTTGTTTGGTTTCCCCTTGCTATACCTAAGCATGCTTTTATTTTGTGGCTTGCAATGAAAGACAAGCTGGCTACAGGGGTAAGATTGCTGCAATAGGGATACCAAAGAGTTGTAAATTGCTGGTTTTGTAGAAACCATGTAGAGAGCTGTGACCATTTATTTTTTGAGTGTAGCTTTAGTTACAGAATTTGGAGATTTTGTATGGCTAGATATAGAGTTGATAGTCCTCCTATCATATGGGATGATATTATCTAGTTGGGATGCAGCAATTGGGGCAGTAAAACTTTGAAATCCTTACTTTGTTGCCTGGCTTTGGGGTCTGCTTTATATAATATTTGGTGTACTCACAATGAGATATTGCATACAGGTCATCCAAATACTGAGGAGCAGATTTTGAAGAAGATCTTGTGGGAAGTTCGAACTAGAGTGATTGGAAACAGAAAATTTCCTAGAACTAAGGAAAACCTAGTGCATTATGCTTTATGGAACCTACCTGAAGTTATGCTCTGTTGAGCCAAGGTGCTGGAGTAGTTTTCTTTAGTTATGTATTTGGTTTTCTTAGTGGAGTGGTAATTTTTTGTTGTTATAACAGGTAGCCTGTTTGCTGTTTTTATGCTGCAATAGTCTTTGGTGCTTAGTTTGGTGATTGCAGTTTGTTTTGGGTGCTTGTGTAGGCGAGGTTTTGGTTCAGCCTTGTTTATAGGCTTGTAATGGGGTTGTTTTTGTACTCTTTTAAGGTTGGTTTATAAAGTTTCTTATTCATCTAAAAAAAATATAAACAAATAGCAATGAGTTATATACGTACGCATGGCTTTGGGCTTCTACTACTGATCGTACCAAATTTGGGTACTCGCAATAGCACGAATCGTTAGGTCGTATAGCGTTGCGCAAGTACCGAGATCGAACCACAGAGAACGGAGTTTTGCTAAAAAAACTAATATTATTCTTAAATTAAATCTATTTTAACCTAGTTCCGAAAAAAGAGTCGTATCATCGAACACGTAACTTGCAGAAATTAAAATTATTCTAAAAAGCGTAAAGGAATGGATAAAGCTAACTAAGGTTAAAGACTAACCTCACCCAATATAAAAGTTAGCTTAAACATAAAACACACACTTTCCGCCTATCGAGTTAAGCCCTTAAACACACTCTATTGCCGTTATTGACACAAGTCAAACCAATTGGTGTGTTTAACGTTAAGGAGCTACAACGAATATTAATTCTTGATAAAATCATCCACTGTATCCTTGGATCACAGTGGATATTAAATCAATCATTAATCATTCGTTGTGCACCCGGGTTGGAACACAACAAAGGATGACTATCGATGCCTCAAAAACGACAACCACTTAACTTTTGTCACAGAAATTAAATGAACGAGTATGGAAAATTAAAAGACCGAAAGTAAATGCGTTTAATGTAAAAGCATGAAATAAACTAAGGGTGATGCTTCATCTTCAACCTTAGTTGAGAAGCATCACCCTTAGTTGAAGATTTTAGTCACCCATGTAACAATAAAGTAAAGAACAAGTAAGAGAATGCATTAAATTAAATTAAAGTAAAGGATTACAATTAAAAAGGGCAGAGCAGGGCCTATAATGGCAAAATGCTCTTAAAACTCTTCGGAAAAAATGCAAGAAGGCAGCTATTTATAGAACTTTGGTGTGCTGCCAAGTCATAGGGTTGCGTTCGAACGCAGCCCCTGCGTTTGAACGCACTGATGCATGCGTTCGATCATACACTCTGCGATCGAACGCAGATAAATGCCACGGCGCCAGCTGGAAGCGATGGATTCATAGGGCCGGCTAGGGCAACAGCGGGAGACGCTAGCTGACTGGACCTGCGTTCGAACGTGCTCCCTGCGTTCGACCGCAGTTGCGTTCGAACGCACCAAGTGCGTTCGAACGCACTGGCAGTAACTTTATGGCATCTCTTCAAGTCGATTTTGCCTTTTGGTAGCCATGTATTGATGCAATGACCTGCACACCATAAAACACTAAAAACAACTACAAAAGTTAGATATTAACAGTGCTAAAGGCTTAGCAAATATAAGTTAAGGGGGTCAAATATACAATATTTGTCACCGATCAACTACACATACAAATTAGTTACCAATTTTTCAGAGAATTTTGGTTTTTTTATAAAGAAAAATAAAATGAATTGTTATTTATCCAAAAATAAAAATAAAAAGAGTTGTTCAATGAAAGAAATTTGAATGTTTTCATTATAATCTCTACTATAAATTATTACAAAGTCAGATTTCCAAGAGGAGTCTAATCCACATACCCACTAATCTCCACGAATCCCCACTAATCCATCCGTGAGTTACTTGATCATGACTCAGCTCAACCCTGTCTCATCCGCTCCTCCTCATTTTTCTTTGGGTTGGAAGTTTTTGTCCGAGAAGCTCCCTTACCAATTCCATCATTGTAACGCCCGATAATTAATTAACTGGTAATTAATTCAATGGTTCATCTCCCAGCCTTGTTTCACTCCGAACAAGACCTCCGGGACCTCTACTCCTAAAAAACAGAGGATACTAAGCAGCGAAAGTAACAAAGTACTATAAATATTAATCAGTATAACCAGAGCGTATAATCAAAGATCATCAAGCAGAGAAAATCATAACATCATTACAAGGGATCTATGCTAAACCTTAATATGCAAGCAAGCATGCATCAAGCCCTAATGTCTACAACTTAACTCAAAAGTACTAGTTACCATGAGTACCTGCTTAAGCTTGCAATAAGTTCTCAAGCATCTCCTGGATCGAATCCTCCACAACAACTGAATGCTTCATGGTATCTACTATCTATAACAGCATAATCGTATATATGGAGAAAAAAGAGAAATAATACAATGGTAAGTCCGACGACTTAGTGAGTAGAAATCCACATGACGTACCCGTCATTAATTTGTGGATTCTTTTACTTATAAAACACATGCAGCATTATGATATGACAGTTATCATGCAGGTAATATATATAATATAATATATGCTATAATCATAAGTAACAGTAATAGTTCAACAATATGGTCTACCCGAAATATAAAAATAAATTTTTTATTTTTATATTTTTATATTTATTCTATTTAAAAAATAGTTTATATATTTATTTACTTTTAATTAAGAATGACACGTATCATCATTCTATTGGTGATAATGTGATACACTAATGGTTTTATTTTTATGGAATTTGATTTTACAGAGACTAAATTGTTATTTTGGCCTATCCCAATAATTTCTAAATTATTATTATTTTTGTTTTTATATCACACGAATGAATTTTTAATTTAGACAACCACATTGACTGATTTTGCATTTATATATATACATATATATATATTAGTTGAAGTCTTTTTTAACTGTTTTTAAGTTTTTCATATTGACTTTTTATTTTTATAATTTAATTTTATATTTTTTATAATTTTATTTTTTTATTATTGAAAGATACATTAACAATATATATATTCATTTATTTAATTTCAAGGGAATTATATGTAATTTTTGTTTATAAAGTTAGGGTATTTAGGTCATTTTAAATTTTTTAACGAGTCATGACTGGCGAAAGGGGGTTTTTGGGAAGAAAATAATAGACTGATAGGGTCGGGTAGTAAGGTTAGTAGTTTATGGGGGAAATTGACAATGTGTGGTAGTTGATGGGGGAAAATGTAATGACCCCTTAGTATTATTAAAGCGTTATGTCGATACCTTTATTTTGTGGAACCAATTGCTTGGAAAATTTGTGACCCTTCCTAAACCGAACAAAATTGGGTACATGGACTGTGCATCCACGTACATCAACTGTTGTTTTCTTTTTGATTTATTAGTCTCATGATTTTTATGAAGGCATTCATTGTGTTTGTTGTCCAAGGTGTTTTCTTCAATATTGCTTGCATTGTGCCTTAGGCTATATGATATATCTGAAATTCAATCACTAATCAAAGCCGATGTAAATATTGAAGAAAACAAATGGCTAAAAGAGAATCAATCGACAGAGGTTTATGTACAAGGAAAGCTTCAACACATGCATGCGTTACCTGATCAACATTAAGCTAGGGCTTGTCCCACCTGCTCCTCATTATTTTTCTCTGCGTTGGAAGCTCCTCTCCGAACACTTCTATTACAAATTCCCTCAATCTAGCCTTAGTCATCTCCGGTTTGACAAATTTTTTTGTAGCTAGAATGCTAAGATTTAGGGCACGGGTCACTTCCAGATTCAATCATCCATGAGCTTCTAGCTGGCTTTTTTTTAATTTTTTTTTTTTATTTTTTATGAAGAAGAAATTTCATTAAGCTCAAAACAACATAACAAAACCCCCTTACAAGCCTTTTGAAAAGGCCATAACAGAAACCTGCATCCAACTTACAACAGGTATAACAAAAACATCATACCCTTTACTAGTCTAAGAAAGACCCAACCAAAACAAACTGTAGACCCCCTTACAAGCCTTTTGGAAAGGCCAAAACAGAACACAGAAACCTGCATCCAACTTACAGCAGGAAAACAAAACACCCAACCCCTTACAAGATTGAGAAAAACCATAACTAACTAGCTACCAGAAAACAGAAACACAAAACTATAGCCCAGCAACTATATAAGAATTTTTGCAGGTAAGTTCCACAAAGAACAAAGAAGAATGTTCTCACGAGTGCAAGGAGACTTTCATTTCCCAGTAATTCGAGTTCTTACATCCCTAACAATCTTCTTTAAAATTTGTTCCTCTGAATAGGCTGGGCTAACCATCATGAATTAACTCATTTCTAGTAAGCCATAAATTGTAAACAGAAGAACCCAAGACAAAACGACAGATCAAGCACTTCAGAGACTTCTGCACCCAAGTACTACAACTTTGATGCACAATATCATCCGAAACTATAGAAACATTTGTAACCCTACACTTCATCATACAAAAATTCCATATTATGTAACTAAAACTACACTCAAAAAACAAGTGAGCTCTAGTTTCCAAATGGTGATGACAAAACTAACATTGAACATTTCCTTGGTAAAACAGCTTTCTTAGCGTCTACTCCCAAAAACCTCAAATCTTTATAGGGCCCACTCGTTTAGGAGGATACCAATTCGAGCAGAGCTCGAGTTCAAGCCGAGCTCTCGAGCCAATATATTAAGTCGAGCTATGAAAGTTGTTTTCAAGCTTGGCACATAGAAAGCACTCCCTCTCGCTCGAGATCAAGCTCGAACTTGTTAAGAATGACATTCTAAACTAAAATTTAAGATAATTAATGTCTGGGCTTTAAATAATTGGTGGTGCGTCCAAATTTTGAGGAAGTGACAAAATAAAGTTTGAAATTGAGCTGATTTAGAAGGTTGATGACATAATACATCTAATTTTTTCATTTAATTTAAACCTTCTAAATCATATTTTAACCAAAAAGCTTGTAGTCGTAGACTAGTAGTCTTAATTACTGCCTTATAATCCCATAATATTGTGACTGGGTCCCATAATTCGAAAATGGCACTAGCACTGGAATGGTAAACTACATTGTTGAGAGATGAAAGGTGCAATGAGCATGGGAGAGTGACCAGTGAGAAAGGGAGTAATTCTAAGCGTCCGTCCCGCGTCCATCCAGCGTCCATCCCGNTTCGAAAATGGCACTAGCACTGGAATGGTAAACTACATTGTTGAGAGATGAAAGGTGCAATGAGCATAGGAGAGTGACCAGTGAGAAAGGTGAGGGTGTGAGTGTAAGGGGTGCAGCGGTGTAGTGTAGTGCATGTAAGACAAATATTATGTTAGCGAGAGAATACCTTTGCGTGCTACCACATGTAATTGGAGAGAATTTTTTGTAAGCCTTGCAGCTTACAATCGGAGTGAACCATTGTTGGAACCAGCAAAGTCAAATGTGCCACTCAAGCCCTGATTAGCATTAAGCTAGGACTTGTCCCACTTGCTCCTTTTTTTTTTTCTTTTTCTTTTTCTTTTTTCTTTTTTCTGCGTCAAGGCTCCTCTCTAAGCACTTCTATTACCAATTCCCTTTATCCAACCTTAATCAGCTCTGGCTTGACAAATTTTTCTGTAGCTAGAACGCTAAGATTTAGGACACGGGTCACTTATAGATTACAATCATCGATGAGATTCTAGGCACCTTTCTCCATAACAACTCCCAAAAACCTCAAATCTTTATTGGTCCCACTCATTTAGGAGGATACCAATTTGAACTCAGCTCTCGAGCCAAGATCTTGAACTGAGCTCTTTAGTCGATATCTCAAGCCGATTTCTCAAGTTGAGCTATGAAATGTGTTATCAAGCTCGGCCCAATATTGAAAGCTCGAGCAAGATCGAGCTCTTGATCAAGCTCAAACTTGTTAAGAATGCCATTTTGAACTAAAATCACTACAAAAAATTTAATTTTTAGTAACTAACAATTNCAAGGCTCCTCTCTAAGCACTTCTATTACCAATTCCCTTTATCCAACCTTAATCAGCTCTGGCTTGACAAATTTTTCTGTAGCTAGAACGCTAAGATTTAGGACACGGGTCACTTATAGATTACAATCATCGATGAGATTCTAGGCACCTTTCTCCATAACAACTCCCAAAAACCTCAAATCTTTATTGGTCCCACTCATTTAGGAGGATACCAATTTGAACTCAGCTCTCGAGCCAAGATCTTGAACTGAGCTCTTTAGTCGATATCTCGAGCCGATTTCTCAAGCTGAGCTATGAAATGTGTTATCAAGCTCGGCCCAATATTGAAAGCTCGAGCAAGATCAAGCTCTTGATCAAGCTCAAACTTGTTAAGAATGCCATTTTGAACTAAAATCACTACAAAAAATTTAATTTTTAGTAACTAACAACTAATAACGTTTTAAAGCCCAAAAAACGTTACTAAAGTTTAATAACGTGTAAGTAGCAACGTGTGTGGCACGTAACTAATTAGGAAGTAGCTAATGGAAAATTTAGTAACGTGTTACTGTTCACACGTTACTAAATGGTAACGTGTGAACAGTAACACGTTACCAAATGATGGTAACGTTTCACTTTCAGCGCGTTATCAAATTTGGTAACGTGTTACTGTTCACACGTTACCAAATTAGTAACGTGTGAACAATAACATGTTACTAATTTTAAAAATAAATTATTATTTTTTAAATTATTTCGGAATATTATTAATTTTTTTTTTCCTTCAGACGAACATTTTCTTCATTGAACATGCACTTCGGGTTCCAACTACAAGATTGTGATGCCAAATCATTGGAGAAAATGCAATATATGCTCCAGGTTTGGTGTTTTGGCTGGGAGTGTTGAACTTACAGGTTTCATCTCTTTTATCAGGCCAACAAAGGCACTCATAGGAATGAAAAAAATTCAATGTTCGGAGGCTTTCACTCTTTGCTTGGTCGGTGAGGCAATTCAACAAACACCTGTTATGCCTTTATGTGAACCCAACAAGTACATTAAGAAATGGGAGCGACAAGATCTCTCCAACGCAAACATTCAGACAAAAACAAAAGAGCCTTTTATATCAATGCAATGCCAATGACATGCATAAAATTTCCAAACAAGAAAATTAACAATTATATAAACCTAAGTTCCAAAACATCCAGATTGTTTCTTAGGAAAATATGAACTCTAGTTGGAGAGATTACAAGTATATTTGTGGGGGATGATGCATGTTCTCCTCCTGCTACTAACAGTTTAGAGGCCTCTTCAAACAAACAAAGATGTTTTCATCCACCCCATTTGTCCTTTGTTTTGCTATGTTTCTGTCCTTACCGCTTCTTTTTGTCTTTGGCCCTCAAATCCTCCCTCCGACGTGCTTCTTCGATGATCTCGACGACCTTGCTCTCTTCCGTAAGGCCACTCGCGCTTCATGTGCCGCGTGCACTCGCTCCACACTCTCACGGTTGGGCACCGCCACAAATCCCAAGCTGAAGATTGCCTTCCTCTTCCTCACAAACTTCGACCTCTCTTTTGCTCCCCTGTGGGAGAAATTCTTCCATGGCTCGAGTTCGAGAAGGTGGTGAGCGAGTGGGATACACCTGAACACGTTCGAGCATGAGTTCGAGAGATTCCTCGAGAGCTTCTGGGTATTCCTCAGAACCCAAAGAACAGAACTTGAAGAAAAAGAAAGGAGGGTTCTTGGCCAAAGCTTGCAAAAATGGCGGAAAAAGAAAAAAGGAGGAAGGAGGGAAAAGCTTGAAGAAAAAGAAAGAAGGAGGGAAAAGGCGCCTGCGTGCGGAAGGAGGAAAAAAAGAAAACAGGGAGCTAATTAATGCGTGCAAGGGGAGCAGTTGCAGATGGGACGCACGCGTGGTTGCATGGCTCAAGGGGGAGGGTTTTTGAAAGTTTAAAATATATAATAAGTTTAAAAGTTGGTAACGTTTGGTAACTCAAACGTTACCATTTGGTAACGTTTGAAAATTCATACGTTACCAACTTTTCAATAAAAAATAAATTATATAAGATAAAAATATATAAAATAAAAAATAAGTTTTTTATTTTTGGTAACGTTTGCATTTTGGTAACATTTGAAAACTCAAACGTTACCAAATTTTCAATAAAAAATAAAATATAAATTATATAATATAAAAATATATAAAATATATATTAAGTTTTATTTTTGGTAACATTTGAAAATGCCACGTTACCAAAGGGTAACGTGGTAATTTCACACGTTACCATTTGATAACGTTTGAATTTTCAAACGTTACCAAATGTATTTTTTAAAAAGAAAAATAAAAAATTAAACTATCCATTAGTAACGTGTCAAAATTGACACGTTACTAATCCTCCATTTTTTTGTAGTGAATTTAAGATAATTACCTTATGGGATTCAAACAATTGGTGGTGCATCCAAATTTGGAAGACATGACAAAATGAAGTTTGTAATTGAGTTGATTTAGAAGGTTGATGACATCCCCAAGAGGTAGCTCAATCGGCTGGGACCACGTCTAATGAAGTGGAGGTCACTAGTTTGAGTCCCCCTCTCCTTTTGTGTGGACATGTCAAAAAAAAAAAAAAAAGAAGGTTGATGACAAAATAAATCTAATTTTTTTCATTGAATTTTTACCTTGTAAATCATATTTTAACCAAAAAGCTTGTAATTGTAAACAATCAGTCTTAATTACAACCTTATAATCAAATAACATTGTGACTGGGACCCACAATTTAAACTTCCCAGTCACAAATATTTTCACCAATTTTAACAGACTTAAGTCCAATTATTTCAAAATAAGTGAAAAATCACATTACTTTGATGGAATGCCCAATTCTAGAGCTTAGTTCTCTCTCCTAGAAATAACTCCCCCTTAGAAAACTTTCTTTGAAATTTTTCTTCACTACTTCTCCTGCTTTCCCTCTGGAACCTGGATATAACATCTTGTGTTTGCTGCAGAATTTCAGTGATACTCCTCCTTCCCTCCACTGTGATCCCTTGTTTGCTCACTTTTATCTAACTTGTCCATAAATCCTATTTAAAGTCTTCTTTTTAGTTTGTCTAACCCCCCTCTAGTAATGGATAATTCATCCTAAGACATAGAATCTCTCATATCCCAAACAGCAGCACTTTCATGGGAGGACCCTTCCTCACAGCTAGAAACCTTACCCTAAGAACAAGTTTCCTCAGAGCTGCTCCCTCTTGTAGGACAGCTCATCTCTCAAAAAACCCAAAACAATCAAACTGTC
This sequence comes from Carpinus fangiana, assembly GCA_006937295.1. Lineage (NCBI taxonomy): Eukaryota > Viridiplantae > Streptophyta > Magnoliopsida > Fagales > Betulaceae > Carpinus > Carpinus fangiana. The sequence continues at coordinate 131,370 of VIBQ01000061.1, read as the reverse complement.
AATGCTGCACTGTCCAAAGCCTGGTTCTTTGCAAACCCCTTCTCATTTGCTGTCCTAGGACCAAATGTTTTTCTGTTCAAGTTTACAGAGAAAGACCATATCACTAGAATTCTCAAAAAGGTTTGGAATGTTAATGGTTTTCTGCTAGCCATCCAAACCTGGCACCCCTCTGCAACACTAAGAGATCTCTCTCTTCAGGTAGTATCTTTCTGGATTCAAGTCCACGGACTTCCTCTTCAGAATATGACTATCAAAAACTCAATTGCTACTGGGGAAGGGCTAGGACAGCTGGAAAAGGTGGATGACAACAGTGGTGCAGCAGCAACATTCCGAAGTTATCTAAGGCTACTGGTCTCCATTGATGTAAGCAAGCCCTTGAATCCTGGTTTTTGCTTTACCAGGAGTGATGGAGCCTCAGATTGGATTAGCTTGAAGTATGAAAGACTTGATATTTACTGCACAGATTGTGGTAGGATTGGCCACAGGCAATCTTCCTGTCTTGCCAAACCAGAAGAAAGAAATCCTTCCAGGTATCTTATCTCTCTCAAATTGAACGCCTTCTCAAATATGCCTGAAATAGTTTCTATTGGAAAACATCAAGAAAAATTCAAAGCACCTTCTCCTTCACCAGAAAACCTTCTCAGCTCACCATGTGATTCAAGCTCACAACCCCATGCAAACCTGCAAAATAGCCTCACAAGTTCCCAAAACCCTTCCATAAGTACCCAAAATCCCCTGCCACTTCAACTCTGCTCTCTGGACCCACAACCCAAAGCTTGCTCTCAGTCCACTCCCACACTGCCCTACCTTTCCCACTACAGTCAATATGGAAAATTCTATAGAAAGAAATCTTAAATATTTGTCCCTTTTTCAGAAACCTATTCAATTGTTTACAGCAAACCAACAAAACCTGATCAGTGTCAAATTGTGTATATTTGACCCCTTTAACTTATATTTGTTAGGCCTTTAGCTTTGTTAATTTCTAATTATTTTTGGTGTTTTTAGTGTTTTGAGTTGTGCAGGTCTTTACAACAAAAGTTGGCCACAAGAGAGCAAAAAGACACTAAGTGAAGAATTGGACCCCTGCCAAGTGCGTTCGACCGCACTTGGTGCGTTCGAACGCACTCACGGTCGAACGCAAGGACACGATCGATCGCAGTCCCCGTCAGCCCGCATCTCGCGCGGGTGCCCTAGGAGTCCATCGCTTCAGCATGCGCCGTTACGGTTTTCTGCGGTCGAACGCACATTGTGCGATCGAACGCACCTCATGCGTTCGAACGCAATCGTAGGATTTTGTAGCCTATAAATAGGACCCTAGGCCATTTGGTCGAACACACATTCTTTTGGGGCGTTTTTAGAGAGCATTTTGCTTCTGTTTGCATTGCTCCGCCCCTTTTAGTTGTAAGCTTTTACTTTAAAGTTATTTTTAATGCATTATTTTAATTCAATTATGCTTTGTTATTCAATGGGTGGCTAAAATCTTCAACTTAGGTTGAAGATGAAGCCTCGCCCTTAGTTTATATTTCTTGCTTTTACATTTTATGCTTTATTTTCTGTTATTTAATTCCGTACTCGTCATTTAATTTCTGTGACAAATAATTGAATGGTTGTGTGTTGTTGATACATTGATAGTCATCCTGTGATGTGTTCCAAGCCGGGTGCACAACGAGTTTTTGGTTGTGATTCAATATTCACTGTGATCCAAGGATACAGTGGATGATTTTATCCATAATTAATACTCATTGTAGCTCCTTAACGGTAAACACATTATTCGGTTTGACTTGTGTCAATTACCACAATAGAGTGTGTTGAAGGGTTTAAAGTTTAAAAACGGAGAATAAGTGTTTAATGTATTAAGTTTATCTTTATTGGGTGAGGTTCATCTTTAACCTTAGTTATTTTTATCCCTAAATTTTCACTTTAATTTTATTTCTGCATTTTTCATTGTTCGAAATCAATTCTCCTTGGGACTAGGTTAAGATACATTTAATTTAACAGTCGTGTTAATTTTTATTTACGAAACTCCGTTCTCTGTGGTTCGATCTCGGTACTTGCGCAACGCTATACGACCTAACGGTTCGTTCTCTTGCGAGTACCTAAATTTGGTACGATCAAAACCCAACTAACATAACTACCCCCAGCACCTATTCGAATCCCAACCAGATAGTTGCTGTAGAGTTGGGGCCCACTTTTAGTGAACTTCACAGGTCAGCAGATACTGATACATTAAACTCAACGGCCACAAACTACCAAAACAAACCTCCTACTCCCGCCAAAACAAACCACTCCTCCAATAAACATCCCAGAAAGTCCCCCTATAACACGAAATCCCCCAAAAAAACCCTCAACCTCTCTGGACAAGCCTGCTTACTCCACTGCAAATGAAACCACAAAAATCACACCTCCTCACCCCTCATCCTCCCAACCAAAGTTCCTGGAGATGAAGAAAAGGCCTAACACCTCAGAAGTGACTCCACCTTCTAAAAAAGGCCCTGGTGTTTCAGTTGAGTTGATAAAGCCTCCTGACATAGCTCCTGCTAACACCCTTGTGTTCAACCCTAGTCTCTTTGAGAAAAATCCAGCTAGAGCTATGTCTAAAGCTGCAAGAAAAGGGAAAAACAAATTGGTTTCTGCTGTTATAGAGACTGAAGCAACATATGGAAGAAAGGGGGGCTTTGAAAAGCCTCCCCAACAGCCATGAAAATACTATCTTGGAACTACAGGGGGCTTGCTAGGCCTGCTGTGGTTCTAACCCTGAGGAGATTGATCCGGGATAAATCTTTAGACATCATATTCCTTTCTGAGACCAAAATTTCCCCCCCAAGTCTCTGCTGCTTTGAATAGACTTGGCTTCTTTCTCATGTCACAAGTGCCTGCTTCTGGTTCAAGTGGAGAATTAGTCCTTACATGGCGACCAGGAGTAGACCTTGAGTGTTTATCCTCAAACAAGCACAGCATCTCAGCTTTGTGCTACTTAGATCCTCCTCAATCCCCGTGGATCATTTCCTGTGTTTATGGGCCCTCTAAAAGAAGTGACAGATCAGTTTTTTGGGAAACTTTCTCTGCTATTGGTGAAGGTTTTGAAGCCTCTTGGCTTTGCATTGGTGATTTCAATGCTGTTTTGGATCAATCTGAGAAAAAAGGTGGAAGGCCTTTTGCTAGCTCCTCAAACTGTGAATTCAGGAAATTTATTGATCATTTTGGAATGATTGATGTTGGGTATGCTGGGAATCCGTTTACTTGGAACAACAACAGAAAAGGTCTGGAAAACATCAAGGAAAGGTTTGATAGAGGGCTGGCCTCCCCTTCTTGGGTCCACCTTCATCCTGAATTCTCCTTAGTTCACCTTCCTTCTCACAACTCCGACCACAATCCCATAGCTCTCAACACAAACATCTCATCTTGCTTCCTTCCAAGACCTTTTAGATTTGAAGAGTTCTGGTCCATTGACCCCTCCTGTAGCCAGGTCATTGAGACAGCTTGGCAAAAATTCATTCCCTTTATCCCTGCTGTAAGCCTGCCAAAGAAGTTGAATAACACAAAGTCAGCTCTTCTGAAGTGGAACTCCCTACTTTTTGGTAACATTCATCAGAAGATCAAGGAAACTTTGAACCATATTGATTCTGTCCAACAAGTTTCCTCTGCCTCAAACTCTTTTGAGATTGAAGTCAGTCTAAAGCTAGACCTAGACAATCTTTTGGTGAAAGAAGAGTCCTTGTGGAGATCTAAATCCAGGGAAACCTGGTTGACTTGTAAGGACCTTAACACAAAATATTTTCATACTTCTACTTTAATCAGGAGAAGGGCTAATGCAGTGAATTTTTTGAAGTTAGATTCTGGTGCTTGGGTGTCCTCTAGAGGAGATATAGATGGTCACTTCATTTCCCACTTCTCCAATCTTTTCAAATCCTCAAACCCCATCTTAGAGCAGGAACTGCTAGACCTATTTTCTCTTGTCATCACAAATGAAGAGAACACCACTTTGAGCACCCCTCCTGCTGAAAAAGAAAATTTTGAAGCTTTGACCAGTCAGTTTTTGTCCCCAAGAGAAACATTCAAGACAATACCATCTTAGATCATGAGCTACTGCACTCCTTCAAAGCCAATAGGGGCAAGGGAGGCTATATGTTCTTGAAATTGGATATGGAAAAGGCTTTTGATAGAATGGAGTGAAATTTCCTTTTGGCTGTTCTGGAAAAGTTAGGGTTTAGTCCTATATGGATCTCTTGGATCAGAACTTGTATCTCCACTCCAACTTTCTCAATCCTTCTCAATGTAAGTCCTTATGGCTTTATTTCCCCTGGCAGAGGATTAAGACAAGGAGATCCTTTATCTCCTTCTCTGTTTATATTGGGGTCAAAAGTCTTCTCAAGGCTCATGTTTAAAGAAGAAAGGAATGGCTCTATTCAAGGCCTGCAGATAGCAAGGAACAGCCCAGCCATTCATCATCTCCTTTTTGCAGATGACTTACTCATTTTTGGGAAAGCTACTACTTTTGTTGCAGCTAGCATAAAATCTTGTTTAGACAAGTATTGTAGGTGGTCTAGTCAGATGGTTAACTCCTCTAAATCCTCCTTAAAATTCATCAAAAATATCCTATCCTCCAAATCAGAAGCTATCTCTAGCATCATCCCTTATCCTTCCAACATGTGCACCTCTCTTTACCTTGGTCTACCCATTCTGATGGAAAATTCAAAGAAAAGAGCTTTCCAAGGTATCATTGACAAGGTATTAGGCAGAATTGAAGGATGGAAAGCTAAATCACTTTCTCAAGCAGGCAGGCTGGTTCTGATTAAATAAGTAGCAGTAGCTTTGCCATCCTATGCTATGAGTTATTTTTTACTTCCTAAAAGCTTCTGCTCTGAGCTAGACAGGATATTCAAGAATTTTTGGTGGGGGTTTTCTGCTTCTAAATCAAGAAACCTCTCTCTTAAGGCTTGGGACTCCCTCTGCAAGCCAAAAGAGATGGGAGGTTTAGGCCTAAGACTGATGAGAGAAGTGAACCTGGCTTTGGTTTGCATGCTAGGTTGGACCCTTCTCAACAATTCTAACTTGACTTGGGTGTCTCAATTGCACTGTAAGTATCTTTCTTCTAGCTCTCTTCTCTCCCCCTCTCCCCTTTCTTCTTCTTCTTGGCTATGGAAAGGCATCCTCAAATCCATTCCTTTCATCTCAAAAGGAGCCTGCAACAGAATTCATAGCTTCTCCTTTCTCCCCATTTGGAGCTCCAGTTGGATTCCCAGCATCTCCTCCTTCACTCCCTCCCCTTCCCCTTGGCTAACACAACCATTTCCAAACTTGCTGGTCTCTAATCTTTTCTTTTCAAACTCTGTTCTTTCCACTCCAGCATGGAATCTTCCCCTCGCAAACTACCTTTTTGATGAGTATACCATCAGAGAGGTATTAAAGACCAAATTCTCACCTGGTTCTCAGAATAATTTTATTTGGACCCCCTCCACAAATGGTTTGTTCACCACTAAGTCAGCTCATAGGATGATTAGTAGCCAGAGAACCAATCTATCTCTTTCCCCATTAGCAGTAACAAATTGGAAGCTTCTTTGGAAGCTGAATCTGAATGATAGATTGAAATTATTCCTTTGGAAAATTGCTTGGGACATTGTCCCTTCCAAGAGTAGGTTAAACTCTGCCTTTTCCATTCCCAAAGCTGATTTAGTTTGTCCCTTATGCAATGTAGAAGATGATTCCCTTTCTCACCTCTTTTTCAGTTGCTTTTTTGCTAGAATCTCTTGGAGACTTTCACCGTGGCCTCTAGACTCTTTAAAGTGGTCAGCTCTTAGTTTAGCAGATTGGATTAAAGGTATCTGAACCCATTTTAATTCATTTGGTATCCCCACGGCTGACTCACATCTATTTCAAATTTATGCTGCTGTGTTTTGTGACTTGTTATGGTTTTCCAGAAATCAAGCTTTACACAAAGGAGTCATTCCTGAGGTGACAAAGCTAGCAGAAAAAATCAAACGAGTTTCCTATGAGCATTTCTCAGCATGGTCCTCAAAGCTTCAGCCAGTAAAGGAAATTTGGTCTAAGCCTCCTCAAGGTTTCTGCAAAATCAATTTTGATGCAGCTATTAGAGAAGGATTCTCAACTCAAGCAGCTGTTTGCAGAAAATCCAATGGAGAGATTATGTAGATTCTCACTCAAGTTAGACTCTCCTGCAGTCCAGTTTATGGGGAGGCCTTGGCAGCACAGTTAGCTGGTCTCATGGCAGCTTCTTTGAAGTTGGATCGGTTCATCATTGAAGGAGACTCAACCATTGTTATTTTATCATTACAGCACCCTGCTCTTAGCTAAGATTGGCATATTGAAAATGTAATTAGTGAAACTTTATCTAACTTTCAAGTCTCCTCTCTTTGGAAGACTAGAAAGGTCAACAGAAGTGCAAACTTTTGTGCCCAATATGCGGCATATAGGGCCACGGCCAGGGTTATCCCGGGCTGCATTCCCTCCTTATTCTCCCCCCTAGTTCTATACGTATTTGCAGTGGGAAGGACCCTCCTCTCCTGCTCCCTCACTTGTGAGGCGTTTTTTGGCTAGCTTTGGAGTTAGCTTTTTGTTATGTCTTTTAAGTTTGTTGTTGGCTGCAAGCTTGTAATGGTCTTCTGGCTGTTTTCAGCTCTTTTATTGAATGTTTGTTTATTACAAAAAAAAAAAAAAAGGGTCCAATTATTTCAAATTGATCTATGCCTAGAGTATTTTTCACGTAAGCATTTACAAGGCAGTAAAAAATATTTAACAACTCATCATTTCTCTCCTACTCATCATACCCACTAATTCCCACTAATCCATCACGCCACATCACACTAATATATCATACGGCAAACAAGCTCCATATACTCCATCATATGGCAACCAAGCTTCATAGACGGAAATACTTCAAGGCATCCGTGAGTTACTTGATCATGGCTCAGCCAACACTTAAAAAAGTTAACAGAATTCGTAGCAAACCCTTAGCATTGTTTGTTAAACCCCTTCCCTTCCCCTCCCCTCAATACTATTCATCTCAATTTTTTTCAAAAAAATCAACATAAAAACATTTTCACTTTTTTCACTTTTTATATCATATCATTACTTTTTACTACCATTTAAAATATATATATATATATACAAAAGAAGTGTTTGACAACCCATTTTTCCTTTGTTACTATAACTGAAAATGATTGATGTAGTATAAAGTTTTGAACTTTTTGTATTAAATAGTGAAAAAGTTTTATTTTGTATTATTTTTTATTTGAATAGTAATAAAAAAAAATGTGATATAAAAAGTTAGAATATTTTGATGTTTATTTTTTTTGGAAAATTGCATGTGAACAGTAAAAGTTGGATGAAAGAGTTTGCCAACATTCTACTTTTCCACTTTTTCCATGAAAGTTGGGTGTATTATATTTTTACCAAGAGTGTCATGGTCTACAATTAGAAATTAAGAAACGAAAGTTATCAAACACATCAATGATAAGAACAATGATTCGGGCATATCAGTTCTGTTCTGAAACAGGACACTAAACAATGATAGAACAAAATGAACAAAATGAGTTCAACTTTATTTTGTCACTTTCAAACAGGGCATGCTGCATCATTCCAATAATAACAACTTGGCTCAGAAATCCAACCATTTCAAACATGCGAATTAACTTCAATTACAACTTTTCCAGCATTGGAGCTTGTGAAGAGCGAGCCTAAGCTCTCCAAGTAGCTCTCGATTCCATTGTAGATTTTGAGCTTGGAGCTAATCTTGCCTTCTTTTATGTAGCTCTGCATTTCCTTTGCAAAATCCCCGAAACGATTGAAATATGATAACACCATAATCCCTTCCATCCTTACCTCCTTGCCTACTATATTCAGAAGATTTCTTACCCCTTCTCTCTCTGTCCACATCTGCAACAAACAAACAAGAAACTTTAATATGCATGCATGATGCATGGTCATCTCAATACTAAACCATGCAAGTATGTTGATGACATCAACATGATTCACCTCCTTATATTGAGATATCATGCCACAGACCGGAATCCGTGCATGCTTGTTGACATGGTTGAGGACAACCTCAAGCATCTTGCCACCAACATTGTCAAAATAAACATCAATGCCATCTGGTAAGTACCTGTAACATTAATATACATAATTATGTGTATATATATATATATTATCAATTACATAAGGAATAAGAAAATGTGAGATAGTAGTTAATTATTTGCTTAAAGCAGCATCTAAATCTGTTTCTTTCTTGTAGTTGAATGCATCATCATATCCAAATTCCTCCTTTATGAGCTTTACCTAAGAATAAAAAATAACATAAAGTCAACATAAGAAATTGGTATGAACATTTGATGCATAAAGTAACTGAAAGAAAAAGTAAAGATACGATATATATAATATGATTTTATTCCAGAATTTCACCCATTTGGGATTTAAACATGCCACCAGTTCCAACCTCTAAATCACATTGCATTTCGATCACCACTAGTTTCCAAATTGTATTTCACTTTCTTTTTTGAGAAACTTTATAAAACCTTCCATGTGTTTTGACATTACTCCCTAATGTTCAAAAGCTCTCAACTTAATTAAGGTATCAAGTTTTCAATTTTTTGCAATGTCTCCATCCGTTAAGATTTTTCATTAAATCTTGTCAAAATTTTCAAAAGACTCATTTTTTATTTAATAAAATAAAATACAAATTTGCAAAGATACAGGTGTTGGTCAGGATTTAATAAAATTTGCAAAAACATCTACGCTTGAATTTTTGCATTTTTTTTTTTAATTTGGGCACGATGATACGGATCAACGGAGATTAGGAGGTTCTGGACAACGAGATGGCGGTCCGGGATCGAATCGATGCAGAGCGATAGCGGGACAGTACAGAGTTTGAGGTGATTGGAGGTTGGAACACCTGGTGCATAGGCCGCTAAGTACCATTCTTCGCTCTCTACCACAGCTTTCTCTTCATTGCCAGCACCACCCATTTTCTCTAGCTTCTAAGTTTGTAGTAGAAGAGAAGACTTGGTGCCCTTAATTTTAGTAGGTGGATGATATAACTGATAAGATCACAACCCTTCACAGAGTTTCTTTGCAATTTACACCGCCTTGTGCGGCCCTGAAACAGGCCCGACTTGCTGATGATTCTTTTTAAATTATTGGTAATTACCATTGCCTCATGTTCGGTTATTTTGGACTGGATCCAGTATATGTTCTTACATTTGCACTGCTTTTTATCTAGTGGGCTATGACGCTATGTTGTTGGGACGCCCTCTCCTTTTGTTTTAGGTTTATTATTGGGGAACCCACCTCATTTTCGTTTATAGGATCTCTCACTTCTTCTTCCTTTGGAATCAGAAGTGGGAAAGATCCTTCCGTGTAGTCCTCTCCTTATTCAATTAAAAAAAAAAAAGAAAAAAAGATCACAACCCAAGTTGCACTAGTTGACCAAACTTGTTTACTGTTTGGGTTCCATCTCTTGTAAACTTTTCCAACGTGCCAATAGAATAATAATTTAAGGTAATCAAAACAAAGATTAGGCGGAACACTACCCATATTTAATAGAATAATTTAAGGTTATCAAAACAAATTATTGTATCGACCATATGGTTTGGAAAAAAATAATCAAGTATGTTAACATGAATAGTACTTTTAACTTGAACATATTTGTGAACATACTATCATCACTGGCTAAGAAATCAGGAGTAAGCATAATAACTGCATCAAAGTCTCCAGCAATAGCATAACAAGCAACAATAAACAAGTGTCAGATTGGAGGCCTTCGTTGCGGCTCAGTCTGGCTTAAGGTTGAAACTTGAATGGGTTAACATGTTTTGATTGTTCAAATATGTCATCCAAATGCAGTTGAGAATGTTAATTTTATTATGGGGAGATCCATGCGTACGGGAATCAAATCATGGGAATGGGCCTAGCCCTACTTATTCAAATACAAGACAACCCTAGAAAAGTGGCAAGCTTGCCGGGAAGCGCACATGCATCCATTGTCTCTCATATGTCGCCAAATGACTCCATTCAATTTCATCAAGCAAAGACAGCTTTAGTTCATAGAGCTTCTTCTTTGGAGGCCCCCCATCATCTTGAATTATGTCATTCAGTGCCTGATCAGGAAAAAGGGTTAAGTTTCAAAAATTTATCAATTCGTTTTCGAAATGGAGACGCAACCAGTAGTAATAAAGGAGAATTTTGCGAAATTGATAAATGCTTGAATATATTATAAATCTGAAAAGTTTAAGTTGCCAATCACGTGAACCTAACTAACACCATTTTGACTGAAGAATATACAGACATAAAACAATTTTTTATTCACATTATAGAGTTCTATGATACTCGACCCAAAGTTAATAACTAACAGGCGCGGGATAACATTTTATACCAATTGAGATGTCTACGTTAATATATATATATATATATATATTTTGCTGACAACAACAAATATTTTTCTGCAGGGTAACAAATTTCACTGACATAATACAATTATAATTTCAGCTCACCGGGGAAGATAACTTTGGTTATTTCTTATGGAGCTTTTTTTATATTTTTCTGGCTGGATTGGGTTTTTATTATCATAAACATGTTTTCATATAATTAACTATAAACACATAAATTATAAAAGTGGATGAGCATGCCAGCCTGAAAAACATAAGACTGAATATATAGGTATCTGAGTTGGGACCACCTTATCCTGTTTCAAAGGATATATGTAGAATAGGTAAGCTCCATGGTATTTATAGGATGAGGGGGAAAAAGAAGGAAAAAAAGGAATTGCACAAACATGCATTTGAGCTAATCTCTACACGTCATGGAAGCCAGCAACTTGTGATAGAGAAAGTTTATTTGGCGACTCATTGTCCAAGTATATAATCATTCAAACCACGAAAAAGAATGAAATAATGAAATCTCGTGATTCTCTCAGCAATATATGGAAAGGAATGAAGAAAATACCTTCAGTGCTGTTCCAAGCCTTCCACTACGTCTCTCACGTAGCACTAGGAGAGTTCCATATTTAGAGGACTTTACATCAACCCATCTCTGCAATTCTTTGAAGTTCTCTTCGAACAAATCTGGCTGAATACCAGAGTCTGATTGAGATTGACCGTGAGTCTTGTCCACATCTTTTGCATCTTTAGATGAAGCCAAGGCCGATGCCTTCTCACCCTGAAATGACAACAACAAGATTGATGATGATGATTGCAACACTTTCATAATTAAATTTTGCTTCCTTCTTTTTTTTTTTCTTTTTTTTTTTTTTTTTTCCCTTCGTAATATAAGTTGGACATTGAATGGTTCTTGAATCCACGACCTTACCCTCCAGCCCATTCTTTTTAAAGAACAAGAAATGCCATTTGAGCTAGAGCTCGTTGGCACCTTGCTTGCTACTTTTTTTTTTTTTTTTTAATTGGTGTCAAAATTATGTATTTGAAAAAAGCCTTAATGCCAAGTCTATTGCTCTAATCCCGAAGAAGTCCGGGCAATTAATCTCAAGGACTTTCGGTCTATTAGTCTTGTGAGTGGTGTCTACAAGATCATTGCTAAAGTTCTTGCTAATAGAATGAGATGGGTTGTGGAGAAAGTTATTTCAAAGCCTTAGAATGCTTTTGTTAAAGGTAGGCAAATATTGGATTCAATTCTTATAGCTAACGAATTTTTGGATAGTTGTATCAAGTTTGGAGAACCATGGGCGCTTTACAGGCTGGATATTGAGAAGGCCTATGATCATATCAACCGGAAGTTTCTTATTGTATATGATGAGAAGATGGGGTTTTGGGGAGAAATGGTGTTCTTGGATAGTGCATTGCATCTCTCCGGTGCACTTCTCCATCTTGGTTAATGGCACTCCGTTCGGCTTCTTCAGCAACTCTCATGGGGTGAAGCAGGGTGATCCTTTGTCTCCTCTTCTGTTCATAGTTGTCATAGAAGCATCAAGTAAAATGATTAGTGCAACTGTTGATAGGGGCCTTCTCTCAAGCTTCTATGTGGGATCTAGGCTCTAATGTGGAAAATATTTCACACTTGTTATTTGCGGATGATAATAAAGAAGCTTTGAATAGAGAAGCTTCAACGGGATTTTTTTATAGAGTAGGATATGTTAAGAATTTAAATATCACATAGTTAGTTGGCCCAAGGTTTGCTCTCCTACTTTTGATGGGCGTTTGAGGATTTGGAACTTGAGGCTGTTCAATAGGGCCCTTTTAGGGAAATAGTTGTTGCTTTATTTTGCATAAGAGGTTTCGTGTAAAGTTGTTGTGGACGCTAAATTTGATAGTGCTTGGGGCGGATGGTGTTCTATTGATCCCCCTAGGTTGCATAGGATGGGGCTTTGGAAGAATATTAGGAAGGGTAGAGTTTGTTTTTTAGCCATACCGGATTTGAGCTGGGAGATGGGTCCAAGATCAGATGTGTCGTGCGGAGAGATGACCCTCAAATACACAGGAAGAGTGAGGCACCCCTAAATACACAGGAAGTATACACAAGGAACACCAAAACAAAAGAATAAAGAAACCCAAGCCAAAACCACCTGCAAAAACCCGAAAGAAGGGAAATACACCAAGACAACCCCAAAAGAAACACTGCAAAGTCGCCATGGGCTTCATCATAACACTGAAAAACCCTCTTGCCTTTACGGCCAGAACACTCACCTCTAGCATTAAAATTTATCGAGCACTCAGTTTTTAAGCTCCCCCATAAAATTTGCAGACCATAAGGCTCCACTGCCAAAAACAGCCGAGAAAACGGGGTTTACTGGCCACCGATCAGAGGCAAAACCAGGTGGGGCACTAAAGCCCAGCGCATACTCACCCACAAGACCAGCATCCATCTTCAAAACCCACTTGACCCTGCTCTTGCGATTGTAAAATTTCAAGGGCATGGGTGAGTTCTGAGGGAGACCCCAATCTGCTGACAGGTTTGACCTTGAAGTGAAGAAGAGTATCGAGGTGAAGTAAGTGGGCTTAGTTTCATAACTATCTAACCAGTTAGAAGTCCATCTCTTGATTTTGGCGGCCGTTGGTGCCAAATCAGATAGGGATAAGAAAAAAAATTTAAAAAAAAATCCACACTATCATGCTAGAAGTTCACGGTGGTAAGAATCATATATGTGACCACGAGCCACTTTGGAGAAGATTTTTCTTGTGGTTGACAATCTCATAAAGAGGAACATTATTATCGTACATTATTATCGTAAATTGGTGTCACGTGTAGATCTAGTAGAGAGACAATTGACCATTTGTCATTGTGCTACTCAGTTGCAAGAGGTTTGTCGTCACTTTTTTCTTTACCTTTTTTGTTTTGTTCCTTTCTTTGTTGAAGTGCATCTTTATTGGAAAGAGGTGTATGGCCACCACATAAGTTGTTTGCTCTGGAATGCTAATCCCACCTTGCATAATGTGGACTAATTGCTATGAAAGAAAAAATAGATTTTAAAGGGATGAGGTTTCTATAGAGAAGCTCAAAGCGCTATTCCTAAGACTTCGTATGAATGGAGGACTGTTTGGGAACGTCATCCATCTCTCTTTCTAGATTTTCTTTCATTTGTTAAACTATATACTTTTCAAAAGGACCTCTTCTATACATCTTCATACTTGACACCATTTCTCTCTTCTTTCGTAATAAAACTATTCTCTGCTAGTCCAAAAAATAGTGAGGCAATTTACAAGAATGTTACAAGATCACACACACATGTTATACTTCATGTCAAAATTTCTTGTAAAACATAGGGCTCATTTGCTAATACTCTTTAGAAGGTGCTTTTTACTTTTTGGTTGTGATGTAACATAAAGGTGAAAGTAGTTTTGAGTGTTTTGAGAGAGTTATGTATTTGGTTCTTTGCTTTCCTCTTTAACAAAAAAGAAAAAAGTAGTCCTAAAAAGCATTAGCAAATGAGCCCATAAGTATTACTTGCTCCTACCTCTAGAGATTCAATATCCGCTAGTGCCAATCCTTTTTGATACAATGCCTCTGCTAATTGATCACGGGTTGTCTCCATCTTCTTCTTGATTTTCTAGATAAAAAGAAGAAAAAATTAACTGTCTCTCAACCAGAAACACAGACATATAATGGCATAATGTTAAGCAACAGAGTGAGACAGATGTTCAAAGAGAAGGAACTGCTAAGGATGAACTTCCAATAATTTTTATTCAGAAAGGGAAACAAGTATAAGGAAACAAAGAAAAAAGAATAATAATTTTACAACAAGATACACACCTCTGCCTCCTCATCTTCTGGATCAGTTTTTAGGGAGAAAGCTTTTGCCAACTCGTCTTTGTCAATACTGCCAATCACCTCATTTGCAGCATCAATAACCTGCAATATCGCACTTTGTAAGTCCAGGTAAACCTATATTCATAGGATCCTCTCATTTAGGAATGTATACACTTTTAGAGAACCCCTAGAAAATTAATGATTAATTCATCGATCGTCAGGGGAACAAAAAATAACAAAGAAAAAAATTGGTTCATAAAGAAATCAGCATACATATTACCAATTTGCAAATGAACATTTTCACCATCAGTGAAACACGGCCTCTATCTTAAGAAATCCAACCACACATTTGAAGTACTGAATGCTTTCAACAAAATTATTCACATATAAGATGAGATTGTATTTGGTTAAGGTGTGACCCATTCAACTCATACTCTTCAATCCATGAACTTCCAGGCAACAGAAGATGGGTCAAGATGCCCTAATTCCCTATATTCCAGTGCTGTTTATTATAACTAGGTTAAAATGCAAAGTTGCACAACATTAGTAGGATATAATAATGATTAAATTTATCTCTTCTTAGAATCTTAAGCATTTGGAATAAGTTATAGATGATCTCTACAGCTGCTCTCACTCTCCCTCCCCCCCCCCCCCCCCCCCCCCCCCCCCCCCCCCCCCCCCCCCCCCCCCCCCTCCCCCCCCCCCCCCCCCCCCCCCCCTCTCCCCTCCCCCCCCCCCCCCCCCCCCCCCCCCCCCCCCCCCCCACTCTTTTCTTTTCTTCTGTGTTACCCACCAAATGCTCTGGTTATATGATGAAGGCAAAGAAGAAAATGCAGGAAGCATTTCCAAGAAACTATATCAGAGTTGGTAGTCAACCCTAGGTATTAGAAAAGGTTCACTTGAGTTCCAAAATTTTTAAATTTCGATATACCTAGGAATCTGTGCAGGCTTGCTATGCAAATCCCATGATGATTAAAATAATGAAAGGGCAATGCGGCTGTAGAGGGATGTAACATCTTCCTTTCTTGTTCTACTCAAGGAAACAGGGATGCTCAATTGTAAGGTTGTGTTTTTTGAAAAGTAATGAGTATGTTTTATTAAAAGAGTAAGGTGTCCCTATGTACATTGGAGGTATACAAGAGAAAACACCTAAGCTTCCTGCTCGGTTGTAAGGTTGTTGACAATCCAGTAAAGCAGAATAAAAAGTTAGAAGAAAGTGTTTTTTTTTTTTTTTTGATAAGTAATGAATATGTTTTATTAAAAACATAAGGCTCCCCTAAGTACACCGGAGGTATACAAGAGAAAACACCTAACTAGAAAAGGAAAAACGGATTAGGAAGTCCGCGTAAGTAATTGGGAAAGGGGCAAGATATGCTGCTGTCCACATGTACAAAGTATTCAACAAGGCTAAGATAGCCTCCACAAAGTTCTCCAAATCTTCAAAGCATCTGTTATTTCTCTCTCCAAATAGTCCAAAACAGACATATGGGCAACATTTTCCACACAACGGCACTCCTTGTCCATCCTAAGGACCACCAACTTGCACAAAGTGTAGAGAGTCCTTTAGTGGATAAAGGCATCTTCCTCTCCCAATGGAAATATGTTATTGATCCACTCAAGGAAATGGGCATCCACAGTTGTAAGGTTGTTGACAATCCAGTAAATCAAAATAAAAAGTTAGACGAAAGTGTTGAGTTCTTTAGTGGATAAAGGCAGGTACCAACGATTAGTTGGCAAGTGAATATATTTTTGCACACTCGTCCAGTGTAGTGAGTCAGTTTATGCATTCACCCCGAGAGTCTCAAAAGAAAGCAATTTATAGAATACTTCAATATTTGAAATCTTCACCTCGAAACACCTGAATGTAGAAGCTTATACACGCAAATTAGGCTTGGTTAGTCACATAGAGAACTACTTTGAGATATTGCACACTTGTGGGAGGAAATCTAGTTACTTGGTGTAGTAAGGTGGTTAGATCTAGTGCAGAAGCTGAATCATGAGCCATAACTCATCAGATATGTGAGTTATTATTGTTGAAGCCTATGCTAAAAGAAATTGGATATGATTGCAAGGAGCCTATGAGAATATAATGCGCCAACAAAGCCACAATTAATATTGCTCATAATCAAGATCAGTATGATCAAACTAACACATTGAAATTAATAGACATTTTATCAAGAAAAAATTGCATGCAAGGTTGATTTGTACACCTTATTTGAACATAGGGGAGAACCTTGCAGATATTTTAATGAAGGGAGTGTCCAATAGTTTTCTTCATTCGGCCTTGTGCAAGCTGAGCATGCAAGATATCTTAACCTTAGCTTGAGGAGGAGTGTTGAAGATATGCAAATCTGATTTCATCTCAGGGTTTGATTTCTAGATTTGATTTTCTTTCCTTATATTTTTCATTTATTGTAATTCCATATCAGTGCGTATTGCTTCTCTATAAATGTGTAGATGTATCATAGAATCATCAAGAAAGAATAAGCTCAAATTCTTCCATCTTATCTTTAAACTATTCCATTTATTGACCATATGCTTGAATAGTACTCACCTCTTCATCATGGCGAATTTTGTCCACGACATTACTCTGACAAAGCAAACCTTCCAAAACCTTTGCAAGCAAAGGAGTGTATTTTGGATATTCAGACTGCCAAAGAACAAATGAAACACATGGAGTTTAGCACCTTGAACATAAATTTGGCAGACCACAAAAACTAGTTCCAAAAGAGACTTAAATGCAGATGCTCTAATCAGATACCAAACAAAATGTCATCTCAAAAGTTGGATAAGTCCAACACTGAAATTAAATAAATAAATAAAAGGTACAGGAAGATTCGTTTATCAAGTAACTAACAAATCCTACTATATTTCTTTTATAAGTAAACAAAGTACAAATGCCGAATCAAGCATCCCCCACCAATTACAATCACAAATGTTGAAAATCAATATATATATCCAACAAAGACTATTTAAATTAACATTCGGCGTGGGTTCTTTGGTCTGAGAGCTGCTCCTCCCTTTCTGGTGGTGTTGAAGGAGGTATCGCCGGTGCGCAAGGGGAAGAATCCTATTCCGGAGGTTGGGTCTAGTTCTGTTGCCGCTGTCCTGCCCTCGTCGCAGGTCAGCTCGTCTCCCAGTGGGGCTGCAGTGAAGGAGACTAGGAGGGAAAGTGGTACTCCCACTAATTCCTTTGTTTCCTTGTCACAATTGTGGTATACCCGGAGGGTGAAGGAAAAGGTCGCTAAACAGCTGAATAAAAACAAGGATTTGATTGCGGAGGTTGTGGGTGTTATTCCTGTGGTCGGGGAGGATCGGGTGGCTAACGCTTTGAACCTCGCTCCTGTTTTGGGGTTGTCTTGGGGAGGTGAAGACAAGAAACTTCGGGATCTTGTCGAAGCTACTGTTCCTAAGGTTAAGGGGATGAGAGAGCTCAAAAATTTGGACTGCACTATCTCTCCAATGAAGGGCCAGTGGCGACGGGATTGGTCGGGATCGAAGAATGCGTTTTCGTTCCCTCCGGAGGTGCACTAGGGCTGCTGTTAGGGTGTTGTTTAGGTCCTTTTCTGCTTTTGGGTTGTTTCGGGTTTTCTTTTTGGGTTCCTTTGTATACTTTTTGTGTACTTGGGGGCGCGTTTGTGCGTTCCTTGGGTTGTTGGTTCGGGTTCCTTTGTATACTTGAGGCGCTCTGCATTCTCGTTCTTGTGTACTTAGAAGCGCTTTGCACTTTTTTTTGGTATATAATACTCTGACTTAGCAAAAAAAAAAAAAATTAACATCCTCTAATTCGCACTATGTGGGAGCAAAAGTAAACTTAAACGTTCCAGCTGACTGGAAAAATCAACTTCCTAGCTGGGCTTAGAGCTCACAAATCGTCAGCATGTAGAAAGCAGATAAAAGAAGCATAAATATCGCTGTTGCTAATCTCAATAAATAACCTAACTTGCAGATATAAATAATAACAATAATAATAATAATAACTTCCACTCAAAGTATGACAAGCTTTAACCTTGAGAGAGGAAGCGAACTTTTTCCATTCCAAGCGCTCCTCATCACTGTCTTGCTTTAGGGTTGAAAGAATTTTAATCTTCACATCTCGAACCTGATTCACAAATAACATTGTGTCTCTGTTTAACTAAGATAAGGAAAAACTGGAAACTTCACAATCTAACAGGCTGGAAAATTAAACCAAAACAAGAGGCTATACTCGAGAACAAGATCATAGAGAAGTGAAGGAACTCACAACATAAATTTGCTATCAGTTTCAAAAGCTATAATATAAGTCTGTCATGTGTACGTCCTGTGTCATAGAAAAAGTCTAATACAAATAATACGCTATTCCACATTCTAATGATACTATATATAATTGTTTGATACAAAGGTTAAAAGAAAGCATTTTTGCTTTTTATGCCTTTTCTGTGAAAAAAGGAAAGTCTCCATGGTGACAAGTATTAGCACCGTTAATACATATCCTTCGAATAAAACGAGCCTACTCCTATCTTCTCATCAATACTTATGGCCAAATGTCACATTTGCCATGGCAATATAGATTTTTTCCTTTTTGTGGCTAAGCAATGCAATTTAAGAGAAAGCAAGCATGGAAAACAGTTTAAGCTACCCGGGAATTCTGTAACTAAAGAAAGAAAGCCCAAAGTTAAACCAGGAAACAAGTTTCAATTACATAATATTTGGGAAAAAACTGAAAGACACGCTAATTTTATGGATGTTTTTTTAAATTCCTACTTGAAGCAATTCAAAGTGGAATCAGATTTTTTTTTTTGATAAGTCAATAGAAGATATCAAAAGCGCAAAGGGGCAAAGTGGAATCAGATTTTGAAAATGTATCATATAAAGAGCCCAAATTTACAGCATTAAATAATTCGCAGGATGTTCAAGAATAAACTTTTCAACTTATTGCATATTTTAGAATGTATTTCAATTTATGGTGTTCATTATAATACATAAGCAACCTGAGAAACAAAGTACTCCATATGATACATGAATTGACAGTTTTTTTTTATTTTATAAGTAATGTTTATATATCAAAAGCGCAGAGGGGCAGAACTCTAGTACACAAAGAGTATATAAAAGAAAACGCCTAACTAGAATAAGAGAAAAGAACAAAAAAATTAGGATAGCTAATCACTACAGGAGCAAGCCAAGCTGCTGTCCAAGTGAAAAGCAATAGATGCAAAAAAGCAAATTAATTAGTAAAGCTTTCATAAACCCACAGCATATGAAAAGATTTCACTCCTGTGCCTCTCATACCTCTTCTTCTAAACGTTCAGAAACAGTCTTGGTGCTAATTGAGGAAGAACCTTTTCCCTTGTCCTCATCGAGCTATCAAAAGTATTTAATGAAATACAAATGGAGATGAGTTAGGACATAAAAGGACAAGAATAACATCACAAGCAACTGAAGCCCAAACAGTCGCATAACCAAATTTACACTATTGTTTTACACCATTACAAGTGACACGAGAAAAGAATTCATCACAGATGTTTTTCAACCTTATTTGGCGGCACTATATAAGAAAGCTGATAGGACACAGGGTTCTTTCGTGGATTCTTCCCCCCTTCTTGACCACCACATGATAGCTTTCCATATGAGATTGCTCCCAGCAATACAGATCCTTGGGGAGAATTCTACAAAAATATTACAAGCATTGTTTAACACCCTCCGCACTTATATTTAACTGGAAAACAAAACTGGAGAACACAGTACCTTTGGAAGCTTGTCTTTCGATGGTGGCCCCAAATAAATTGCTTCTTTTATTCTACCAAAAGAATGTATTAAGTTAAAATAACTACCATCTGAAGATAATAACATATGTAAACCATAAAACTAAATCATTCAGGCGCATACCCAGGAACTAAAACTGAGGATTTAAAGCTGCCACTTCCCGTAACAGGGCCATCTGGTTGAGAGAAAAAGCTCAATCTTATAACATCCTGGATTAAAAACAAACCACTGGAAAAATTAATAGAAATGTAAAATGTGCACTCCGCATCATTGACTGCATAAGCCTTTACAAAAAAAACTCCTCATCCGCACTGGAAATTTCTGTGAAGATATTAACAATTTTAAACTATCCTCTTTGAAACACTGGAACATAGATCTTAAACCTAAAATAACAGAAACAGATTATTTAATACAATCCGTGTTAAATTTTTAGGGCCATCTGGTTGAGAGAAAAAGCTCAATCTTATAACATCCTGGATTAAAAACAAACCACTGGAAAAATTAATAGAAATGTAAAATGTGCACTCCGCATCATTGACTGCATAAGCCTTTACAAAAAAAACTCCTCATCCGCACTGGAAATGTCAGTGAAGATATTAACAATTTTAAACTATCCTCTTTGAAACACTGGAACATAGATCTTATACCTAAAATAACAGAAACAGATTATATAATACAATCCGTGTTAAATTTTTAAATTGAAATACTAGTTAAATAATTTTATATCAAACAGAGATTAACCCAAATAGTAACAGTTTCAATGTTTCATGGAGTTATTAAACCCCATGAAGGCCTCACACATCATAAAAGCATGAGGTACACAAGAACTTGTTATAAATAGCAAAGATCTTCTGAAAAATAGTCACCTTATTCAGCACCAACGCAATCATATATGGACAAATTCCTAGACCCATACAAAGTTTTTATCACATATGTATGTGTATTTGTGTGTGCGCCTGCACACATGTTTGCATGTAATTCAAATGTAACAGGGAGTACAGTGTGCTAAGAAACTTGCCCATCTCCAAGGACTACCACATAAGTAGATTTGATTGGGGTAAGGTGACGAAAGACTAATTTGGTGAATACATATTGGGCAGTTAAGTGAAATTGTCCGACCACCCATGTGTGGATACAGATGAACTCCACCTCCTGCTGACGGGTGGCTGGATGGTGAAATCCACCGTCCACTGAAGGTGGATATGGTGGCAGAAAATGGATGATCTCCACCCATAGGAGGCCCTGTACAGTCCTATTCCATATATCTGTCAACCAAACTATAGTAGTTTTCAAAATAAGTAACGCTCTATGTCACTACTACCCCCCCCCCCCCCCCCCCCCCAAAGAATAAAAAAAGCTTATGCAGCGCAGTCCGCCATAGAATCATCTCCACCCCACAAGAACTACAATATCACCCCCATGGACACCTTCAGCATCCAGGGGTCACGGACAAATCATAGAACATAGAACCCTGCTCAATAAGCGGAACACATTAGCTAACAAGAGCAAACCAGAAAGGGTCAAAATTAACCAATTAACCCACCCAACCCCCCCAAAAGCGTATGTGGCTTGGCCTCCCACAGCATTTGGCACACGGAGATTGGCTTTTTGGTTAGGGGGACCATGCCATATAGGCTTTGGGGGGATTGAGGGTAATGAATAGAATTACTCTTTCAAAATATATTCCCAATGGTGCTAAAAGTTTTATCATAGCAAAAGCAAAGCCCGAGGGAGCACCGAAAAATGAGTAACTAGATAGTTTAGTTAGATTTTATAAATTAAGTAACATAGCCACCAAATAGTGTGAACCAATGTATGATATAGAAAGGCTTATAGACAACCATGGGAGGAAGGAATTCTAAACATAATCCTGCAGACTTTAAGGCTAGTTTTAAGGGGACACTCAGCAGATTTGAAGGGCATGCTACTTTATGTAATTCCTTACTTCAACAAAACTTCAATTTCCGGTCAAAAAAATATTCTTTAGATAAAGTAAAGGCAGAAAACTAGAGGTTTGAGTAAGCACAACATAATACAAATAAGATAAGCAAAATGTATGAAATAAATTGCTGAAGTATAACGCTAAACCAGATGTTTGAAACATCAAAGCAAAACATTCTTCATAGACTGTGACAGCTATTTAAAGAACATGACGTATCACCTTCTCTTCCAAATTTCTGTCAATGAACAAGACCAACTGCTTCAACTTTTCCAAATACTGCACATTGTCATGCCTGGAATAAGATAATTGCCATGAGAGAAAGAACTTGGGGGGGTGGAAGCACCTCTTATATTTCAAATTCTTCAAAAGTTCTTCAATTATAAAATAAGTCTACTTTAAACTGTTGCAGCTTTCAAGGATTACACCAATATTGGTGTTCTAAGAAAATACAAGGTTGCTCAAATTAGGAAAAGAAACTAGGCTGGGCAAAACTTGCACAAACCCAAACTACCTGGTCAGCTCCTGACTCGGGTAATATAAGGTTTGGTAACCAGTTTTGGATTTCTGGCCGGGTCAGGGTGGAATTCGGAAT
Source organism: Carpinus fangiana (assembly GCA_006937295.1). NCBI lineage: Eukaryota > Viridiplantae > Streptophyta > Magnoliopsida > Fagales > Betulaceae > Carpinus > Carpinus fangiana. Next base: position 108,886 of record VIBQ01000061.1, on the reverse strand, counting down.
CCATTTCACCAAAAACAAGAATTCCAACACGACCTGATAATTTGATTAAAAAAAAAATAAGGGTGATAAGTATTCCAAAAAACCCTAACCTAAAAGGCTAAAACACTTCTCTCTCTCTGTCACCCTCTCTTCGTTGCTCCCGCCTGCCGCCCCCCTCTGGGCCAATCTACCAGCTGGTTTCTCTCTCTCTCTCTCTCTCTCACACACATTGGTGGTGTTTTCATTACTGTTGGTTTGGATGTGGGCTCGTGGGGATGGTTATATAGGAATTTTGGTTCGATTACGTGTTGAATTTGAGATGGGTGTGTGGTATTTGCTTTTGGATTTGGTTGTTTCAGGACTTGTTCTTCTCTTTTTTTCTGGTTGATATATATACAAAGAGTTCAGTAAGGAATGGAATTCGTTTTCATTTGTGTTCTCCTAGCTCAGTAACCAAACAAATAGAAACTTTTTTAAAAGGAATTTCTGATGGTAAACCCGACCCCGAGCTGACTCGAGAATTCCGACACTGTACAGTAAACACAGAATTCAGCTCAAGGTCAGTAACGGGCTTTCCATTTCCAACCCCCTCAGATAACATGGCTCTCCTTCCTTGTAATCAGGGACGGAACCAAATTTTTTCATCAAAAGGATTAAAATATAAGAGATGGATCAAGTCTAATTTTTAAACATATATATATAATAAAATAAAATAAATTAAGAAAAAATATGAAAACTAAGGAGGGCCATGGCTCCTTATAAACACTTAGTTAAGTTTCTTTGATTAATTAAGGTATTGAAAGTTATCTCTTCTTAACAGCTTAAGTTTTTGGAATAAGTAGTGATTTAACATTGTTCATCACCTCCAACAAGTTTTATAACTAGATTGCACATATCACTCAAAAGTTATTCAGAAAACGTAGATTTCCACCCTAAAGGAGTCCATAACCCTTTAGTCTTGTGGGAGGTATCTACAAAATCATTGCTAAGGTGTTAGCAAAGAGATTAAAAATAGTTTTGGATAAAATTATCCCCACGTTGCAAAGTGTCTTCATTAAGTGTAGGCAAATCCTTGATCCTATTTTGATTTCTAATGAGTGCCTTCATAGTAGGCTAAGGTCTGGGGAGCCAGGGGTGATTTGTAAGATGGATCTTGAAAAAGCTTATGATCATGTGAATTGAGATTTTATGTTGTATATGTGTAGGAGGTGTGGTTTTGGGAGGACATGGTGCTCTTGGATAGCACATTGCATTTCTTCGGTGCGGTTCTCGATCTTGGTTAATGGTTCCCCTAATGGCTTTTTTAGTAGTTACAGGGGTTTAAGACAAAGGGATCCTCTTTCTCCTTTTTTGTTCGTTTGTGGTGTAGGCCTTGAGTAAGATGATTTCAACGGCGGTGTATAGGTGTCTATTAGAAGGATTCAAAGTAGGTAATACTTCTTTTTCACATCTTCTGTTTGCCGATGATACCTTGATCTTTTGCAATGCTATGCCCAACCAGTTGCGCTATCTGAGGGGTGTGTTTTTGTTGTTCGAAGCTACCTCAAGGTTGAAGGTAAACCTAGCTAAGTCGGTTTTAATTCCAGTGGGGAATGTGGAGCAAGTGGGTATGTTAGCCGATATCTTAGGATGTGGGGTTGCCACTTTGCCAATGAAGTATCTTGGTCTTCCATTTGGGGCCTCTTATAAGGCCAAGCATATTTGGGATGGAGTTATTGAGAAGATAGAACACCGGTTGGCCAACAGGAAAAGGATGTATTTATCAAAGGGTGGGAGGGTCACCCTCATTAAGAGTACTCTGGCTAATTTCCCACTTATTATTTCTCTCTTTCCTATCTCAATGAGTGTTGCTAAGCACATCGAGAAGTTACAACACAATTTTTTATGAGGTGGTTTAGGTGACGAGTTCAAGTTTCACCTGGTGAATTGGGCGAAAGTTTGCACCCCTATCAAGGAGGGAGGGTTGGGCATCAGAAACTTAATGGTCTTCAACTGCGCACTTTTAGAGAAATAGTTGTGGCATTATGGGATTGAGAAAGATGCTTGGTGAAGAGTGGTGGTAGACTTGAAGTATGGGGGCTTATGAGGCGCGTGGTGCTCTCTTGAGCCTGGAGGAGCTTTTGGGATTGGGTTGTGGAAGAATATCAGAAAAAAGTGGGAGACTTTCAAAAGCTTTACTAAACATGTGGTGGGGGATGGGACTAGGATTAGCTTTTGGCATGACGTGTGTTGTGGCGATAAGGTTCTCAAGGTAGCCTTTCCAGTCTTATTTGGTATTACTTGTTTGAAGGATGCCTCTGTTGCGGATAATATGGAGGTGTTGCGAGGTTCAAATCAGTGGAATGTGAGTTTCACTAGAGAGGCACATGATTAGGAGTTGGAAGTCTTTGTGTCCTTTCTCCAGGTGTTGCATTTTGTTAGAGTGAGACGAGGGTGTGAAGATAAATTGTGGTGGACCTCCTCCAAAAGGGGTTTCTTCAAGGTCAAGGCTCTCTTTTATTCTTTAGCTTGTAATGAAGGTAGGTGCTTCCCTTGGGAGAGTGTGTGGCTAACGCAGGCTCCTCCAAAATAGGTCTTTTTTGTGATTTGCTAGCCTGTTGGTGGTCTTCTGGGAGGCAGAGTAGTGCTGCGGTCTGGAAGATGGTGCCTATGTGCCTCTTTTGGTGTTTATGGCAGGAAAGAAACAATAGGTGCTTTGAGGATTTGGAGAGGTCTTTGAAGGACATTTTATCCTATTGTTTTCATACTTTATATCTTTGGACTGTAACACATTTGTCCCCGGTGTCGATTAGTTATGTTGATTTCCTTACTCGTTTTTCCTTTTCTAGTTAGGTGATCCTCTTGTATACTACTTGTGTACTTTGGGGCGTCTTACGCTTTTAATAAAACTGGTTATTACTTATAAAAAAAAAAAAGGGGGGGGGGGGGGGGGNGGGGGGGGGGGGGGTCGGTAACCACCCCTAAAGAAGACAGAGCCATCATTTGTGATTTACATGGTTTCCTTACCAAGATATTACCATTTTCTATGTTAAAAAGAAAAACCAGACTAGTAAATTTATAAATTTATGTAGCAAAATCAAGCCCAAATAGGCACAAATTTCACTAAGAAAGAAAGAAAGAAAGAGCAAGAGAGAGAAAGACGTGTATGTGCGTGCATGCACTTTATGTACTGCCTTAGAGGCCCATACCTTAGGTATAACTGTAGATTATATTCTCCCTTAGGAAGTTTTGAAGACTTTGGGTAGACATCACCTATTGCATATATACGCTACAATTGTAAAGGAAAAAATTGGAAATTGAGTCAGCATATCTACAGGGAAATAGGAAGTAAACTACCATCAGAACAAAAATAAAAAGGAAATGAAAAGATTGCTAGAATATAAAAGATAAACTTCACCAATCGCCATGGCACTCAAATTTCAAAATATGGATTTGCGATACAAGTACAGCATTATTATTTGAGTGTATGTAACTAAACCAAAAAGATTGCATTTGAGAATGGAAATTATACACCCTTACTTCAAATAAAAGCATTACAGAATTTCATTATAATGAAATGTATATGTACCTTGTTTGTATCAGAAATCATATAAAATTGAGACTCAAATTTAGTGTCATATACGCGGTTGTTAAGTAATGGTATTTGAGGTTTTATTTCAGCAGCATCTTCCAATTTGAACTTGTAACTGAAAAATTCGAAGAATAAATGGATCAATATAATCTCAAAGCGAAGCCAAATGAAGTAGGAAATTAACAAAAATCACACCATAACTCACATTAATGTAAGTGCTAGAATCTGTTCGCCTGAGGGTAGCTTGTCACGATTCGTTGCAAGGGCACTAAGTTTAGACTCAATAGGACGATATGGAGTTCTTATCTGGAACAAAGAAAGGTAAAAGATATTTCAGTACAATTGACAGCATTAAAAAATATTATTCATTAAAGCAGATATATGACCCCCATCATCTGTACAAGGTGACCAACTTCACCTTGTTAAGAAGGGCAGCAGGTACAAGTTTCTCAGATGCCAATAGTGCTTCAGCATCAATTCTGGTGGGTGCTTCACTTCCATCAAGTAATACTTCCCCTCTATTGATGTCAATCCCGTGAAATACGACCTAGGAATTTCATATAAAAGTCACATGCATAGTGAATCCAGAAGAATTCTACCGCTCTTAAAGAAATCACAATAGACATGATAACCCTAAATTTACCAGAACGAATACGTGCTGTGACAAAAGTTCATTCAAAAACAAAACTTTTAAAAAGGAGTGGAGAATCTGATCTGTAAGAAAACATGAGAATATTTGAACATGTTCTGGAGATTAGAAGAACCATTTCCAGTAAAAAAAGTGCACATGAGCTGGCTAAAAGAAGCCATACATACAGCTAACTCAAGACCAAATTCCCAGAAAGTGAGCCACAAACAACACAATAAATAAAGAGACGTCCAAATGGAGAAAAATGGAGAAGCTGGAAAACTTTAAGAACTTCAAAGATTCACAATATATCCAAAGTTTTGATAGAAGCATGCTACCTCAAATTCAACATTAGTGGTTTCATGACTTCCTATGCCACTTGACCAAAACTGAGCAATGACCAACTCCATCGTCCGACCGCCCACAACTGGAAAGGCAAAGCTTTTTGTCCCAGCAGAAGAAAATGTTACAACGCTCTCCCATTTTTTAGGCCTTTGTAAAGGACAAATCTGAAAATTTTAAAAATGTTAAAGCAGGTTTAGACAGTCTGATAGAGTTTCTCATCAAATACTGTACCTGAACAGCATCAACAAAGAATCTTCGGGTTGTATCAAATCCTGATATTTGTATCATTGCCTCAACCCAACTAGCACCAAGTGGCACTTCTATAAATCTCCTTTCTATGTGGCCTAATAATGCAGTACATCCATGAAAGAGAAAAAGGAATTAGTTCCAGTTATTAAAGTACGACCAGACACTAGATGAAGGACCACTAGTTGAATTTTCCAGCCTTTAAAGAAGCAATTTCAAGATAGTCAAATGCACAGTAACAACCATGGTAACAACAAACAGGAGAAAAAAACAGTTGACACTACACCTGGCTGAAATGGCATCCTTGAAAATGAAACTAGAGGAGGCCTATTCACTACAGCCATAGGTTTAGTGATAGTTATAGGGATTCTGAACAGAGGCCCACGCCATGGTGCTTTGCAATCAACCCCATAGAGTTCAAAATAGTGCAGACCGTCCCTCAGATTGATAGGATCCACAACTATACTGAAGAGACAGAAAGAACTTGAAATTATTTAGTAGAAGTGATTACCATTCAGCATTAAGACTAAAGTTACAACAAACTTGAAAGGATAAAGTTCACAAATTACAAAACAATAGCCATAAAGGTAACAGATTAGTAGCTCAGCAAAACCACCACTGATCTGCTTGCGTTCAAGTTTATATATGTGCACTTGTTTGTACTCACTTTGGTGTCTGCATAATGATTACAAAAGCATTCTAGCCAATTCAAAAAGCAAGAACTAATGGTGGTTTAACCAATCACAAAGTTAACATACAATACGCTCGGGAGTGACGTAACACTACAACCTGATGGGTGTCACTGTTTAAACAATTTATAGAATAATAAGCTAGGATCTGTGTTACAGGATAATAGACTAAAGTCCTATCTTGGAGGCTGCAAGAGCATCTCCTGAATGTCACCATGCCAGCTAGTTCATTGTGCAAAAGTCAAATGCAGTTTCCAGCCTCTACTTTCTACCATGATTAATATAGTGTTAATTGTAAAACATTAACCATCCAATCAGTCAAGCTTTAATTATAGGGCATCCCTCCAACTCAAGTCTGTCTAAATTCTTATGAAAAACTGGTAAATGTAATTCAAGATTGTGACACTTCCATGAAATGATTAATCAAACAGATTATAGCCATTAATAATTCAACATACAGACTCAAAAGCTATTTTATGTCCAAGTGCTTTATGCTGCCTATCAAAGTCCTTGGCCTATAGCTCAGGTCAGTCCCCCACGGGCACATACATTTCTAGTAGAATAACACAACCTAATGCTCCAAAAATAGGGAAAATATATATCTAAAAAAAAAGATTAAATAATAAAAGAAGAGGGGAAAATATATGAAACAAAAGAGCCAACAGAACATTATCAGAAACATAATTTGAGAAAATGATCAACTGCATAATTTGCAAGGGAAAACATTTCTACAGCGATCTAAGATACAATAAGCTANGGCGCGGCAGCCGCTTTTGCATAACCCCAGGAAACCAAGCTTCAAACTCCGGGGAAACAAGAAAGCGATCAATCCTTGACCACAAGGGAGGATCCTGAGAAATCGACCAAGTGAATGAGCCCCCCGCCAAAGGAAGATCCATAAGCCCCTGTTCCGAAATAAAATCTGAAAACTCCAACATAGCATGATCCAAACGAGCTGACCCTGATCGTTCACTAGGGAACCTAGTGACATAGAAATCCCCCCCTAAACACCACGGCACATTCCACAACAAATGTTTATTGTGATATAGGTTTATCTTCATCTTCAAACAATTAGGTGCCCTTTTTGACATTTATCTCATAACTTAAGTTAATCATATTTACTTACTAAAAAACTTAAATTGAGTCATGAATTAAGTTAATTAGGATTTTACTTTCTTCAAAAACTTAAATCTAATCATGAATATCAGTAATGCAACCATATATCACTTTACAAACTCGTGGAATGCATTCAAATCGTGCTTTTGACCACACTTTGCAGGCAATGTGTCTCTGTATCCGTTGCATGTATTATGGTACACAAGATGAAAGGTTTAGGCCTTGTTTGGGAAACTAGATTTTCCAACTCTTTTTCTAAATTCATGTTTGGCAATTTTTTAAACTCAACTCAAAAAATTTCAACTTAACTCAAAAATTTCAACCCAATTATTAAAAATTATAAATAAAAGTTTTAAAAAATAAATAAATATATTTAAGGTGGCCGAAACACCCCCGAGTGGTGGTCAGACCACCCTTAAGAGTATGAGGGAGGCCGATCCATCCCTCCCCTGAAGCTAATGGGGGGTGGCTCGTCATTAGCTTCGGGGGTGGTCGATCCACCCACTAGGGGTGGATGGACCATCCCCAAGTAGCTGCCGTTAGGGGTGGCTCAACCACCCCCAAGCAGTTGTTGGGGTGGCTCAAAAATCCCTGTTGGGAGTGACTCGGCCACCCCCACTAGTTTTGGGGGCGGCCGATCCACCCCCTAGTGGTGGCTCGGCCACCTTTAGACAGCTGGGGTGCCTGATCCACCCCAAAGGTTGGTTCAAAACTGCCCCTAATTTTAAAAAATAATAATAATAATTTTGTTTTTTTAATTTTTTTTTTTTTTAATTATATATATTTTCTAATTTTTACTTAATTTTATCAATTACCATCCAAACATAATCTCCACTTTGGGTTCAAAACCAAAAAATCGCATTCTCAAACAAGGCCTTAGCTTTTATAATTATGGGATTACTCCAAGGTCAAAATTACAGAGGCATTTGACACTAGTCTATGATTTCCGACTATAGATGATGATTTTCACTAATAAACAAAAATAGGCTAAACAATGTTTTGATGTGTTTGCCACTATGTGATACATAAAGATATAAGATATCAAAGAGCGGACACAAAACAGTTTCTAGTATTGTAATGCAACATCCTTAAGAGCATTAGCAGCAGATACCCAACCATTTTCTTTAAATTTAAGAAACAAAATTACTTTTTAGTTCCCTATCTAAATACACCCCACAATAAATTCCATAAATCTTCCCTATATCATTAAAATAACATTTTTTTACTTATACTTTCTTTTTTCTATTCTAGAAAAATCTGTCGCTTTTCTCCCTGTCTCTCTCTTCTTCGTCTGTGGTCTCTCTCTTTCTCTCTCTCATCTTTGTCCTCTCTCTCATCTCTGTCTCTCAATCTCTCTCTCTAGTCTCCATTGATTTCTAGGCTCTGATATTTTTTTTTGGTTTGTTGACTTACCTTTCTTTTCAAGCTCTGAAATTTTGTGGCTGTTCAACATGATTCCCACCTTCTCCGTTAGAGAAATTTTTTCCCACTTCTTCTCCGACTCCTCCTCCATAACTGATTTTGGGTGGTGGAATATTCAATGTTTTTGGGTTGATGATTTTGTGATTTGTTCTTTTTGAGGAATTTATGGGTTTCATCATTTTTGAAAATTTTGGTCTTCGTTTTTTTTTTTTTTTTGTTCAGTTCCCGAATGAGGGAGGAGAGAACATGAGAGATAGAGATCCAGTTCCATGAGCGATAGAGAGAGAGGCGGAGAGGAAGATTCTCTAACTTTTTCCCACAACTTGTCCGATTCCTCCATAACTGATTTTGAGTGGTGGAATATTCAATGTTTTTGGGTTAATGATTTTGTGATTTGTTCTTTTTGAGGAATTTATGGGTTTCATCATTTTGAAAATTTTGGTCTTTGTTTTTTTTGTTTGTTCAGCTCCATTCTTCACTGCAAATGAGGGAGGAGAGAACATGAGAGATAGAGATCTGGTTCTTGACTGCGAGAGATAGAGATCTGGTTCCATGAGAGATAGAGAGAGAGGCGGAGAGGAAGATGGAAGTGCTGTGAAGAAGAAGAAGAAGAAGAAGAAAACATGAGATAGATAGAGAGAGAGGCAGAGAGGAAGATGGAAGTGCTGTGATGAAGAAGAAGAAGAAGAAGAAGTGCTGTGAAGAAGAAGAAGAAGAAGAAGAAAACATGAGAGATAGAGATCCAGTTCTTGACTGCGAATGAGGGAGGAGAGAACATGAGATAGAGATCCGGTTCCATGAGAGATAGAAAGAGAGGTGGAGAGGAAGATGGAAGTGCTATGTGAAGAAGAAGAAGAAGAAGAAGAAACAAATCATAAATAGTCATAAATACCACCACACATCTGTCACAGAGAATTCTCCATTTCAAATATGTATTCCCACCTTGTAACAATTGGCATATTAAACAATTTCCACCCAGATCCAACTTTCAGCCATTGAAAGGATTCTCATAATCAGCCTCATGAGAAGGCCAATAGAAGCCACATCTAGCAAACTTCAATTCTTAAACTAGATGCAAGAATGCGTAGAAGAGCTCAACACCACCTATTGGCTTGCTTCCAGGAATTTGGCTTCCCAAGGAGTGGATACAGCTGCTAACGGGAGCAGTACCATCCCCAACCAAAAATAAAAAAGAAAGAATGACAGGCACACCACTCACATCCACACACCTACGACATTGCGTGAATCCATGCATTGAATATTAAAGCTGTAACATACTTCAAGCCACATCTACTAAGTCTACATGCTCGCAACAATTGATTTTGAGGCATTAATTCCATCAGAAAATATTGGGAAATGAAAGAAATAACATGTACAATTTAACATATATATGGATACTTGGGAAGAAGAAGGAAAGGTGAAATATGCTGACTTGAAGCTACGCCCATTATGAGTAAGAAGGAGATAGTCAGGAGCCCTCAACACTGCCTTTTCACTGGAATGTAACTCAATACACTCTTCAAAAGGAACCAATTCTTCTAAATTACTTGCATCTTCATGAAATTTCGGTTCAACTTGCACTGTCCACTGTCAAGGATATTACTTAAGTTGCTGTACAAATGAGAGATGCAGTGGAAATATAGCATGAAAACAGAAAAAATTCTTGCCAAGAGATTTATTCAACCTAAGTAAAGGAATGAAACAGAAGTGATATGAACATACAGAAGCAACTATGAATATCTCATATAACATAGGAGAAAACATTATGTAACAAAAAGAAATTCAATACAACAGATAGTGACAATTATAATTTACAAAGTACTGCATAAAGAAAAGATGATTTCTTTGAAATAAGCAGTAGTGATTACAACAATATGCGGGGGCCAACTAGTACTCAGAAGGATAAACAAGAAAAAATTCACCACAATTGATTAACTTATTTCAATTGTTTGATGTCGTTAAGATTTGGATTTGTAGGAGGGGGAAAGATATGGAGGCTGCTGCCTCTTTATATTATTCAAGCTTATTAAAAACTAATACAAGCATCCTATTATATAGGATTAAGGAAATACAATAGAGACTAAACTACCCCCAAAACCCTAATGACTCAAACCCTAACTCTTCTAACACTCCCTCTCAAGCCGGAGCATATACATCATATGAATCCAGCTTGGAAGATACAAGTAAATGAAAAAACAACTAGAAAAACATACTCTAACACTCCACCTCAAGCTGGAGTAGTACACAACAAAAATACAAGATAATTAAATAAAACTTCAACGCCGGTCTAAAACTCATCGAAAACTTGAACAACCATTTGATCAGTTCTTGCCAAAAAACACCAAGGCCGGTCGGATACAACGATCTCAACATTGGATTGGTTCTCGCCGGAGAATCCAAGGCCGGTCGGATACAACGATCTTGGGATTGGTTCTCGCCTTAAAACACCAAGGCCGGTCGGATGCAACGATCACTTGATCGGTTTTTGCCAGAGAATCCAAGGCCAATTAGATACATCAATCACCAACAACAAACAACAAGCACATGATTAACCAACAAGTTTCGCCGGAAACCTAATACTGGAAAAACAAAAAAAACATAAAACAAAATAAAAAACAAAAACCTCGCCGGAGGCCCGGAGCATAGCCGGAGGCTCACCGGAAAATGCAGAAACTGGCTAGAGATAAACAAAACAGGTCGGCAACAAGCAAAGCCGGCGACACAAAAAACAAGTCGAAAAATTACAGAAAAGTGAAACTGAGCCGTCGCCGGCTCTTCGTCGGAGTCTGGCCAGACCTTCGCCGGAGTGTCGCCAAAACTTGCCGGAGAAGACAAAACAGGCCAGCCACTCCAAAAACAGAAATAACAGACTCAAACAATGACCATAGATCATCATTCCAACAACACAATCATCAAACGGCTGGACTTTTTTTTTTTTCACCGGAGCTGTTCTGGTCACCACATAAAAAATTAAAAATTAAAAAAAAAAAAAGGGAAAAAAAAAAAAAAAAAAAACTGCTACAAAGGTACTGCCCATGTGGGCTTTAGCCCACACGGACAATGTTGCCGCCAACAATAGAAAACTCATGTTAAGAAGGGAGTTTACAATACTCCCTACAGAAAGCGCTCCTGCTACAGTATAGTTGCATTACTACTAGAAAGCGCTCCTGCTACAGTAGAAAAAAAAAAGCTCTGTTCTCGGTCCTCAACTTTTTCAAAAAATTTCAAAACTACTCCTGGTTCTCTCCGGCGAAGATGTGAAGTCCGGCGTCCTAGCGTCGCGGGACGAGAGCCGGATGGAGAGGAGGTTTACGATGGAAGCTAAAACCTTCTTTTCGACGAAGGCTTCACAGATTCGTCTGGAGCAATGGAGGAAAGGCTTCTTAGGGCTTAATCTGGTGGATCGGTGAAGAGCGGCTTGGTTGGCTGAGACGGTGGAAGAGGCGTCGAGGTCGCCGGTGTTGGACTTCGACAAGTCTTCGAGCGAAAGTAGAAAGTCGTCGTCGGTGAAAGGGGTTGTAACAAAGGTGGGAGGTTCCTGGAGGTGGTGGCTCTCGTGGATGACGACCGAAAGGGGATCATCTGGATCCCTAAGGCTCGTTCTGGGCCGGGTTGGCGGAGGTTCGTGCCGGAGCTCCGTTCATGGCTGGCAGCGCTGGACAGCGCGCCTGGGTCTTCTTCGGAGGGCTCTATGCTGGAGGAGCGCAGTAGTGGCTCACTTCAGGTGGTTAAAGCCGGCAAGTCGTATGCCGAGGTGCTGCGCTCTCCTTCCGGCGAGGCAGTGGTTTCGGTAGGGCCTAAACTTTTTTCCGCCGTAGGAGATCGATCTCCTCCCAATGGCGAATAGAGCTAAGTTGGTGGTGCGCGCTGCGTGGGACTGTTCCAAGGAGGAAAATGGTTGTTTGGTGCCTCCTCAGGTGAAGGCGGCGGCTCTAGGCAGGAGGAAGATGAGAAAATGTTTACGGGTTTCTCAGTTTGGGCTTGGGTCTAGGAAAGTTGGGTTTGGGCTTCCCCGGTTTTGTTTCCGGGTCAAGTTCCGGTTCAGTTGCAGGTTCGGTCTCCGGGTCGGGCGTCGGTTCAGGTTTTGGCTCGGTTTCCAGGCGGGTTGGGCTGATTTTCGGGCTAGTATCCTGGTCGAGCGTGTTTTCTCGCCCTGACTTGGCAAAGGCTTCAATGGAGTCTTCGATGGTGGACGACGGGCAATTTCGACTTGAGGAGGCGGCTTTGATGGCGTTCGACAGTGAGGAGGTATCTTTGACGATGTTCGACAAGCAAATTCGTCTTGAGGAGACAACTTTGACGATGTCTGATTGTTCTAACGAGGGTTCGGGGTCTTCGACGTTGTCTGCGTTTTCAGACTTTGCCAATGAGGGCTCGGGGTCTTCGACGGTGTCTACCTTGTCGACTGGGTCTTCTGGGTATGCTGTGTTGACCTTTCTGGGGATGCCACTGTGGCGAAGCCGTTTGATGTCTCTGCTAGGAAAGATACACAGGCCTGGTTCTTTGGGTGGCTGAGGGCTGGTGTGCAGCACGATGAGAGGCTTCTCGCCAAATTGGAAGTGATTGTTGAGAAGACGAGTCGTGCTAACCTGGCTGTTCCCTCTCTGGATCGCTCATCGGATATGTTGCGGATGCGGGAGGAGCTTCCGTCCTTGGATGCTGCGAGGAGGCAAGATATGGCTATTGCTTGGGTGCAGGCCCTCTCGGGGAAGGGTGATATGTGAGGGTTTTTTTTTGGGTGCTCCTTGTGAGCGTTGGGTTTTTTTAGGTGTTTAGACGCACTCTTTTTTTATGCTGTGGTGATCCCTTTTCCCAAGTGGTACACCCCTGTGTAATTGTGTTGCACCCCCTTTTGGGTTTTTGATATATACAATTTTACTTATAAAAAAAGATTGGGATTTGTAGGAGGGGAAAAGACATGGAGGCTGCTGCCTCTTTATATTATTCAAGCATATTAAAACCTAATACAAGCATCCTATTATATAGGATTAAGGAAATACCATAAAGACTAAACTACCCCCAAAACCCTAACTCTTCTAACAGATATGTCCCATTATCTTTCTTGTTTTTATTCTAAATAGAAAGAAGAAAGATAAGTAATGAATTTAGTTCAAAATACAACACTAAAATATGTAATGGGCATTATGACGGTTAGGGCAGCACAGTCACACTCAGAATTAACAAGAATTGCGCTGGGTGAGAAGGAAGGAAATGCGCAAAGAGTCCACTTCAAGATGCTTAATAAGTAATTTACAAGCCATATTCTCATATTCTCGTAAACATAATTAATCAATACCAATGATGTACAATTAATATAAATGAGGCTAAGAAACTTATATAAATTACTCAAAGTTCCACCTAGGTATTCAGTGCACAACAAAGAAAAGTCATAGCATTTCAGGAAATATCAGAAGCTTACAAAATATGTCAAAGAAAACTGCAAGTTTCATATAACTTTTCAGGCAAAACAAGATTCCTAAGAGCATTCAAGATCAAGCCTACTGCACTGCAGTTCTCAAGCTGAGCCAATAGACATGTAGGATAGCCAACCACTATCAAGTAGAGTTAAAATATGATGCATGGACAAGGACACAAGAACACTTTTGAGACAAATTTTCCAATAGAGAAAAGAGTAAGAAAAGCAGAACAAAAAGGAGAACATGAAGTCTCAAGATATTATAGATGTATCTTTCATGTAACTATGTAAACAACAAACAAAACAAAAAGGTAGAAACATCGACAAATATTATTAAATACTCTAACTGGAAAGGAAGAAATATCTGCATCCGCATGTGGCTTAGGCTCTATACCTATAATGTGGATGGCAAATAATAACTGCAATAGCCGCACGGATGCAGTTAGTAAAAAATGATGCGAATGCGAATATCTAAAAGTGATATCCACATTTTACGGATGCGGCTGCGGATATCGCAAATAACCGCATCCTCATGTAACATCAAAATCACCCCTAGTACATCAAGGCAGGTTTCACCAACTGAGCAAACCAAACAACTCATCCCAAAGAGGCCTTACATCCCTATCAGAATTAGGGCCATAGTCCATAGACACCTGCAAAAGCTCAGATGGAATGATCTTCAACATTTCTTAAGGAAATAGCCAAGGTGAAGTCCCCACACACTCATCTACTTCCCCACCCTTTTGTCCAACATAATCAAATACCCACTCAAGCCCCACTGGAATCCAACCAACACCAATCCACGTGATTACATCCACATACGCTGCACACAACACTACGAAACATAACATCAAGTTTAGTTTCTTGAAAACTATCAATATCCACCTTCCAATCTCTAAGCAAATTCCTAACCCTCAAGACATTTCCTCCCATCATTCAACCCTCTCATGTTCTAGGAGAGTAATCAGGGCTTCTTTAAAACACTAGAGGTACCTTCACTTACCTTTACAGCGGCTAGAACATTAAACTTTGCGGCATAGTTGATAGAGCACTCCAAATATCTTAGCTCTCTAGTACCTTTCATTCCAAGTTTAGATAGAGAAGCCAAAACCTCAAGACGATGTTCCTCTTCAAGAAATGTCAAAAGAACCAAAAACCGTTACTCATGATGCACACACGAAATCTCCACAATAGGATAGATCTCCTTCGCACATTGCACAACCCAGTCTTAGCCGGTCTCACCCATCGCAATACAGGAATAGGTACACAGAGGAGATAATAGGACCTTTCCAACCTCACCATCACCACCCCCATCCATCTCATCCTCGAAACACAAAGCATCATCTTTCACTTTCTCTTCCTTATGTTGTTCAACCCCCCCCACAGACAAAACAACAAAACCAACTTTGATTACGACTGGTAGCATGTGCTGGTGGGGAAAATGGCAACGTCAACCACAACTTCTTGCCTACCCATAACTGGCAGACTGGCAGGCACTAAGATTGAGGATGCTTGGCAAAGCTGCACTAGCAAGTTCTGGGAGGCCAAGCCTACCAGCAAGTATGTGGAAAGATCTCCAATAGAATCAAAGACAAACACCGGCCTTGGCAAGAGCTAGGAATAGCCACCGGCGATATCTGACAACTTCAACCTAGCCAGAGCAGGCCCATCAAACTACAAAACACCAGAATTAGAACCCACAACCAATGCCATGTTGGTCATATCCAAGCCCCTCGGAGACAAAGGATGCAAAAAGGAGTTTGAGAATGAAATCTCTGGCGAGTTCTAGTAGAGACCCTGAGCTGCCAACTAGTTCAGGGATGCCAAACCTACTAGTGAGAGAATCGGCCTTGGCAAGAGCTGGAAATGACCACTGCAACATCCGACAACTTCGACCTAGCCAAAGCAGACCCTTTCCCACCAAGATCGGTTGCAACCTCACCCACCCCAAACCCTGTCTCCTTCCCTGACAAAGAGGGAACACCAGACGGCTGATGCAACACCAGTGGTTCCTTTTCCAACTGTGGAATCAAAGGAGGCCTTCATCTTACCAAGTTTGGCAGCAAAACGACACCATCCCCACCCTTCTCGAGCCTCAAAGAACAAGATGAGTTATCTCTAACCACCCACCGTGTACACCGCCACCTTTAGAAACCTGTCAGACCTGTTGGAACCTCTCTGGACAATAAAAACCTTGGATCCCTCTCTTAACAACTTAGTAAATTACTTTGTTTCAAAAATGCGAGCCAACTCCTCCACCATGGACTTCAACCAAGTAGTACACACTATTCCCAAAAACGGAACACAGGGCAAGCCCATTCTCCTTTCCTTCGGCAGAGAACAAAGGCCCCTTCAACGACCAAGAGCTCGAACGTTTTAACCTCAACATAAAACTGTCCACAAAATCCATCTTCGGCCACCCACCTTGTGTACCTTCACCAGTGAAGCCAACAACAATGCAGTTTGGTTCCACTACTCCTCTCACTCTCTCTCTCTCTCTCTCCTTGGTCCACAAAATCCATCTTCGGCCACCCACCTTGTGCACCTTCACCAGCGAAGCCAACAACAATGTAATTTGGTTCTACTACTCCATCTTCGGCCACCCACCTTGTGCACCTTCACCAGCGAAGCCAACAACAATGCAGTTTGGTTCTACTACTCTCTCTCTCTCTCTCTCTCTCTCTGGCGTCGAACAGGTTAGCTTATTTAATCTTTCTGTTAACCTCTTCTGTGATATCATATATTACTTGAAGACTCCACTTGCTTCATGGTCCTTCACTTGAACTTCCTTCCCCCGATGGTAGAGTTGATTGTACTCAAACAAATGATGGGGGTGCTGAAGGTGGAGAAATGGGTTGCTCTACAACTTCACTAGCTTTCTCCTCTACAAAGAAAGGATAATAACAAAGCTAACTTATAAGATACCTTTAATACCTTTAAGGCCACCACGCTTCATGATGCTGATTTTTGGAAAGCAAAAATGCATTGCCATCAAAATAACAAAATCAGACGGATGCATAGCAAAAGGCACGAAGAGAAAGTATAAATGTTGTTCACAGTAGCAAAAGATACTTCTTATGTTTGAAAATAGAGGAAAGTTTAAAGTAGCAATACTTAGGATAGAAAGAGAACTAACTTGGTAACATTTAGCTAAGAGGAAGCACTATTTGACTATAACTAGAGTAATAGCAATGGGGAATGGATGAAGCATTTGTTGGAATATAGGTAAGCAACCAAATAATTAACATTAGATCATGTCTCAAAGAGAAATAATTATATCATACAGTTAGCGTCCACAAAGTCTATCAATAATCTCACCTCAGTACAATGTTGGCAAGCACTAGCCTCCCTTAGGTAGATGCCTCGAGATGTAGGACCTGCAGTTAAATCACATAAAAAAATATGTAACTTCACTTCACAACTAAAACTCAAGAATTTAAAATAAATAAATAATCTTAAATATTGACATAATTGGGAGAAGTCGTGGTCACTAGTTGAACAATTGCTGAAAGCTTTATAAACAAAAACAACGCCCATGAAAGAGGTGATATATACTCCATTATAGGCAAGACAAAACCATCACTTTTGATATCTTCAAAAATCTTGTTAGAATATTAATTAAATGATTAAATTCACTATTTGTTATCAGATTAAGCTCATAGGATAATTGGTAATTTAACACAATATCATAACAAAGGTCTTGAGTTCAATCCCTGACTCTACAGTTCACCCCATTTCAATTTTTTTTTGTAAGTAAAGCTAATTCATTAAAAGTGTAAGGAACGCAACCAAACTACACAAAACGCATACAAGAGAAAAACAACCAACAAGATCAAGAAGAAGGAAAGAGAGCACAAAAATATACAAAGTTAAAGATAATGAGAAGGACGTTAATAGAAATCCACTCAAAGAGAGA
Source organism: Carpinus fangiana (assembly GCA_006937295.1). Taxonomy (NCBI): domain Eukaryota; kingdom Viridiplantae; phylum Streptophyta; class Magnoliopsida; order Fagales; family Betulaceae; genus Carpinus; species Carpinus fangiana. The sequence continues at coordinate 91,558 of VIBQ01000061.1, read as the reverse complement.
TCTAAGAAAAAAAAAGAAAAAAGAGGAATGCTAGGGATCTCGAAGGTTTTCTCAAATTTTGTTTATGGATTGCAGGAGAAAGCAAAAAATATCAAAAGAAAAGAAGCTTCTCTCTCCTCTGTCAGCTCACATTCCCCAAACCACAAGAACCCTTCTCCCTCTCGCCCTCCCTCCCTCACCCTCTATCTCACTCCGGCGCAAGGGTTCTGGCCACCAGCAAAGAAGAATGGGTTCCGGCCATCTGCTTCAAGCACACCAAAGCACATCTAACATATGCAAGCACTAAGTAGACGTGAAACCTTTGCCTGATTCATTTGGACAAAAAATTAAAAAAATCAAAAACTACGAGAAACTAAACCAGTTCCGGCATGTCAATAAGCCAGCGAGTTTTTCGTTGAATTGAAAGGACTAATCCAAATTGAGCACGCGATTCAATCAGAATTCAACATTTCCTTACTTTCTACAACTTCCTCAGCTAGCAAACAACGAATCAACCATTACCAAATCGAAGAAATGACAAAAAAAAACACACAGAGAACAACAACAAATGGGTGTTATGACAATATAATTCCAAAACGAAATCTTTAGCAAATTAATCGTTACCATTCACCAGATCCACCGCATTAAGTTATGGTTAAAGCACACAAAATCGGTTATTAAAATTTTCGTAACGTCTTTGATAATAGTATCAATCCTAATTCATCAAATTTCAGAACAGTTCAAATCATAATTTTGAAACGGAAAACCAATTAACCCAATTAATGCAGTTTCTTTTCTCTGCAGTTTTCCATATTTTCCTCTCACTTCCTTCGTGTCCCTTTGCATTCTTTGCATTCACATCCATGTTTCCTCATGGCTTCTTCGCATACAAGTCTCTCTCCCCCCTGCAACAACAATCACTCTCTTCGACTTTAAAACCCATTCAAGAACTTGGGTTTTCTGTATGAAAGGCATTAGAGGTGAAGAAGTATTCTAGATATGAGGCTCTATGTGTACATGATGAAGGGAGAGAGAGCCATCACTGAAGTCTTCTGTGAGAGCCTTCGCCGGTGGCTGGATATTTTTTGCGCCGGAGTGAGAGAGACAGGAGCGAGGGTGGGCGAGCAAAACCCGTTCTTCTTTGCTGGTAGCCAAAATCCTTGCACCGGAGTAAGAGAGAGGGTGAGCGACGGAGGTCGCCGGTGGAGGGTGAGGGAGGGAGGGAGAGCGGTCAAGGGAGAGGGGTTCTTGTGGTTTGGGGAACGTGAGCCAACAAAGGAGAGAGAAGCTTCTTGTCTTTTGATATTTTTTGCTTTCTCCTGCAACGTGGCTGATGCCACGTCAGTCCGTAAACAAAATTTGGGAAAACCTTCGGGATCCCTAGCATTCCTCAAAAAAAAAGTAGCAACTCTAAACTCATCTTCTCACAATCCTCAAAACTTTGAGCATTCCTTGCACCACATTCAATAAGAAAGGATCTGATCAAATTGGGAAATGGAAAGTTCTGTACACGTTATATCTTTCATCATCACTTTGTGGAAAATTGTTAGGTATGAATATGTTAAGACCTGTGACTCGATTGGTGAAATAGTATCTCTCCAAAAAAGCTTTTTTTTTTTACCACCACACAAAGAAAATATTTTGTTGTGAATGAACAAGATATTGAGGAATTGTCCATACGTAAAATCATAATTATTGACACGGGCCTTTTCCACATAAAAAGGGAATCTTTTGTTACAATCGAAGTAGAGGTGATTTGGATTATTCAAGAATCGAAGTCGATTTGCTTTATTTACGTCAGGGCATAACCCACTATATTCCAAACATCTGAAAAACCAAATTCCATAACTCTCTCGCAATATCACTATGAAGAAAGAGGTCATCAAAGTTTCCCCCCTCCTTTTACACATATAACACCAATCCATCACTATAATGTAACGCTTGCGTAGATTATCCATACTGAGAATTTTTCCTAAAGATGTTATTCAAGTGTTGTAACACACCGGTCCACATAGAGTGGGTAGTTTATAAAGAGACTCATGAGTGTTAAGTCCCACATTACTTACTTATTAGGTGAAACTGGGCTTATAAGTGATTATTGGGAAGCTCCAAACTAACTAGTTTTTTGGGTGTGATAGCGTAGATACGGCTAGCATTTTTCCCGTATCGTTACAGAAGAAGCCACCCTTAAAGGAGCCTTAAAATTCTAGATGCTCTTACAATGGAATGAGAAATCACTGTTGGGATGAACTGTGTTAAAAGTTTTGACCTCAAAATACCGTCTTTCTGAACGAATCCAACAAAACTTATCGTCATCACCTTGACCCATCCTAACAGAATACAAAGCATTGAAAATAGAAGATTTAAAATCCACCTCCCAATCATGCACCAATCTGATAAAATCCATGTCCCAATGCAACTCATCATTGTGACCAAACATGTAGTCCACCACCATAGCATCCCTATTTCTTCAAAGAACAAATCCCACACAAGACATCATGCCAAAACCTAGTTCAAAAGCCATCACCCATCTCGATACAAACAAAACTAGAGAAGGCATCCCAACCCCTCCTAATATGTTTCCAAAAACTCACCCATAGGGTAGTTACAACACTAGAGCACCAATCACCCACCAAACTACCACATTTTTTATACACTACATGTCACTAAAAACCCTTTCTCTCAGCAACATACTTCCATAACCACTTTCCAAAAAGGACTTGATTTGAAATTGAACAAACTCCTAATTCCCAAAGCTCCAAGATGAATGAGAGTTTGCCCCCATTTAAATTAAATATTACACATGTTAGGTCTCACTTATTGAGGGGAATTTGAGCCCAAAAATGAAAGGAAGTGTTAGAATATAACTAAATGACTAAACTAACTATATCCTATCAGCTTAAGGGTTTTTTTTTTTTAATTGGTGATTTAATAAATGTCATACTAATGATAAACCAAAAACCGTAAGCAAAAATTCTCTTCCTTTTAGAAGCACATAGAGATTCTGTGACAGAGGGGGAGAGAACCTAAACTTACTTGGTTTTCCAGATTGATTAATCTTTATTTGATACCAAACACATGGAACATTTTGGGACTTCTGTATATATTCGTATGCCCTGTCATGAAGAATTTTTTTGGATAGTTATGATTATAGAAGTCAAACTATGTCTTAGAGTTGCAAATGAACAAAGGTCAAGAGCACAAAATCTTACTTGTCGACTTGCATAAGCCCTTGTCCAGTGGTTAGTTTATCTTCGGGCAATCCACCTACAGGAACAGCTGTATTCTCAAGAGCCTTCCTTAAACTATAGGGGCTCACAGGAATGTGCTCAGCCTGCTTAGAAAACATCAAATATCATAAGCTTCATCATAACTAGCAGCAGAATGGCACAAAGACAAAAACATGATTAAAAGTACTGCAAATCAAAAGACCTTCATTGCACTCAAGAGTAACGCAATTCCCCCACAAGCAGATGGAGATGCCATTGATGTTCCATTCATGAGCATTCGTCGCTGAAGAGTCCATGTAGGAACAGGAGCAACAGCCCCACCAGGAGCACTTACACAGACACCAAGATCTCCATCAGCCGTTGGCCCTCGGCTGGACCTACATGCAATTTGAGCCAATTATATTTCGCTCAAATTCAAAAGCCAAAACAGAGACCTAAAGGCAGCAAAAGCAGGGAACTCATGTTATAAGCTCAGAGCCAGACAAAATAAGTTTATTACCAAGTGTACTCAAGCCCTTCACTAGGAGGTTCAACCACACAATGAGCACCAGCAGCCATTGCAGGAGAGACATAAGCACCAACTCCGATAATGCTTGAAGTAGTACCACCAGGTGCACCGACAGTGCTCAATGCCGGCCCACTATTGCCAGCACTACTAACAAATATCAGACGATGCTTATTCACAACCTAAATTTAAAAACAACAGATGTTTATAGCATATTAGAGAGCATGAAAGACAAAAGAAGGAAAAGAATAAACAAAAATAATCATCCAACATGAGTTCACAAAGTTAAGATTTGATACTTCATTAACAAGGTCAACAAATCGACCATAATCTGGCAATAATGTAGGTTCTCCATAGCTCATGTTGATGAGATCACACTTATGCTGCAAAAAGCATTGACCATAGTTAAGATGTATTATATAACATAACAAATCTTGAATGTAATTCACTTGCAGTGCATAATACAGTAAAAACACACACACACGCACAAACACCCACTTCAAACCCACCCCCACGACCCCACAACCAGAAAAAAAAGGCTCGCACATGTTATCTTCCATAGCAAAACACACACACACACACACACAAAAAAAAAAAAAATTCCAAAAGTTCATTGTAGATAAATATGTAGTCAATATAAATAAACCATAAGGCACCTCCACTGCAGCTATCAAAGCCCGAGTCAAGCCAGTCCCTGTCTCCATGGAACCTAAGCGTGAATCTCCAATTTTACAAGAAATTAACTGTGCTCCAGGTGCAACACCATTCAACAAGGACTCCTAAAAACAATCACATACACTAGAAGGTATAAGGGTTCACACTATATAAAATGAAAAAAATTGCATGGATGGATAAACATAAGATGAGATTATCTGATGGTACCTTTGGATGGAAAGCAGTAGCAATGCCAGCAACATGAGTGCCATGAGGGGAGGAATCTGTCACAATACTCAAAATTTTCCCTTCATCATATACATTAACAATGAATGTACAGGCATCTAATTTGCTAAACACTCCGAACTTCCGTTCAATCCTGTACATAGATTCTATAGAGTTAAAAATATGCAAATAGTAAGATCTGTAAACTCCAACATCACCAACAATAGACAATTGAAAATTAGAACACCAAACATGAATAAGTAATTAATTGCTAAAAACTAAGGGAATATATACTTAAGCCCCATGAATTACCACAATATTTCAAGTTGACTCCATAAACTGCCAAGTGTGATATGAAGATCCACCAAACTACCATTTTTGTGACAAAAACACCCCTCTACCTGTGTCAGAAATTAGAATGGATGGAAAAGTAGTCAAACAACTTTGATTCAACGAAGAACCTGCCATTGTGCCTTCAAAATACTAATGCGGTTAGCTGGTGATGTGGGGCAGTTAGCTAGTTTACTGGGCTGTGGTACTGGCGACTTACCTTTGAAGTATTTGGGTTTACCGCTGAGGGCATCATTTAAGCTTAAAACAATGTGGGCAGGTTTGGAGAATTTGATGTCTCGAAGGTTGGCCCCGTGGAAACGGGAGTATCTATCCAAGGGGGGTAGGGTTACTTTGATTAAAAGCACCTTATTGAATCTGCCTACTTATATGTTGTCTTTGTTTCCTATCCCTGCTTATGTAGCTAAGCGTATAAAGAAAATTCAACAAGACTTTCTTTGGAGGGGGGGATGAATGATGAATTTAAGTTTCATCTAGTGGAGTGGGATAAGGTGTGTTCTACCATTGACGAGGGTGGTTTAGGGATTCGGAATATGAGGAGGTTTAATCAAGCTCTTTTGGGTAAGTGGTTCTGGCGTTTTGCACATGAGGAGGGAGCTTGGTGGAGATCGATTTTGCTGGCTAAGTATGGGTCAGTTTGGGGAGGTTGGCACTCAGGTGATATTTCTAACTCCCACGGGGTGAGCCTGTGGAAATTTATTTGTATGGGGTGGCCGATATTTAGGAGGCATGTGAAGTTTGTTCTGGGTGAGGGCACTAAGATCCACTTTTGGGATGATGTTTGGTGTGGGGATAGTGCTCTTAAAGAGGCGTTCCCGGGCTTGTTCATCATTGCCAGTTTCAAGGAGGCATCCATTGCGGATAATGTGGAGCATTCTAATGGTTCTATCCAATGGAATATCCAATTTTCTCAGCTGATCCATGATTGGGAGATGGAGGAGTTGGCCTCGTTTTATAGGTGCCTTTACGCTTGTAAGCTGAGAGGGGAAGGGAAAGATAAGCTATGGTGGCTGCCTTCGCGCAAAGGTATTTTCGAGGTCAAGTCTTATCATAGAGAGCTCTCGCCCCGTGGGTCTCTTTCTTTTCCTTGGAAGAGCGTTTGGAGATCACAGGCTCCTCCTAGAGTGGCGTTTTTCGTTTGGACGGCGGTTCGTAGTAAAATCCTTACCTTGGATAATCTTGGGAGGAGGGGTATGGTTGTAGTGAACAGATGCTAGTTATGTGAAACGGAGGGGGAGTCAGTTGATCATCTTCTTCTTCATTGTGTGGCAGCAAGTGGGTTGTGGAATGCTTTTTTCGCCCGGTTTGGTCTTTGTTGGATTATGCCTCACTCCGTCAAAGAGTTATTTGCGAGTTGGTGGTCGAGTGGCCATTCGAGGAGTGTTGTTGTTTGAAAAATGGTCCCTCATTGTATTATGTGGTGTATTTGGAGTGAAAGAAACAATAGATGTTTCGAGGTCTCAAGAGGAGCTCCTCCATTTTTCTCTTTTCACTTTTTACACTTGGACCGTGGCCTGGCTAGCACCGCGGGTTATTAGTTTTACAGATTTTCTCTCTTACTTCTCTTCTTCCCCCTAGTCCCCCTTGTATACTCCCTTTGTACTAAGGGTTGCGCTCCTCTGCGCTTTTGATATATTCTATTCTATTGACTTATCAAAAAAAAAAACTAATGCATCAACCACTCCAAAACACCATCAGCAACATCCTCCCTTAACACCCAGAACTAAAGGGACCCAAAAAACTCAAGAACTCGAACCACCAACAAAAGAGATGCGCCAGAACCAAGTTCTTGACAACTCTTGGCAAAAGATTTGGTGATTTAATCCTTTAAAAAAAAACCCTTCAATTACTCAAACACCTTATCGAACCTTGCCCATAATTCTTGCCTCAATCCTCCAACTATGTCTCATCAATCCATTGAAAATTGTTTTCAGAAGCCATGGCATGCACCAGGCCAATCCTATTATACCAACTAACAAAATCCTAGGGTTCTATGAATTGTATATGAATAAATCAAACAGGAAAAAATAGGAGAAAAAGAGAAAAGAGAGATCACTTCAAGTGGATCTAAACTCCTAGATCTCTTTGAGATGATCTAACCCTCTAAGACAGTTTTACTTTTACTGCTTGAATAATAAGCCCATAGCACCCTAAAATTTGTAGAGCTCTCAAAATTCCTAATCCCCAATGGACAAGAATTCCTACTTAATTAATGCACAAATATTTCAACCCAAAAATCATGAGATCATATCAGAAAGCTTTCATTTTTTGTATGTTTTTAAATTATAAGCCCACAGGGAACTACAATTTATAGACCTCCCAAAGTTCCTAGTCCCTATGGACAAGTTTTCAAATAATTGTAGGAATTTTTTTTTTTTTTGGATAAGTAATAAAGAGTTTTATTGAAAAAGGAAAAAGAGAAAAAAGAACTGTACAAGAAAGAACCCCAAGCAAACCCACAAAAAGAACCCCACAAACCCACCCAAGAACCCTAAAAAACACCCAAAATAACCCCCACAAACCCAAACAGATCACTACATCTCAGTGATCTTGCCCCTCCTTGTCTGGGATGGCCCGTGAGCTCTCTCTCTCTTGCCTTTAAACCTAGGTTGCTCGACCAATTTTCCACCTAAAAATTTCTCAATCTGCTCAAAGTGAAACGCCAAAAGAGAATCCCCCTCCTCAACGGGCAGCACCCCATCACGCACACCTTTATTCATCCTAAGAAAAATCTCTTCGATATGCTTCAAAACCACCTTAGTTGTATCATTGACCTTTAATTCTTTCCTCAGGCACTCAATCAACCCTAATTGGGTATTGGTCAACTCAACAAAAGTGGTGTCAATAGTGGTGTCAAAGGTGCAAAAATCCAAAGGAGAGACCCCTACAACACACTACTCAGGATCCGGATCCGGATCCAAATGCCCATCCTCAGACTCACGCTCACCATCGCAGGGGCAGCAAGCGCTTCGGAGGTGCCACTGGAGGCCAAAGCAAAAGATGAGGCAGGAGAAGGACCAGGAACCAACAACAACGCATCACCGACAGACACATCAATGGAGGGCCCAAGGCCGGAATCCAGAGAAGCCCTATCACCCAGCTCCAGACCACCCTCAGAAACCAAAGGGAACTTAGCAGGGTCGATCTCCGGTAACAGAAATCCCCCCGAAGAAGATCCCTCCCCAGCAGACCCATTATTCTCCCCCTCCCCCAACAACATACCCAGATTCAAACCCAAATGCGATGCAGACCCAGGAACAAACTCAAAAGATGAAGGGAGTGCCGGAGAAGCCACCGCCGGCGAGACATCTCGGACCACCACAGCAGAGGCCTTGGTAGGTTCGGAAACCAACGGCGTAGCAGACCCAAGAAGAACCTCTAAAGATGAAGGGATCGCCGGAGAAGACAACAGCATTGCAGACCCAGAACCTGCCGGGGCTGCAAACCCAGAAACCAACCCTGTAGAATTCGCCAGCCAAGACTCAGCAACCCTGTAGAAACCAACCGACGAATAATCCCCCACAAACCGATTCTGCTCGTCGAACCCCGGCGAAGAAGCGTCAGAGAAGTCGGCCACCATCGAAGGCGCATCCTCCGGTCGGATCTGCACATCGACCACCGTCGAAGACGAATCCGGACGTGAAATCTCACTCAACCCGTGACCCGGCCTGGTAATAGGCCTAATCAACCCGAGACCCAGCCCAACCGGTCAAGGAACCAACCCGGACACCAGCCCAACTGGCCCTAGAACTAAGCCGGGAAAGCCCACCCCCAACTTGCCCCAGCCCAAGCCCAAGCCCAAGCCCAAGCCCAAGCCTCTTCTTCCTCCAACCAGCCGTAGTCCGCTTACCTTTGGGATTTGGGCCTAACTCACAAAAGCCCAACCCAAGCCTCTTCATCTTCTTCCTCTTGACCGTAGCCACTGCCTCCACTGGAAGATAGATGCAAGCCATACGCAGTGATTAGACGTGGTGTTTCAGAAGTTGGACTCCGATGGGCCGGGGCAGGGGTGCAAGGCTTCGGGCTGGGGTCACAAGCCCATGTTAGGACTGGAGCCCAAAGGAAAGAATGTCCTCAAGACATCGGGCGTCGGCTTAGGTGTTGAGAGGCCCAAGGAGGTTGAGAAAGGGCCGCCAGCGCGTCTGGGCTTGGTGGCGGGCTCGTCTGAGCTCGTAATGACAGCAGGTGCGGGCTTGGGCTTAGGCTCAAAAGATGGCAAGGCTAGTGGGTCGTCCAAGAGTCCCACGAAGACTGAGGAAAGGCCGATAACGTCTCAGGGCTTGGCGGCGGGCTCGTCTGAGCCTGTCGACGGCTGTCCCGGTAGCTCTAAGACTGATGGGGTTGTCGCCGGAGCATCGGGTTCGTCACAGCAGCAACCCACCGGTGCGTATGAGCATGGTGACGGTTGCCACGAAAGAGTTGGTGCATCGAACTCGTCAATACAGCAGCTTATCGGTGAGTCTGGGTCCGGTGTGTCTCTGTCTCCGGGGCTGGGTTATGAGCAAACAGAGTTACCCGATGGTCTGGAAACTGCGGCGGAGGGCGCGTACGAGGTAGGCGAGTGCTCTCTAACTTTGCCGGTGGGGTCTGAGCGCTTGGGTCCGGAAGAGCTGTCGCCGGCGAAGGCAAGGAAGAAGGAAGTTGTTTCTGTTCATCCGCACCTGGGCACGTCTCATGGGTTCGTTAGCTCCAAACCTGGGTCCTCACAGTTCCAGGTATACCAGAGAAGCCGCGGGAGGTCTTCCAAGTCCTCGCAGGTACGGGGGGGCTCGGTTTTGGGGGAATTTCCTGGGTTGGCTACGAAGGGAGTAATGGGCTCTGCACGGAATATCTCTTCGGTGTCTGAGGGGGAATCAGCGAGCTATAATGACTCCTCTTCAATGGGGATTCTGGGCAAGCAATCGCACTGTGCAGTGGCTGTGTCTGAGTTTGGGCCTAGGGTGGTGTCTTTAGAAATGGTAAGGTCCAGGGCTAGTCAGCAGGTGGAAAAGGAGCTGAAGTTTATAATGGAGACGGGTGGGGTTGCGGGCATGTCATGCGAAGGGCAGATTGGCAAATTAGAGGAGGTGCTGGGGCAGCTTGTTGCAGAGAAACAAGGGAGAGCTATTGGAAGAGAGAGGGGCAGCCAGGTTATCAATGAAGCTTAACATCTTGACTTGGAACGTGAGGGGGCTAAATGAGCGCAGAAAAAGGTTGAAAATTAGGATCCTTTTAAGCAAATGGAAAGTAGACATAGCATGTTTTCAAGAGACGAAGCTGGAGCTGTTTTCTAATCAGCTAGTGCAGAGTTTGTGGAGATGTCCTTATGTGGAGTGGTGCCATGTGGCGTCTAATGGGGCCTCGGGTGGAATTCTCTTGATGTAGGATCGTCGGGTGGTGTCAAAGATAGAAGTTTGCATGGGTAGTTTTGTGGTTGCGTGCTCTTTTAGAAATGTAGAGGATGGTATGGCGTGGGCTTTTGCGGGGGTGTATGGCCCGACTAGAAACAATTTCAGAAGGCTTTTGTGGGAAGAACTGGCAGGGGTGATGAGCCTTTGGTATATGCCCTGGTGTATTGGGGGGGATTTCAATGTCACTCTCTTCCACAGTGAGAGATCGGGTGGAGCTAGGTTGAGGCGTGCAGTGACGGAGTTTGCAGACTTTATTATGGAACATGGGCTTATGGATCTTCCCTTGGCTGGTGGGATATCTACGTGGTCCAACTCCATGTCTTGGTCTAGACTGGACCGGTTTTTGGTCTCTCCGGAATGGGAATTGAGATATCCGGGTTTGGTTCAGAAGAAGCTTCTCCGCGTGTGTTCCGATCATACACCTATTCTTTTGACTAGGGGTGGTATTTAGAATGGGAAGCATTCCTTCAAGTTTGAAAATATGTGGCTTAAGGAGGAGGGTTTTGTAGATAAGGTTCGAGATTGGTGGGGCTCTTTCTCTTTTGAGGGTTCCCCGAGTTTTGTCTTGGCGAAGAAACTTCAAGCTCTCAAAGGGGAAATCAAGAAGTGGAATAGAGAGGTGTTTGGGGATGTGGGGGCGAGGAATAAGGCTCGGATAGAGGAGCTGGAGCTGCTGGACAGCTATGAGGAAGGTAGAGGGTTGACGGAGGAGGAGAAGGAGAGGAGGAGAGGGCTGGCTTCGGACTTGGAGGCTTCTCTTTTACAAGAGAAATTAGTTGGAGACAGAAATCAAGGGTCCGGTGGCTCAAAGAGGGAGACAAGTGCACTAAAGTTTTTCATCAGGTGGCCAATGCTAATCGAAGAAATAATTCTATTGAGTCATTGTCTGTGAATAGCTCGTTTATCTCGGATCCCGATGTCATTAGTTCGCACATTGTCAATTTCTATGAGTCTTTATTCTCAGAGCCCCTTAATTGGAGACCGAGGGTAGACAACTTAGAATTTGAAGTGTTGAGTGGGGACGAGGCGGCCGGGTTGGAAGAACCCTTTGAGGTAAGGGAGGTGATCAAAGGTATGGATAGGGACAAGGCCCCTGGCCCGGATGGGTTCTCTTTGGCGTTCTATTAGGATTGTTGGGAGGTGGTGAAGGGGGACTTCATGGCGGTTTTCACAGATTTCCACTCTCAAGGTAAATTTGTGAAGAGCATTAATTCTACTTTTATCTCGCTTATCCCTAAGTTCCATGGGGCCAAGGAGATAACGGATTTTCGCCCTATTAGCCTTGTGAGTGGGGTTTACAAGATTATAGCCAAGGTGTTGGCCAATAGGATGAGGAGAGTTATGGACAGGATTATTTCCAAGCCGCAAAATGCTTTTGTGAAAGGGCGTCAGATCTTAGACTCGGTACTTAAAGCGAATGAATGTGTGGATAGTAGGCTTAAGTCAAAAGTCCCTGGGGTGTTGTGTAAATCGGATATGGAGAAGGCGTATGATCATGTCAACTGGAACTTTCTTCTTTATTTATTGAGGCGATGTGGTTTTGGGGAGAAATGGTGTTCATGGATCAAGCATTGCATCTCGACTACCCGGTTTTCAGTGTTGCTCAATGGTGTTCCTTCTGGTTTTTTTGGTAGTTCTCGAGGGGTGCGCCAAGGAGATCCTCTCTCTCCTTTCTTATTCGTCTTGGTTATGGAGGCGTTTAGTAAGATGATCGGTGCTGTTTCCTCTAGGGATCTGATCTCGGGGTTCTCGGTGGGATCCAATGAGCTGAATCGGGTCGTTGTTTCTCACCTTCTATTTGCAAACGATACATTGGTCTTTTGTGGGGCGTATGATAGCCAAATCAGGTATTTGGGGGCTTTACTTGTCTGTTTTGAGGCAGTTTCAGGTCTAAAGGTTAATTTGGGTAAGTCTGCTTTGATTCTGGTTGGCCCTGTTGGTGATGTGGATCAGCTTGCCGAGTTGTTGGGTTGTGGTACTGGCACGTTGCCTTTGAAGTATTTGGGGCTGCCTTTGGGGGCTTCTTTCAAGCTCAAAACAATGAGGGTGGAGTTGGAAGAGTTGATGGCACAGAGGTTGGCGCCTTGGAAAAGGTCGTATCTTTCCAAGGGAGGTAGGGTTACATTGATCAAAAGCACCTTATCGAACTTGCCTACATATATGATGTCTTTATTTCCTATCTCCGCTCTGGTGGCCAAGCGTATTGAGAAGATTCAACGGGACTTTCTTTGGGGAGGGTTGAATGATGAGGTAAAGATGCATTTGGTTGAGTGGGACAAGGTGTGCTCCCCCTTGGATGAGGGAGGGTTAGGTATCCGAAATATAAGAAGGTTTAATCAAGCTCTTTTGGGTAAGTGGCTGTGGCGGTTTGCTCATGAGGAGGGGGCCTGGTGGAGGTCGGTTTTGGTAGCTAAATATGGGTCGGACTGGGGAGGTTGGTACTCGGGGGACATCTCTAGATCTCATGGGGTGGGACTCTGGAAATACATTTGTAAGGGTTGGCAGATTTTTAGGAGCCATATTAGATTTGTTCTTGGTGATGGCTCTAAAATTCGCTTTTGGGAGGATATTTGGTGTGGGGATAATGCTCTTAAGGAAGTTTTTCCTGGTTTGTTTAACATTGCTAGATTTAAGGAGGCGGCTATCGCGGACAATATGGAGCTCTCTAGTGGTATCATCCAATGGAACATCCAGTTTACTAGGTTGATTCACGATTGGGAGGTGAAGGTGTTGGCCTCGTTTTACAGATGCTTGTATGATTGAAAGATGAGAGGGGTTGGGGTTGACAAGTTGTGGTGGGTGCCTTCGCGCAAGGGTTTGTTTGAGGTCAAGTCTTTTTACCGAGTTCTCTCTCCCACTGGGGCTATTTCGTTCCCCTGGAAGAGCATTTGGAGATCTAAGGCTCCTCCTAGAGTGGCGTTTTTTGCTTGGACGGCTGCCCATGGCAAGATTCTTACGGTGGATAATCTTCGGAGGAGGGGTATGGTGGTGGTAAATAGATGTTGGTTATGCGAATTGGATGAGGAGTCGGTTGACCATCTTCTTCTACATTGTGGGGCGGCGAGAGCCTTGTGGGATGCCTTCTTCGCCCGGTTTGGTCTTTGTTGGGTTATACCTTGCTCAGTTAAGGAATTACTTGCTAGCTGGTGGTCGAGTGGTCGTCCTAGGAGCACTGTAGTGTGGAAAATGGTGCCTCTTTGTATTATGTGGTGTATTTGGAGAGAGTAAAATGCTAGATGTTTCGAGGATTCTTCGAGGTCTGGTGAGGAGCTCCTTCACTTTTTTCTTTTTACCCTATTCACCTGGACAGCGGGCTGATTGGCCCCGCGGGTGATTAGTTTTTCTGATTTTCTCGTTCTTTTCTCCTCTCCCCCCTAGCCCCCCTTTATACTCCCTGTGTACTAAAGGTTGCGTCCCTCTGCGCTTCTTAATATATTCTATTGATTCATCAAAAAAAAAAAAAAAAAAATTTATTTAAGCCCAAAAATCATGGGATCATACCATAGGAGACATATCCTACTCTGGCAAAGGGACTAAACTATGACTGTAAGAGGAAACGTGTATAGTTTACTAGGGGGTCAGTTTATCTTTTCAACGTCCCAAGTTAAATAAAAGTTTTTTTTTTATCTCCATTACATTTGGAAGATCATTGCAATGTCACAAGCTACACAGTACAAAAACTCCAAGGGCAGGACATTCAAAAGCTGAATATTTGGCAAATGAGCATATACTATAAAAGACAAGGATCCTTTATTTCTGAAATGCACATTCTCATTTAGCTGTTTATCAAGTTATTAGCATTCATTTGCACTTGTCAATTTATTTGTTGTAATTTTGTGGTTCACACACCTGTTAGGGAAACCCCTTCCTCTTTCTTAGTAATTATTCATGGTTTCCACAAGTCAGGAGGGTCTACCACATAGCATTTCAATAACCTAGAGTACACCTTTCAATTGTACCTCTTCCAGACAACTAGCAGCCAACACACTCCTACCCCTTCTCTTTTCCATTTCTCCAAACACAGATCAGAAAAGGCAAATTTCAGGTGCTCTATTGGAAAAAGAAGAAAAATGAAGAATTTTGTATACAATTACCATTGAAGACCATTATCGGGCAATTTATAGCAGGAACTATTAGTGATATGCTTAAATGGAAGATGCATATCACTTATATGAACATTTTCAAGCATGCTTTTATATTTATATTCACTTCCTTTCATCCTCTTCCTACTTCTGCTTAATGAAGAGTCTTCTGGACACATACTACAGTCACAAGCAACCTAACATACCTGTAATTAGTTAGGGGTTCAAAGTTAGCAAGTTTCCCACAATCTGGGTCATCCTCAAGACTCTGTGTGTCAAGAGCAACCCTCCATACTTCTCCGTCATGCCACACAACAGCATCAATGATAGGCCCCTTGTCATCAAAGCTCTACAACGTAAAAACATCATGACTTAGTAACAATGGAAACTCGGGAAAAAAATTAAGATACTTGGCACCCACTTCAGCTTGCTTTCGTAGAATATCAACTCTGTTTTGGAGGTCTTCACGAGCCCTTTTCAGGTTTCCGTCCTCCACTTTAGTATGTTTCTAGAAAGATAATATCATAGTAAGTTACATAAAGATGAGAGGAAACACAGCATGCAATGCAAGCACAGTGAAAAATATCTAGAAACATGATAGTTGAATATTTGACAAATAGACTTCTACAAACTTTTATCATCTGATTGATAAATTTGACAACGGATGCATTTACAATTTCACAATATTCCGTCATTCTATATTGCTAACCAAAGGAATGAACAGTGTCTCTAAATGCTAAACAAACTCTCTACTTAAATTATCATAGCTTGTCTTTACGTGAAACAATGGAAAAAAGCTAATCTTTCCAATCCAGCAAGAATGGATGAAAGGCACAAAATGTAAAGGAACCTACAGCACACAACAACAAAAAAAATCAAATATGTGAAGATTCACACAATTGAAGTCCACAGGAAGATGAATTCTACATGAAAAAAAAAATGCAGCAATAAGTTCTACAAATTAATTAACACTCCTGTGAACACAATATTCTCAGTATGATTTAAAAGCACAAATTGCGTGACTAAGATATACATACTTCAAATCTTGAAGTTAATAAAAACTAACAAGCAGATAGTCAACCACCTGGTCAAATTCATCAAGAAGCTTAACAGCCTTAGCAATTTCTTCCTTGTTCTTTTCATCCCACTTTTTCTTTCTTTCTTTCTGTCAAAATAAAAGGGGGGCCAGGGGGGAAGAGTAAGGCTTGAGATAAAAGAGTGCAGTTCATATTATCCACCAAAAGGATCATAAGAGGCTTACCTTCAACCGAGAAGTCAATGTGTCAGTAAATAGCTCATAAACCAACTTATAACCCACATGCCATTCACCAGAAGGGTTTTTCCATGAAGAATTGACAGCCAAAGAAGCCCCTGCAATAATTATTGTTCAAACTCAGGCAGGATAGTTTCAGGAACCAGGAACAGAACCTGTCTCAAAATCAAGAGATGTTCCCATTCGAAATTTCAAAGAGGCAACATCCTTTAGCAGCTAAAGATACTTCACTAGTTAAAATATAGGCATAATTATTTATTTCTGCCATTTACCAAAGGAAGTGCTCCGGGGGTGAAGAATAGGGTTCAGATACAGAATTTGATGGCCCAGAAAGAAAAAACAAAAAACAAAAAAATACAGAATTTGAAGTAGGCCTCTAAAGGGCCAGCAGCTACTGATAATGCGATCCGAACTTATATTTCTGCCATGTACATCAGGGAACACTCCACATGTCTTGCATCTATAAAGGTCATTCACATTATACAAGCTGAGGTTGTATCGAGTATTCAATTCATGCACGCATAGAAAATTTGCATGCCAAACTTACAGTAGATCAGCATAAAAGTATGATTAGGAACTTTCGATTCCCCCCTCAACAGTGTTCTTACATTTTGAACAGTAAAATAATCCCTAAACTGTACATTTCAATGATCCAACTAAGATTTAGAGTTTGAGAAAGAGACTTCCTAGTGGGAAGGTTCGTGGCTACAACAAGGACAAAAGATCCTTACTTGCCATGGCCTTAAATTCCCACACGTTCATAAATTAGATACAATAATTAATTAGAGCCTATAAAGTGATTAATAATCAATTACAGCCTATAAAGTGATTAACAATATTTTTATTTTGACCTACAACATTTGCTGTCAAAAAATTACTAATTTTCTGCTGTTTGGCTAAAACCCCAAAAAAATTATCTGAAAACATTATACGCTATTAGGCTTGTGTTGAAATCATTAACCAACACAACTGCTGGTCCATTATCTAAAAAAATAATAATAATAATAATAAACAAACCAGATATCCCACTCACTGCCGGCCACCACAACCCAGAGGCAAAGTCAAGAATGTTGCCAACCACCATAAAGAACAAGTAGAAAGCATTGTCAGTGCACATTTTTTTGGTCATTTCAAGAAAGATCATTAAAGAGCACACAGCAAGAGCCTTGCAACATGTTGGCGACCTTAAGGATCTTGAAGCCAATAAGGCAGGCACATATTCCATGGGTTTGTCTACAGGGTTGCCCAAGAGGTGACTGAGGTTGGCAAAATAGCATATGAAGAAGACAAAATTGGCAACAAGGGAGGGGGGGAGGGAGGGAGGAGACGGCAATGAAGGGGCAGCAGCAACCAACATCGATGTGGTGGCCGACAATGAACTAGAATAGTAATAATACCTTAAAGAGAGAAACTTTAAAAGCATAAAATATTTTCTGCCCACTTAGCTTAGTTTTTCGTTGATCAAGTAAAATGTTTCCATTGACTAAGATTTTGAACTACACCAAACAACAAAAAATTTGTGCTTAATAACCATAGACTATTCGTTAATATCATAACATCAACCTGAAGCTCCACGAATACAACCGCCCTCATCAGCTTTCACCACCTTTGATGTATCAACATCTCCACTCCCGGTGCTGAAAAGAGAAAATACCATGTCAAACACTGTCAGTCTTTCTAGAAGAAATTCAAAAAGACCATTTCTATGCTCAAGTAGCTTAATAAATACCAATCAAGGACATCTAGGATTTTCGGCTTCCCATCCGAGGTAACTTGCAACCCAGCCGCAGCTGGATCAACACCAGAATCTGAAAACAATTCATTCTTATCATTTCAATATGATAGATACATGGAACAGTCAAACCACAATACGTATTGTTAAAAACGCTTACATCTAGCTACTCTAAAAACAAAAAAGAAAACAAATTCGTCCTAGGTTCTCTATATTGTTTCGTCACTGAACTAAAATGTGCAGCAAATTTTTATTTTACTATTTAAGGTGCAACCTTTTCTTGATTAGCATCTTATATACATGCATCCATAAACACGTTCTAAGAATTAAATTCACTGAATTTTGAAAAAGAAATTCTTTTCGTTTTTGAAATTCAATTCACCAATCAAGTTTTAGTCCTCCCCTTGAGCGGCTCATTTCCTGAATAAGTGTTCTAATATTTGAATATTTTCTCTTCTTTTTCTTTCCATCCAAACAGAAATATCACAGATTTATACCGAAGATCGCGATGAGGACGCCGCGGCCGTCGTACTCCGGGTGAGCCTCGATGAAGCGGTCGGCGGCAATCTCTTTCTTGGGCATGAGGGAGGCGAGGAAGGTCGACTCGTTCAGCTTGAAGTTACGCAAACGCCCATTATCGTCACCGCTGGTATCACCAAAAGAAGAGCTAGGCATTGCCCTAACCCTGCTACCACTACCGCTCCACTCTCTCTTTCTTGGTCTTCGTGCTGCTGTGCTGGGCTTTCTAATAATGAGAGAGAGAAATGCTGTTGTAAAATGCCGCGACGGGGGTGGGGTGCAGGGTAAAACGGTGAGTTTCGTTAATGTTGGGCTTTGCATGCTTTTCGTGAGAGGGTGGTTCGGTAATTTCACTGATGGTGGCGGGGGTGTGTGTAGCGTGTTTATTGGGCTGCGGGGAATGGAGAAGAGTTGGTTCTGGGCGTCGGGCTGGCGTGGGTTTGGTTGGATAGTTGGATGTGGTATGGGTGGCCAGGCCCCCGTTTGGGGTGAAATTACAGTGTTTGTCCTTGCAAGGAACGTAATGACATCCATGTCCCTTTGTGAAAAAGCCAAGGAACTCCGATTACCGCGTGGGACCGGTTTAGTAAAATAATGAACTATGATGAAACAATTTGATAATGTAATAATGTGGTAATATTTATCAATTACTGAATTGATCTTTGTAAAATTAAAATATATTTTTCATTGTTACATTATTTTATATTACTTTGTAATTAATAATTATCAAAAAGAATGTTCATTGTTAGGGAATCATTTTGCCAACAAAGAATATCGCATCAGTTCTTTCTTTTTAGGTTGCATGATGGGGAGAACTTATTCTTATTTGGATAACGTTATTGATTTTTATGTACGAGAATTCGAGGAAGAACACCATCACATTTCCGTCGTGGAAAATAAGAAGAAAAAAAATTGAGAAGAATTAAAGGGTATTGCAATGATCAAGTCTCTGCTTGTATTTCTTGTATTAGGGGTTTGAATATGGTTGAAACTTGAAAGGTATCATAACGGTCATGCTCCTGCGTGAGTCCTCTGTTCTGGTGTTAGTATGGCCACTTCTAAGAAGAGCGGGTCATTTTTTAATCAATTTCCTCCCTTACTATTATTATATTTTTCTTTTTACGTACCTCTTTGGGTTCTCCATCAGCAAGGTCGCTACCTCTATGGGCACTACTCACCAAGACCCCAAAAAAAGAGCAAGCGACTAAGGAAAATTCCTCGAAGGTGGAGTTGCTGCAAAGATATTCAATACTTGTAATAAAATTTACAAGTAGACCATTTCAGAAAATTACAAATACACTCTACTTCTTAAAATTATATCTCATGATTATCAATAAATTGCTATCTAAAATTAGATAGAAACTCTCATAAGCACCCTAAATCTGATCAGCCATATCAATTATTTTATGTAAAATGCACTTTGTTTTTTTAACATGCCTGTTATAAAAGTAATGGAAAAATTACATCAAACAAAAATGTTCCTAAGGTGTGTTACATAGTCACTTTTCTTAAGAAAATATTTGCCCCTACCAGAATTGGTATGCAATAAGGTTACAGCAAATTTTTCTCCAGGATACAGTGGAGTCTAGAAATTTCTGTGTTTTTAACTGCGTTCTGCACAAATAAAATTAAAATCCGAAAACACGCTCAGATTTTCTATTCAATGAGACCAAAAAAGAAAGGATAATACTAATTTGAAAATTCGGATAAGGGTATTAAGGAGAATTGAATTATCACAGAAATTGTTGTAGATAATTTTGAATTTCAAAATTAAATTCTTGTTTTGAATTTTGAAATTAAACTGCTGTAAACTGTTAATCCAATTGGTACTTAAATCTGACCGTTAGAACAACGTTCTAGTAGATCTAACCACTGGATCTACTTAAGAAGCATCATATGGTTTAGATCAAACCACTAGATCGAACAATTTTGACCATCCAAAAAATAAATAATCATGATCAGATCGCTTCGATGCTTCATGCCAAGTGCGCCACTAGCGCCCTACAGCCCACGGCACACGTGTGTGCGTTCGATGCTTCACACCGTACTATAACATGCATTAGCCATTAGAGTGTACACTAGCATAGCTCATTTAATAGCTTAAATTTGTTAGGACTTATAAATATCAACAAAATCTTCACTCTTTTCAATATGGGACAATTTTCATTTAATGTTCTTTAAAACCTTCCATTTAAAATATTCCCAGAGAAACAAAATAATATCTACATATATATTTATTTTGAAAAGGAAAATGCTAGGAGTTCTCCCCTAGTGTTCTCCTAGCATTCTCCGAGTTCTATGTGAAAAATGATTTAAAAGAAAAAATTGTAGTGGCCCCCACCACCGATTTTTTTGAGGCATTAGTACTAAATTTAGGATGATCAAATCCATTTTTGGTGATACAATCTCTAAAGGGTTAACCTTCTACCCCTAGGTTTTAGTTTTGAATCCAAAAACAAGTTTTAAGGCATTAGAACCTAAATATTAATTCATAAAAATTAATCTGTTGCTAAAAAAACCGGTGATAGGGGCCACTACAATTTTATTTTTTCTTAAATAGTTTTTCACATAGGACTGGAAGAACGCTAGGAGAATACTAGGGGAGAACCCCTAGCATTTCCTTTTTGAAAATATTTCAACAATGTCCATGTAAGGGGAGGATTTTTTTTTTTTTTTTTTTAAGACATGCCTCTTTATTTCATTAAGAATAAACTGAATCAACGAATACAATGTCATGCATCCACACAAGATGATTGTCGTGCCAAAGCTTATCATCTACCTAAGACATTGTCATCTTAACGAGCATGTTGGCCGCTGCATTTACATATCGGGGAACATGCCTCACCTCCCATTTTGAGAACTACATAAGACAGGCTTTTGCATTATTAACCACCATTCCATACTCACCCCGGCAAAGACCATCCTTCCGTAAATCATTAACGACCACCAAAGCATCCCCCTCAAAAATGACCAAGGTCTTTGCCACCCTGATACGCCGCCATAACTTCAGCCAATCGCGAGTCAGTGACATAGGGACGAGACACACACTGCATGGTTGCCACCCTTCCCATATGGTTTCGCATTATAATCCCAATACCCATCTTATTTTGTTGTTTGTCAATGGCTGCATCCCAGTTCAGTTTGAACCACCCCTTGGCAGTGCTTCCCACCTCTCCATGACCTAGCAGGTCGTGAATTTATGGGTCCTCTATTTCAGTAGAGCCTGCTCTGCTTGCTAGTGTGCCTCTATTTGGTCTTGGGCAACTTGTAAGATCAAAGATGGTGAGGCAAAACCTCCCCTAAACACTAGTGTGTTTCGGTGAAACCAGATTTTTCTTGCTACCATTACCACCAAAACTAAATCTTCTTCCTCCAATCTACCCAAAAAACCCATCATAATGTCCATGAAATCCTCATCAGCATTGGTGCACTTTTTGATCCTCCTATTACACTCAAGCCATACATCAATTGCAAAGGGGCCTGTCCACAAGATATGCCCCATAGTTTCCACCTCCCAACCACAAATTATACACAGTGGATCAATGATTATCCTGCTTTTATGGAGGTTCTCCTTTGTCGAGAGAATGTTAGTGCGTGCTTTCCATAGAAACAACTGTGACGCACGTGGAAATCTTATTCGCCATAGTGCCTTCCAACAGTTGTTGATATCAGCTTCCTTTGAGCAACTTCTCATATTCTCCACAAATTGTTCTTTCGCTAACTGGTTGGTGTTCCGTACAAAAAATTCTCTGTTCTTAGTTGCGCTCCATGCTAGCATATCAAGCTGGCCATTACAACCAACCGCCAAACTGCAGATTTGAGCTGCATTCATTTCAGAAAAAATGATAGTCACCAAGGGAACATTCCACTATTTCAAATTTTGGTCTATGAGCGCACTGACAATGGCCTCCGGACCCAAGACATTCACTGGTGAATGAATTTTATGTGAGGGGGATGTAGGTAACCATCTATCCTTCCAAACCTTAATTGACTTTCCATCCTCTACACGCCAAATCAACCTTGCCTCCAATAGCCCATTTGCATTGTAAATTCTTCATCATGCGTAAGAAGGATTGCTGCCAAGCCTTGCCTCCAAAAAGATTCATCAAGATAATAATTTTCCTTTAGTATTTTTGCTGCCAGTGTGTCTTTGTACTGAATCAAACGCAAGCAGAGCTATGTTAAACATCTCCAAATCCCTATAGCCCAATCCACCTCTCTCTTTTGCCCTTCTCATGTTTTTCCGGCTCATCCATGCAACTTTGTTTTCATTCTTTTGATGCCCCTTCTAGAATTTAGCCATCATGGCATTAATGTCTCTAGTTAATGTCTTAGGTAGCTAAAACACGCTCATCGTGTATATCAGGATGGCTTGGACTACAACCTTTAATAGCACCTCTTTCCTAGCTGCAGAATTTAGCCATTTAGTTTCCCTCATATGCGACCCTTTAACCCGCTGAAAGCATGGACACAGGATCAGCCAATGAGGACAAGTAGCCCTAAGTAGTGCTCTTATCTTTGAGAATGAGGGATCCCCACACTGTCAGCCATCTGTGCTTTGGTCTCTGCCCATGTATTTCAACTGAAAAACAACAAAGTCTTCTCCCAATTTAGGCGTTGACCAGAGGCATTCTTGTAGGTTTCAAAATGTCATGTAAACAACTCACTTCAAGAGAATTTGCCCTGCAAAGGAGAACACTATCATCCGCAAAAAATAGATGAGTTACCCATGTGCCTCCTCGAGAGATGGACAGTCAGATCAACCATCTTTCTCCTTCAAACCACCTTAATAGTGTGCTCAATCCTTCACCGCAGAAGAGAAACAAATATGGCGATAGCGGGTCACCTTGCCTAAGACCTTTAGAGGGTATAATGCTACCATGTGGACACCCATTAATCAGGATCGAATATGAAACAATTTTAACACAAATCATAATCAAATTAATCCATCTCTCCCGAGAACCCACTTTTCCACATTATAGCTTCCAAAGAAACCCATTCCACATAGTCATAAGCCTTGCTCATGTCCAATTTCATCGCCATAAACCCCGTCCGTCCCTTCATCCTTGCATCCATCGTGTTCAATGCCTCAAAAGCTACAAGAATGTTATTCGCTATTAGCTGGCTTGGAATGAAGGCGCTTTGGTTATGGGAAATTATGTGAGGCAAGACCTTTTTTAGTCGGTTGGCTAAGACTTTGGATATCAACATGTAAAGGTCTATAGTCCGAGAGCCGTGAGGGGGACTTGACTTTAGGAATCAGTGCTATGTACGTGGAGTTGAGGCCAACATCAACCTCACCCTTATTCAAAAATGCTAATGCTGCCTGGCATACCTTAGAGCTTACAATCTCCCAAGAGCTTTGGAAAAAGCCAGCAGAGAACCCGTTGGGACCCGCTGCTTTCAAAGGATGCATTTGTACTAAGGCAGACTCAATCTCGCAGACCTGAAATTCTTTTGTCAGCAAGAAAATCATCTCTTAGGTTACTCGCTTTTTCAACCCTGTTATACTTTCATCTACCTCACTAGTCTCCCCTACAGTGAACAATGCTTGGAAATAACGGATAAAAGCTTGGCTAATCTCTGAACCCTTCTTCCATTCCCTTCCATCCACATCAACTACACTATGTATATGATTTTTCCTCCTCCATTGATTGGCCCATGCGTGAAAAAAGGGGGTGTTATGGCTGCCATGTTTGTACTAGTTTTGTTTAGTTCTCTGTTTCCAGTGAAGGTCTTTCTTTTCTGGTGGCATCTCTATCTCTTTCTTGAGCCGCTTAATCGTTTCCCTATGTTCTGGCCCTTCCATCCGTTGCACTGCTTCCAATTCATAGGTCTGTTGTTTCAACTCTCGGTTATCATTCCCAAACTTATGTTTGCTCCATCCAGGAAGGGTTGCCCTACAATTATTGAGTTTAGCAATAGTAGTAGATATTGCATTGTTGGTAGGTTGTACTCCAGACCAAGACTCTCTCATCAAATGTTTGTAATCATCCATTAGAGTCTAACATGCTTTGAATTGGAACCCACGTTTGATTCTTTCTCTTGCCTCATCCTCTTCCTAGAATTATACTAGAATGGGCTCATGGTCTAAAGACCTTGCAACCACAACCTTAACTACCATTTCCTGGAAGAGAATATGTCATTCCTTGTTAGAAACTGCACAGTCTAGTCTTTCCTTCGTAAAACTGTCATCTCCTCTGCAATTGATTTATGCGTATTTAGACCCAACGTATCCCATGTCACTAAGTTGGCAATCTTCTAGAGCTTCACGAAACAGCCTCATCCGTCCCTCCTTACGAAGCACTGGCCCTGACTTCTCAGCATGGCTGACGATTTTGTTAAAATTGCCAACATACACCCAAGGCCTAGGTGTAACACCCCCGAAATTAGCCTTGGCTAATTCGATGGAGTCACAGGTAATTAACCCATTTAGGTCAACTTGTGACTAAACGGGAAGTCACACTTCTATAATTATCAGAGTAAATGCAATGAAAAGTGAATAAATCTGAGAAAACTAGTAATCATCCAGTAAGAACATGGAGCAACTAGGAATTAAAAACAAACCTATAACAATTGCAAATTCTAGCCAAATGGGTAGCAGCAGCCATGCCACTCCCAAAATATGGAGTTAGGTTACCTAGAGAATAATAACCGCGTAACTCTAACGACTTAGTAAGTAAACCTTATAATATGGGTATGACATGAGTCCAATTAATGAAAGTAAACGTGCAATTTGAGTAATAATAAAAATAGACATTACCTTCACTAATACACCTTTTTGGTAAGGTTTAGGTTTTCGTAAAAGATCGTGGTATACTACCAGCAATAACTACATAATATTTTAATACAAGAAAAAAGCTAATGCTTTATAAGTCATAACTCTCATATATGGTCTACCTGAGATATTACCCATTCTCAGCAAGGTTGGCGTTGTCCTAAGGGACCTGTAGTACAATGTCAGTACCCCAGCCATTGCACGCTACTGTACGTAACACTAGTGACACGACCGAATCCGACATCGGGTGGTCCACATTGATAATGACATCCATCCTGTAGTGATCAACCATTGGGAATGGCTGCACCTTGGTCACGAAACCAATGGATCCAAAACCCCCATATAACACACACGCATTTGACTATAGTATGAAGTTTATATAGTAAGCTCATGGCCATTTATACCGCACGTACTGGCATACCATGTCATACAATACTTCTTATCAACCAATTCATAATGCAATTTACCAAGTAATTATGAAAATAACATGCTCATATTATATTTATGGTCAATCAGCTGACATATCCCATGTTTTTAAGTAAAAAGGCTGTAAAGGTTCACTTACCTCACACACTTGAACGAATCTTCCGACCAAGTTAAGTGATCGGTGATAGGTGCTCAAATATTCATATTTAAGCCCCTTAATTTATATTTGTTATGCTCTTAGTTTATGTTATTTTGTTCTATTTTACTTTCTTTTTGTGTTTTCTTTGTTTTACAAGTCTTTGGAAGAAAAGAAAGCATTCTAGAAGTCTTAACCCTACTTTATTTTCTCAAAAGTCAGCCCCTTCTCCCAATCCTACCATTTATATTGCTAATGGTTCTAGGTTACCTGTTAGTCACATTGGGTCTATTTCTTCGCCTAGTCTATATGTTGATAACACATACCTCGTTCCCCAATTAGCATTAAATCTTCTTTCAGCTGCCCAACTTTGTGAACTAGGTCTAGAGTTGACATTTTCTAACAAGGGTGTTGATGTGCAGGATCCACAAACAGGTCAACTAATTGAGATTGGCCGTAAGATTGGACGCCTTTTTCGGCTTTTGTTTCTGCAAACTCCTACTCACTTGACAGCTGCTATCACAACATCCAATGCCTCATCCAGCTTATGGCACTCTCATTTGGGTCATGCCTCTCTACCACGTGTCCAACTCCTTGCATCTCAAGGTCAATTAGGATCATTAGATTTAAAATCTTTTGATTATGTTTCTTGTCATCTTGGAAAACCAACATATTTATCTTTTAATAAAAGTGAGTCTTTGTCTTCTGCACCATTTGATTTGGTTCATTATGATATTTTGGGCCCTGCCCTTCTTCCCACTGAGGGGGGGTCTCGTTATTTTGTGTTTTTTTTTTTTTTTTTTTTTATGATTATTCTCATTATACTTGGATATATTTAATATAGCATCACTCTTAACTCACTCAAGTTTATCAAAATTTTCATCAAATGGTACAAACCCAATTTTCTAGTACCATCAAAACTTTTCGTTCAGATAATGCTATGGTGTATAATAAGAAATCTTTTCAAAAAATTTTAAGACAAAATGGGACCCTCACTCATCGTTCTTGCCCTTACATTTCTCAGCAAAATGGGCGTGTTGAATGCAAACATTGTCACATCTTAGACACAGTAAGAGCTCTTCTCATCTCTACCTCACTTCCGGAACGTTTTTGGGGTGAGGTTGCTCTCACAGCTGTTTACACGATTAATCATGTGCCTTCCCTGACTATTCATAACCAAACTCCTTATGAGAGCTCGTATGGAAGCACACCCAACTATTCTTTACTTCGCGTCTTTGGTTGTATTTATTTGGTCACTCTTCCTCCACTTGAGTGTACCAAACTTGAACCCCGCTCTCGCCTGTGTTGCTTCCATGGTTATTGGATCACTCAAAAATGTTATATTTGCTATGGCCCCATTGCCCCGACGACTTCAGATTTCTAGTCATGTGGAGTCTGGAAACAAGAAATGTTCACCAATCAAATGCATTTTTCGCATATTCTCCTGTCTTCACTAACCCCTCCATTGTCTTATTTTCGAGATTGTCTGCAAATAACTCAAGCTCATTGGACGATCCTTCTACGATTGCTTCTAATTTGCCTGATTCGACTACGGATTCTCCTGTTGCATCACACACTCCTGAGCCATCCCATAAACCTTGTCACTCCAATAGGGTAAGAGCACCACCTGCCCATCTTCATGATTATTGATCAGTGTCAAATATTATATATTGGACCCCCTTAACTTATGTTTGTTAGGCTCTTAGCTTTGTTAATATTTAATGTTTTATCTTGTTTTAGTGTGTTGTAGGTCTTTGGTGCAAAAGGTGGCTCAAATGGGAGAAATGAAGCAAGGAAGGAGTCAAGCCCCTGGAAGTGCGTTCGAACGAACGTAACTGCGATCGAACGCAGGGACCACGTTCGAACGCAGGTCCAGTCAGCCCGCGTTTCCCGCATCGCCCTAACCGGCCCTATCGTACATCGCTTCAACCTTGCGCCGTGGCAGTTATGTGCGTTCGACCGCACATAGTGCGTTCGAACGCACTGCGGTAGAACGCAGCGCCTACTCTCGAACGTACGCGGCACGGCGGCACATCTGCAACCGAACGCACCCCTGACCTGACAGCACACTAAATTTTGTCTATAAATAGGATTTAGTGTATTTTGATTTTCTCCACGCTTGGGAGAGGAGTTAAGGTGCCCTCAGTGGCCTAAAACCTCTTTGTTCTTGATTGTAAACACTCATAAACGTCATTTCTTTAATTAATTGTTTTATTTCATGTTGATTATGTCTCCCTTTAGTATGGGAGGCTAATCTTCAACTAAGGTTGAAGATGAAGCCTCACCATGGATTTATTTAACATGCTTTCATAGTTAGTTTTACATTAATCCGTTTATTATTTGCCATGTGTGTTTGTTTCGGTTTAATTTCGTGACAAAGTTGCATCGATTGTGCCGTAGTTGTTTAGTCTTTGCGTTTAGTCCGATGGATACATTTCATCGTTCGGGTTACGTTCATTTATCCATTGTAGTTAGTGTTAAATCACTTTCACTTTGGATCCTTTGGACCTAAACCGTTCATGTTTTGTCTTTTGTCAAATGGGCGGACGTTTTGATTATTTCAATAGGCACAATAGGACATGCATAGGGCGTAAGGATGCATGAATTAGCGTGACACTAGAACATGCATTGCTTTTAATCGATAGACAAATGTTTAATTAACTGTGTATTTAAATATGGTGAGGTGGATTCTAGACCTTAGAATTTTTATCTCTTTGTTTTATTGCATTTTAATTAGGTTTTATTTTCTGCACACCATGCGTTTTCTTTTGGGACTAGTTTAAGATATTATTAGTTTAGGCATTAGAATTGATTTTTAGCAATGCCGATTCTCTGTGGGTTCGACACTCGCACTTGCACATCTACTGTATTACAAACGACTCACGCAATTGGCGAGTACAATTAAATTTGTACGATCAATTATCATTGTTTTTCTGTTCTTGCTACTCTTCACGAACCTCACTCTTATCGTGAGGCTAGTGTTGACCTTTTTTGGCAAAAAGCTATGTCTGATGAACTAGATGCCCTCACCAAAACCTATACATGGGACCTGGTGGATTTGCCTCCTTAGAAGTTTGCAGTGGGATGTAAGTGGGTTTATAAAATTAAGACTCGTGTTGATGGATCAGTGGAATGCTATAAGGCTCGTCTTGTTGTGAAAGGCTTTGCTCAGGAGTATGGCATTGACAATGAGTATACTTTTGCTCTTGTTGCTAGACTTACCTCTATTACTTCCTTACTTGCAATTGTTATTGTTCGTCATTGGCAATTATTTCAGATGGATGTTAAAAACGCATTCCTCAATGGTGATCTTACAAAATAAGTCTATATGAACCCTCCACCTAGCTATCATCATCCGCCATACAAAGTTTACAAACTCCGTCGGGCACTTTATGGTCTCAAGCAGGCTCCTTGTGCTTGGTTTGCCAAGTTCAGTTATGTGGTTGCTCAACAAGGCTTTGTTTCTAGTTCATATGACTCAGCTCTCTTTCTTTGGACTACTGATAGTAGTACTATCCTTATCCTTCTTATGTCGATGATATGATTACTACTGGTGATGACATTTTAGGCATCTGCGCTCTTCAATCCTTCCTTAGCCAAAATTTTGAAATGAAGGACTTTGAGACACTCAACTACTTCCTTGGTCTTGAGGTTACTTCAAGTAATAATGATTATTATCTCTCTCAAGCCAAATATGCATCTGATCTACTTTCCCAAGCAGGTTTGACTGACAGTAAAACAGTGAGTAGCCCTCTTGAGACCAATGTCGAACTTCTAGCCACAGATCGTGAGCCTTTATTAGATGCTACTCTCTATAGGCAGCTAGTAGGTTGTCTTATCTATCTTACTGTTACACAGCATGATATTGCTTATGCTATTCATTTGGTGAGTCAATTTATGAGTGCACCTCGATCTACTCATTATGTTGTCGTTCTTCGCATTTTGCGCTATGTCATGGGTACTATGTTTCATGGTCTTCATTTCTCTTCTCACTCATTTCTTGAGCTCCAGGCCTACTCTGATGCTGATTGGGTTGGTGATCCCACTGATCGTCACTCTGCCACTGAATATTGTTTCTTACTTTGAACTTCTTTAATTTCATGGCGCAGTAAGAAACAATCTGTTGTTGCTCAATCTAGTACTGAAGCTGAGTATCGTACTCTTGCTAACACTACATCTGAACTTCTTTATTTACGATGGATTTTTTCCGACATGGGTGTTCTTCAGTCCACTAGTTCTCCTATTCATTACTACAATCGAAGTGCCATACAAATTGCTCATAACGATGTTTTCCATGAGCGCGCAAAACGTATCGAGATTGATTGTCATTTCATTCGACATCATCTTCAGCATGGTATTTTACATATTCATTCTGTCACCTTTGCATATAAATTGGCGGACATTTTTACCAAATCTCATCCACCGGGATGATTCAATGATCTTATCTCCAAACTCAAGTTGGCTTCACCCCCTAGGGTTTGAGGGGGGATGTTAGAATATTATATTCCCATAATATTCTCAATATATTATGGAAATATTTGATACCGTATTCATTATTGTAAATATGTTGAGTTTATGTTCTTTTGTAATTATTTTATTTCCTTTCTTTTAGGGCCTCATTCAACTATAAATAGGTCATTCTATTGTACAATTAAATACACATTAGAAATACAAAATTTCTTCTCTAGAATTATCCTTATGTTGTCTTTTTTTACAATAACATCAACCTGAAGCTCCACGAATACAACCGCCCTCATCAGCTTTCACCACCTTTGATGTAACATCTCCACTCCCGGTGCTGAAAAAATAAAATCCCTGGTCAAACATTGTCAAATCTTTCTGGAAGAAATTCAAAAAGACCATTTCTATGCTCAAGCAGCTTAATAAATACCAATCAAGGACATCTAAGATTTTTGGCTTCCCATCTGAGGTAACTTGCAACCCAACCGCAGCTGGATCAACACCATAATCTGAAAACAATTCATTCTTGTCATTTCAATAGCTATGATAGATACATGGAACAGTCAAATCACAATACGTATTATTACTATTTAAAGTTCAACCTTTTCTTGATTAACATCTTATATACATGCATCCATAAACACATACTAAGAATTAAATTCATTGAATTTGAAAAAGAAATCCTTTTCGTTTTTGAATTAAATTCACCAATCAAGTCTTAGTCCTCCCCTTGACCGCCTCATTTCTCGAATACGTGTTCTAAAATTTGAATATTTTCTCTTCTTTTTCTTTCCATCCAAACAGAAATATCACAGATTTATACCAAAGATCGCGATGAGGACGCTGTGGCTGTCATACTCTAAGTGAGCCTCGATGAAACGGTTGGTGGCAATCTCTTTCTTGGGCATGATGGAGGCGAGGAAGGTCGACTCGTTCAGCTTGAAGTTATGCAAATGCCCATTATCATCACCCGAGGTATCAACAAAAGAAGTGCTAGGCATTGCCTTAACCCTGTTACCACTACCAGTGATGAGTGCCAAATATTGCATATTTGGGCTCCTTAACTTGTATTTGTTAAACCTTTAATTTTGTTATTTTCTAATTTTTTGGTTAGTTTTGGTGTTTTAGTGATTTGTAAGTTGTTAAGAGAAAAATGCGGCTTTAAGGTGAAAATTGCAACTAATTCCATTCATTCTGGGGCTTAAGACACTTCAGGATGCATTAGGAGCAAATTTGGATCGAGAGATGATTTGCACCCTACGAGTCACACTAAAAAGGTCATATCTAGAGTTGTGAAGCTCAGATTGAAGCGATCTTGGTGTCATTGGAAAGCTAACTCAAAGATCTAAAAAGTTATATTTCATAAACGGTGGCTAATTCTAAAAGTAGCATGCTCGAGTGCACATATAGTGCGATCGAGCGCAATCGTACCCATCGAAAGCGGAAAATTCATGCTCAAGTGCCATCGAGCACACTCTGCCGACTTGGCAATGCTGAAACCGTAAACTTAGCTTATAAATATCATATTTTGTCATTGTAAACATACGGAGGCACGCCAGGGGCGCCGTTCTTGGTCGTTTTCGTGTTTTTCTAGGTTTTTGGAGCTCTAAACTCCAAATCTTTTGTAAGTACTTTGATTTTAATAAATTTAATTAGTTTCTTTATGATTCCCTTTGTCATGAGAGGCTAATTCTTCAACTAAGGTTGAAGATGAAGCCTTACCATTGATTAGTTTAATGTTTTCATGTGTTGTTCGTACAATTCCAACCTTAATGTAATGTGTGTTCGTTTCAATTCAATTATGTGACAAAATTGTGTTTGATTGTGCCGAAGTTGGATATTCATTATATTTCATCCGATGGATACATTGCACATTTTGATTTACTTTGGATATCCATTGTCTTTTGTGCAAAGCATGGATACATTGGATCTTTTGAACTAAATTGGATATGCTCTTTTGTTATATGGATGGATTCATTAAATCTTTCAATAGGAACAATAGAACATGCATAGGGATTAATTGTTTGTCGGATGTATGAATTAAAACATGAGAATGTGATGTAGATTAGGACGGCCTATCTTATCTTTTAGTCTTTTATTTGAATTAGGTTTATTTGTTAGTCTTTTATCTTTTAGTCTTTTATTTGAATTATGTTTCTTTGTTAGTTTTTTATTTGGTTTAGTCTTCTTTTGTAGACTTCTAAACTAACTTTATTTCATTGTTATCTTAGGACTAGGAGTCTTGGGGCTATAAATAAATACTTAGAGCCCAAAGAATGCGGTTGTTGATTATTATTGATTTTTATTAATGAGAATTACTCAGAGTTGAGTTTATTCATTTTTTTTCCTTCAAAATGCTAGAGAATATCTAGATTTTCAAGAAGAGTTCTCAGATCTTTGATAGAATCAAGATCTAGAATTACTTATCCATTACGTATTTGTTGTTCTTCGCTACAGCCCACTAAGTCACGCTATAAATGTATGCTTTAATTTGGTGAAGTAGATTCTGAAAACCTTCGTTCTTTTTTTATCATTTGATTTAATTTTAGTTTTATTTAATTTATCTTTTTGCACGACACAGTTTGAAATTTGGAACTAGGTTAAGACAGAAATTGATTTTAATGACGCAATTCCCTGTGGATTTGATCCCGCACTTACACACACACTATATTGCAAATGACTCATGTACTTGCGAGTACAATTAAATTTATACATCAAATTTTGGCGCCGTTGCTAGGGAGTTGTTTGTTTTTGTGAAAATTTATTTTTTTGTTTAAATTAATTTTATTTTTCTACTAGTTTAGGTAGCTTTTTGTTTTATTTGTTTTGTTTGCAATTTTCATTTATTTTTATTTGTTTCTGTGTTGATCTAACAAAAACAGAAAAGAAAAGTTTGGTTGTTTCTAAGTTCTGTTGCAATTTCAGAAAAATACTCTCTACCAGTGCGATCGATCACACCACACCTGCGCTCGAGCGCACTCAAGCACACGGGCAATATGAGATTGCACCTGCGCTCATCCATCTCATGCCTGCGCTCAAGCACATTGCACACTCGAACTTGATCGCACTTACTTGCGCTCAAGCGTACTTCCAAAAATCAGCCTCAACAGACTAAAAGCAGCTAAGAAAAAAAAAAAAACATTTTTGCAAATTCTTTTAGTCCTTTTGTGTTTTATATTTTTTTTTTCTTTTCTGTATTTTTGTTTATAATATTGTCAAAAAAAAAAAAAAAAAACAAAACAAAAATGGTTATTGTTTTATGTGGGATATTTGCATGCTTAAGAGTGAGGGTGAAGCATGAATTTTCCATTTAATGATTTTAATGTTTCCCCTAGTTGTAGGATACCAGTTCCTACCAACTACCCTCAAAATTTGCACCCACATGAACCATATTTATGCTGCTCTAACCCTTATCATAGTTCAGGTGATTGTCCATCATAGGGACAATTTTTCAATTTTTCATATGGGCAGATGAACACCAACTTCTCTAGCCAGAGGTTTGAATCACATTCTAACTCTTACTGTAACGCCCCGATAATTAATTTCATGGTTCGTCTCCTAGCCTTATTCCACTTCGAACAAAGCTTAGGGACCTCTACTCCTCAAAAACAAAGGATACTAAGCAGCGGAAGTAATTAAGTTCTATAAATAATCATTGAATCATACAACCAGATCATCTAGCCAAAGATCATCAAAGTATCGGAAATCACACTATATACACTACATCATTACAATGGATCTATGCTAATCCTTAATATACAAGCATACATCAAACCCTAAGTCTACACATAACTCAAAAGTACTAGTTACTATGAGTACCCACTCAAGCTTGCAATAAGTCCTCAAGCACCTCTCGGATTGAATCCTCCAACAAAATCGGATGCTTCGCGATATCCACTATCGATAACAGCATAGTCGAATATATGGAGAAAAAATAAAAATAATACAAGAGTATGTTTGACAACTTAGTGAGTATAAATGCACATGACGTACCCATCATTATTTGGTGAACTCAGTTGTATATAAAGCACATGCAACATTATAAGATGACAGTTTATCATGGATATGATATATATATAATATATGCTTATAATCATGAGTAACAATAATAGTTCAACACTATGGTCTACCCGAGATATTATCATTTCTCAGCAGGGTTGACGTTGTCCCGAGGGACCTGCAGTACAATGCCGATGCCCCAGTCATTGCACAGCATACTGTACGTAACACTAGCGGCATGACCGAGTCCAACCCCTGGTGGCCCACACCGCTAATGACGTCCGTCCTATAGTGACCATCCATTGGGAATGACTGCATCTTGGTCACGAAACCATTGGATCGAAAGCCCCCACGCAAACACACTAACCACAAAGTTAACCCGTATAGTAAGCCCATGGCCATTATACCGCACCTACTTGTGTACCACATCATACAATGCAATTAGTCTTATCAGTCTTTTTTATGCACAATTTTACAAGTCTCATTATTATCTTTAGGGGTGGGCATGGGTCAGTTCAGGCAAGTTTCGGCCCGTTCGACCACCCAACCCATGCCCATCGGGTTTAGACAATTCCAACTTGCAATAAACATTAAAAACAGCAAACCCGTCGGGTATTCGGGTAGGACGGATCGGGTTGCATGGGCGGGTTGGTCGGGTTGGAAATAATCAAAAAAATCAGAGCCAAAAGAGTCCAAAGACCATAAACCACAAACCAGTGAATCACTCCCAAACACCACAAACCACAAAAAGAGCAGATTTTAATTACCTGAAATTTTTTCAGGCCCAGGCGCTGAGATCATCATCCGAGGTGCGCTCCTCAGGGTTCGTCGACTGAGCCTTGACGTGCTTCTTGCAGTACTTGATGACCTTGGCCAAGATCTTGCTCCTTACGTTCGGAACGTAGATTACATTGTTGGCGCAATCTTCTTCGATCATGTGCTTGATCGTCGGCGACTCCAGCGCCATGGCCTTGTCGACCTTGAAGACCTCGCCGTCTGAGCTCTTCAGGGTTATCTTCTTCGACGACGACTTGGTGCTCATCAACCACTGAGGTGCGGCTGCTCGAAAATGAGGGTAAGGGTCCTAAGTTAAGTGAGGACCGTGAGGTTCTAGGGTTGGGCATTTTAGGTTAAGTCATAAGACGGGTAGAAACGGGGCAGGTTGGGTACCCGCATAGAAAATAATTAGTGAACCCAAAACCCGAACTGACCTGAACAGGTTTAGGAAATTTCAACCCTAACCCGCCAAAATAGGCACAAAAACCACACTGATCGGGTTGGGCAGATCAGGCGGGTTTTGCCCACTCCTAATTATCTTATTAATCGACATACGTTCTCACAAAAGAGAGTTCCCAGTAGTTCCAAAATGTATTTCATGAGAGTTGCAAAATATGCATGTTTTATATATATAAAATAGATATGCAATGTATGAAAAGTAACAACAAGGCATCCATGTAAGTTTGTACTCACCCAAGTCGTAAAGCTCCTCCATGTAATTCCCTTAAGGCTCCATAACCTCGAATACAGAGAAAAGACCTATCATTAGTTCTATTTCTACTAAAGCACAACTCTATAACAAGGAAACAAGAGCTATGGGACAGCTGGTGAAAATAGGATTTCCCTGTCACACTATGGCCATACGTCTGGGCTCGGGACCGTACGTCCTCTGTGACACGACGGGCCGTACGCCCAATCACGAGACCATACGTTCGCTTCGACGTCTTTCAGGGAGAACCTCTTTTTCTCTCCACCGTCCGCCTATTCTCTAACTCCGAAGGCCATTACAGAC
Organism: Carpinus fangiana; assembly: GCA_006937295.1. Lineage (NCBI taxonomy): Eukaryota > Viridiplantae > Streptophyta > Magnoliopsida > Fagales > Betulaceae > Carpinus > Carpinus fangiana. The sequence goes on along the minus strand of VIBQ01000061.1, from coordinate 56,029 downwards.
TATCTAAAGTCTCCTAATTTAGATCAAAACCTCCATGCAAAGTAACAATGCTAAGCCAAACAAAACGCTAACCTAAGCAAGATTTAAAGCAAAACTAAGCTAACAACTACCACCAGCTATAGCAAAACAACAATCAAGCAGCATAACGACGTATCAAAAGCCTAAGGAACCAAACGTTACCTCCTTGAAGCGAAACCTCAAGAGTTCCTCTTCCGACAGCATCGAAAGATTCGAAACACTTACAAAACAGCCTATAGGCAGCCTGAGGGTGAAGAGAAGGGTTTAGGGGCAGAATTGGTGTGGAATGGGCGAAGGGGTGAGGGGGTATTTATAGGACCAAAAAGCAGCAGACGTCCGGTCCAAAGGGGCGTACGTCCGGTGCTATTACACAGCGGTCCAAAGGCTGTCTCGTACATCTAGGTATTAACTGGAGGGTATTCCAAAAAGAAGCATACGTCTGGTACTTGTGAGAGTACGTCTATTGTACTATTTACAGAGTACGGCGTACTATCTGTCAGTAGACAACCGATGGGGGACCACCGTAAGTCCGCATTAAAAGACAAGAGCATATGTCTACCAACCCTAGCGTACGTCCGGTCCAAAAGTTCAATTCCTCAAAATGCCTTTCTGGCAGATCCTAGTGACCCAAAGTCAAAATTAACCCTCTTACTAAGCTACTTATGCCTAGTTAATTATTTGGGTCACTACATTTTCCCCTCCTTATAAAAATTTCATCCTCGAAATTTTGTAGCCCAAAACACAAGAAGAAAAAGTAGCATCACTTTAACGTCCGTAGTTTTACAAGGTTCGTGCTCAGCTCCGTCCTTAGAAAAATCTTATCCCGTTCATCCTTATAGCACTAACCTCCTTCGTCTAATATGAAGCGATCCACGCCGACATCCTTACAAGTTATAGCAAATCCATTTGCAAGTCACCAAGGGTGCTGTAGTCGATATTACCCACATTATATCAATCATTGCTAAGCCCAACAATCCCTAAATACACCAAAACAAGTCAAGCCCATGGGTATCTTTGACATGATGCCATACTTCCTACCCGGAAGCAACTTTACCTTAATTGACTACACTTAGAGAATCAAAATGTAACAATTACCCAAAACCGTAACAGATAGGCACACAACCCAAAAGAAATTAATCATACAAATAAAATCATTGAACCTCAATGTACCGACATCATACTCAATGTTTCCTACACTATTCTAGTCCTCATCAATCTCGACACCCAAGTCGAGTAATTTCACATACAGTTCGAGTCAATGAGTATCCAAGCCATAACCCTATAGAGGAAAACAAACTCTTTCTTACACGACTATCCTTTAAACCAAAACAAGGATAGGTATACTATCCAAGAATAATCTTGAGAAAAAGAGTTATCAAGTCTAGGGGTAAGGCAACCCTGTATGCCAATCTCCCCTTCCTCCTCAAATCGCATCACTCACAGGCCTCCTACTTCTTATTATAAAGGTCATCCCTAGTTATCGGCATGACTCTTCTACCGACCCTAGGATGCACTCATCCTTTGTCAAATAGTAAGTACTTGAATCATTTTAGGCCCCAACATTGTCTCCTTCCAATGTTGCACCAATACAAGGGTGACTAACACTTACCTCCATAAAGTGCTTTGTAAGGCAGCATTCCAAAAGTCATCTATAACGAACTCGATGAAAGGTAGGTACTATATTCCAATTCTGACCTCTCATCATCCTTGTATATCTTGGCACTTCCAAAATGTATAGTATACGGAGAATGATAAGTGATACGTACAAATTTAATTGTACTCGCCAATTGCACGAGTTGTTTATAATACAGTGAGTATGCAAGTGCGAGGTCGAACCCACAGAGAATCGTGTTTCGTTAAAAATCAATTCTAAAATGCCTAAACTAATCCTATCTTAATCTAATCCCAATATCAAACACAAGGCGTGCATAAAATAAAACTAATTTAAAAAGCAATAAAAATAAAGAAATAAAAATGCTAAGGTCCCTAATCTACCTCACCATAATTTAATCAACATATAAAAATGCCTAGTTCATACTTCAACAACAATTACGCTACTAGGCGTATTCTATTTGCTATTAGTTAGTGCGTACGTCCGTCTATCGATTAAGCACTAATGCGTATCCTATTGTTGCTACAAAATCTTGTCGAACTAAACAACGCAAACACTGTTTAGAGGTCACAACGGATATTGGTCCGAAGACGAATCATCCGATGTATCTCCGGTTGCAGCGAAAGTCGACGTTTAA
>VIBQ01000061.1:3449-47699 GCA_006937295.1 Carpinus fangiana | reverse complement strand
ATTGCTCATAACGATGTTTTCCATGAGCGCGCAAAACGTATCGAGATTGATTGTCATTTCATTCGACATCATCTTCAGCATGGTATTTTACATATTCATTCTGTCACCTTTGCATATAAATTGGCGGACATTTTTACCAAATCTCATCCACCGGGATGATTCAATGATCTTATCTCCAAACTCAAGTTGGCTTCACCCCCTAGGGTTTGAGGGGGGATGTTAGAATATTATATTCCCATAATATTCTCAATATATTATGGAAATATTTGATACCGTATTCATTATTGTAAATATGTTGAGTTTATGTTCTTTTGTAATTATTTTATTTCCTTTCTTTTAGGGCCTCATTCAACTATAAATAGGTCATTCTATTGTACAATTAAATACACATTAGAAATACAAAATTTCTTCTCTAGAATTATCCTTATGTTGTCTTTTTTTACAATAACATCAACCTGAAGCTCCACGAATACAACCGCCCTCATCAGCTTTCACCACCTTTGATGTAACATCTCCACTCCCGGTGCTGAAAAAATAAAATCCCTGGTCAAACATTGTCAAATCTTTCTGGAAGAAATTCAAAAAGACCATTTCTATGCTCAAGCAGCTTAATAAATACCAATCAAGGACATCTAAGATTTTTGGCTTCCCATCTGAGGTAACTTGCAACCCAACCGCAGCTGGATCAACACCATAATCTGAAAACAATTCATTCTTGTCATTTCAATAGCTATGATAGATACATGGAACAGTCAAATCACAATACGTATTATTACTATTTAAAGTTCAACCTTTTCTTGATTAACATCTTATATACATGCATCCATAAACACATACTAAGAATTAAATTCATTGAATTTGAAAAAGAAATCCTTTTCGTTTTTGAATTAAATTCACCAATCAAGTCTTAGTCCTCCCCTTGACCGCCTCATTTCTCGAATACGTGTTCTAAAATTTGAATATTTTCTCTTCTTTTTCTTTCCATCCAAACAGAAATATCACAGATTTATACCAAAGATCGCGATGAGGACGCTGTGGCTGTCATACTCTAAGTGAGCCTCGATGAAACGGTTGGTGGCAATCTCTTTCTTGGGCATGATGGAGGCGAGGAAGGTCGACTCGTTCAGCTTGAAGTTATGCAAATGCCCATTATCATCACCCGAGGTATCAACAAAAGAAGTGCTAGGCATTGCCTTAACCCTGTTACCACTACCAGTGATGAGTGCCAAATATTGCATATTTGGGCTCCTTAACTTGTATTTGTTAAACCTTTAATTTTGTTATTTTCTAATTTTTTGGTTAGTTTTGGAGTTTTAGTGATTTGTAAGTTGTTAAGAGAAAAATGCGGCTTTAAGGTGAAAATTGCAACTCATTCCATTAATTATGGGGCTTAAGACACTTCAAGATGCATTAGGAGCAAATTTGGATCGAGAGATGATTTGCACCCTACGAGTCACACTAAAAAGGTCATATCTAGAGTTGTGGAGCTCAGATTGAAGCGATCTTGGTGTCATTGGAAAGCTAACTCAAAGATCTAAAAAGTTATATTTCATAAAAGGTGGCTAATTCTAAAAGTAGCATGCTCGAGTGCACATATAGTGCGTTCGAGCGTAATCGTACCCATCGAAAGCGGAAAATGCATGCTCAAGTGCCATCGAGCGCACTCTGCCGACTTGGCAATGCTGAAACCTTAAAATTAGCTTATAAATATCATATTTTGTCATTGTAAACATACGGAGGCATGCCAGTGGCGCCGTTCTTGGTCGTTTTCGTGTTTTTCTAGGTTTTTGGAGCTCTAAACTCCAAATCTTTTGTAAGTACTTTGATTTTAATAAATTTAATTAGTTTCTTTATGATTCCCTTTGTCATGAGTGGCTAATTCTTCAACTAAGGTTGAAGATGAAGCCTTACCATTGATTAGTTTAATGTTTTCATGTGTTGTTCGTACAATTCCGAACTTAATGTAATGTGTGTTCGTTTCAATTCAATTATGTGACAAAATTGTGTTTGACTGTGCCGAAGTTGGATATTCATTATATTTCATCCGATGGATACATTGCACATTTTGATTTACTTTGGATATCCATTGTCTTTTGTGCAAAGCATGGATACATTGGATCTTTTGAACTAAATTGGATATGCACTTTTGTTATATGGATGGATTCATTAAATCTTTCAATAGGAACAATAGAACATGCATAGGGATTAATTGTTTGTCGGATGTATGAATTAAAACATGAGAATGTGATGTAGATCACGACGGCCTATCTTATCTTTTAGTCTTTTATTTGAATTAGGTTTATTTGTTAGTCTTTTATTTGAATTATATTTCTTTGTTAGTCTTTTATTTGGTTTAGTCTTCATTTGTAGACTTCTAAACTAACTTTATTTCATTGTTATCTTAGGACTAGGAGTCTTGGGGCTATAAATAAATACTTAGAGCCCAGAGAATGCGGTTGTTGATTATTATTGATTTTTATTAATGAGAATTACTCAGAATTGAGTTTATTCATTTTTTTTCCTTCAAAATGCTAGAGAGTATCTAGATTTTCAAGAAGAGTTCTCAGATCTTTGATAGAATCAAGATCTAGAATTACTTATCCGTTGCGTATTTGTTGTTCTTCGCTATAGCCTACTAAGTCACGCGATAAATGTATGCTTTAATTTGGTGAAGTAGATTCTGAAAACCTTAGTTCTTTTTTTTATCATTTGATTTAATTTTAGTTTTATTTAATTTATCTTTTTGCACGACACAGTTCGAAATTTGGAACTAGGTTAAGATAGAAATTGATTTTCATGACGCAATTCCCTGTGGATTCGACCCCGCACTTACACACACACTATATTGCAAATGACTCGTGTGCTTGCGAGTACAATTAAATTTATACATCAAATTTTGGCGCCGTTGCCAGGGAGTTGTTTGTTTTTGTGAAAATTTATTTTTTTGTTTAAATTAATTTTATTTTTCTACTAGTTTAGGTAGCTTTTTGTTTTATTTGTTTTGATTGAAATTTTCATTTATTTTTATTTGTTTCTGTGTTGATCTAACCAACAAAGAAAAGAAAAGAAAAGTTTGGTTGTTTCTAAGTTCTGTTGCAATTTCAGAAAAATACTCTCTACCAGTGCGATCGATCACACCACACCTGCGCTCGAGCGCACTCAAGCACACGGGCAACATGAGATTGCACCTGCGCTTATCCATCTCATGCCTGCGCTCAAGCACATTGCACACTCGAACTTGATCGCGCTTACTTGCGCTCAACCGTACTTCCAAAAATCAGCCTCAACAGACTAAAAGCAGTTAACAAAAAAAAAAAAATTTGCAAATTCTTTTAGTCCTTTTGTGTTTTATATATTTTTTTTCTTTTCTGTATTTTTGTTTATAATATTGTCAAAAAAAAAACAAAAACAAAAACAAAACAAAAATGGTTATTGTTTTATGTGAGATATTTGCATGCTAAAGAGTGAGGGTGAAGCATGAATTTTCCATTTAATGATTTTAATGTTTCCCCTAGTTGTAGGACACCAGTTCCTACCAACTACCCTCAAAATTTGCACCCACATGAACCATATTCATGCTGCTCTAACCCTTATCATAGTTCAGGTGATTGTCCATCATAGGGACAATTTTTCAATTTTTCATATGGGCAGATGAACACCAATTTCTCTAGCCAGAGGTTTGAATCACATTCTAACTCTTACTGTAACGTCCCGAGAATTAATTAACTGGTAATTAATTTCACGGTTCGTCTCCTAGCCTTATTCCACTTCGAACAAAGCTCAGGGACCTCGACTCTTCAAAAACAAAGGATACTAAGCAGCGGAAGTAATTAAGTTCTATAAATAATCATTGAATCATACAACCAGATCATCTAGCCAAAGATCATCAAAGTATCGGAAATCTCACTATATACACTACATCATTACAATGGATCTATGCTAATCCTTAATATACAAGCATACATCAAACCCTAAGTCTACACATAACTCAAAAGTACTAGTTACCATGAGTACCCACTCAAGCTTGCAATAAGTCCTCAAGCACCTCTTGGATTGAATCCTCCAACAAAATCGGATGCTTCGCGGTATCCACTATCGGTAACAGCATAGTCGAATATATGAAGAAAAAATAAAAATAATACAAGAGTATGTTCGACAACTTAGTGAGTATAAATGCACATGACGTACCCGTCATTATTTGGTGAACTCAGTTGTTTATAAAGTACATACAACATTATAAGATGACAGTTTATCATGGATATGATATATATATAATATATGCTTATAATCATGAGTAACAATAATAGTTCAATAGTATGGTCTACCCGAGATATTACCATTTCTCAGCAAGGTTGACACTGTCCCAAGGGACCTGCAGTACAATGCCGATGCCCTAGTCATTGCACAGCATACCGTACGTAACACTAGCGACATGATCGAGTCTGACCCCGGGTGGCCCACACCGCTAATGACGTCCGTCCTATAGTGACCATCCATTGGGAATGACTGCATCTTGGTCACGAAACCATTGGATCAAAAGCCCCCACACAAACACACTAACCACAAAGTTAACCCGTATAGTAAGCCCATGGCCATTATACCGCAAGTACTTGTGTACCACGTCATACAATGCAATTAGTCTTATCAGTCTTTTTTATGCACAGTTTTACAAGTCTCATTATTATCTTTAGGGGTGGGCACGGGTCAGTTCAGGCAAGTTTCGGCCCGTTCGGCCACCCAACCCATGCCCATCGGGTTTAGACAATTCCAACCTGCAATAAACAGTAAAAACAGCAAACTCGTCGGGTATTCGGGTAGGACGGATCGGGTTGCATGGGCGGGTTGGTCGGGTTGGAAATAATCAACAAAATCAGAGCCAAAAGAGTCCAAAGACCATAAACCACAAACCAGTGAATCACTCCCAAACACCACAAACCACAAAACGAGCAAATTTTAATTACCTGAAACTTTTTCAGGCCCAGGCGCTGAGATCATCATCCGAGGTGCGCTCCTCAGGGTTCGTCGACTGAGCCTTGACGTGCTTCTTGCAGTACTTGATGACCTTGGCCAAGATCTTGCTACTTACGTTTGGAATGTAGATTACATTGTCGACGCAATCTTCTTTGATCATGTGCTTGATCGTCGGCGACTCCAGCGCGATGGCCTTGTCGACCTTGAAGACCTCGCCGTCTGAGCTCTTCAGGGTTATCTTCTTCAACGATGACTTGGTGCTCATCAACCACTGAGGTGCGGCTGCTCGAAAATGAGGGTGAGGGTCCTAAGTTAAGTGAGGACCGTGAGGTTCTAGGGTTGGGCATTTTAGGTTAAGTCATAAGGCGGGTAGAAACGGGGCAGGTTGGGTACCCGTGATGAGTGCCTAAAAGTGCTTATTTGAACCCCTTAATTTATATTCGTTAAGCTCTTAGTATTGTTAATTTCTAATTATTTTTGGTGTTTTTAGTGTTTTGAGTTGTGCAGGTCTTTACAACAAAAGTTGGCCACAAGAGAGCAAAAAGACACCAAGTGAAGAATTGGATCCCTGCCAAGTGCGTTCGACCGCACTTGGTGCGTTCGAACGCACTGACGGTCGAGCGCAAGGACACGGTCGATCGCAGTCCCCGTCAGCCCGCATCTCGCGCGGGTGCCCTAGGAGTCCATCGCTTCCGCTGCGCCGTTACGGTTTTCTGCGGTCGAACGCACATTGTGCGATCGAACGCACAACTCAGCAGTACGTTCGAACGCACCTCATGCGTTCGAACGCACTCGTAGGATTTTGTAGCCTATAAATAGGACCCTAGGTCCATTTGGTCGAACACACATTCTTTGGGGCGTTTTTAGAGAGCATTTTGCATCTGTTTGCCTTGCTCCGCCCCTTTTAGTTGTAAGCTTTTACTTTAAAGTTATTTTTAATGCATTATTTTAATTCAATTATGCTTTGTTATTCAATGGGTGGCTAAAATCTTCAACTTAGGTTGAAGATGAAGCCTCACCCTTAGTTTATATTTCTTGCTTTTACATTTTATGCTTTATTTTCCGTTATTTAATTCCGTACTCGTCATTTAATTTCTGTGACAAATAATTGAATGGTTGTGTGTTGTTGATACATTGATAGTCATCCTGTGATGTGTTCCAAGCCGGGTGCACAACGAGTTTTTGGTTGTGATTCAATATCCACTGTGATCCAAGGATACAGTGGATGATTTTATCCATAATCAATACTCATTGTAGCTCCTTAACGGTAAACACATTATTCGGTTTGACTTGTGTCAATTACCACAATAGAGTGTGTTGAAGGGTTTAAAGTTTAAAAACGGAGAATAAGTGTTTAATGTATTAAGTTTATCTTTATTGGGTGAGGTTCATCTTTAACCTTAGTTATTTTTATCCCTACATTTTCACTTTAATTTAATTTCTGCACGTTTCATGTTCTACATCAATTCTCTTTGGGACTAGGTTAAGATACATTTAATTTAAGAGTCGTGTTAATTTTTAATTACAAAACTCCGTTCTCTGTGGTTCGATCTCGGTACTTGCGCAACGCTATACGACCTAACGGTTCGTTCTCTTGCGAGTACCTAAATTTGGTACGATCAACCCGCATAGAAAATAATTAGTGAACCCAAAACCCGAACCGACCTGAACAGGTTTGGGAAATTTCAACCCTAACCCGCCAAAATAGGCACAAAAACCACACTGATCGGGTTGGGCAGATCGGGCAGGTTTTGCCCTCTCCTAATTATCTTATTAATCGACACACGTTCTAACAAAAGAGAGTTCCCAGTAGTTCCAAAATATATTTCATGAGAGCTGCAAAATATGCATGTTTTATATATATAAAATAGATATGCAATGTATGAAAAGTAACAACAAGGCATCCATGTAAGTTTGTACTCACCCAAGTCGTAAAGCTCCTCCATGTAATTCCCTTAAGGCTCCATAGTCTCGAATACAGAGAAAAGACCTATCATTAGTTCTATTTCTACTAAAGCACAACTTTATAACAAGGAAACAAGAGCTATGAGACAGTTGGTGAAAATAGGATTTCCCTGTCACACTATGGCCGTACGTTCTCTGTGACACGACGGGCCGTACGCCCAATCACGAGACCGTACGTTCGCTTCGACGTCTTTTAGGGAGAACCTCTTTTTCTCTCCACTGTCCACCTATTCTCTAACTCCTAAGGCCATCACAGACTATCTAAAGTCTCCTAACTCAGATCAAAACCTCCATGCAAAGTAACAATGCTAAGCTAAACAAAACGCTAACCTAAGCAAGATTTAAAGCAAAACTAAAAGCTAACAACTACCACCAGCAATAGCAAAACAACAATCAAGCAGCATAATGACGTATCAAAAGCCTAAGGAACCAAACGTTACCTCCTTGAAGTGAAACCTCAAGAGTTCCTCTTTCGACAGCATCGAAAGATTCGAAACACTCACAAAACAGCCTACAGGCAGCCTGAGGGTGAAGAGAAGGGTTTAGTGGCGGAATTGGTGTGGAATGGGCGAGGGGGTATTTATAGGACCAAAAAGCAGCAGACGTCCGGTCCAAAGGGGCGCACGTCCAGTGCTTTTACACAGCGGTCCAAAGGCTGTCTCGTACGTCTAGGTATTAACTGGAGAGTATTCCAAAAAGAAGCATACGTCTGGTACTTGTGGGAGTACATCTGCTGTACTATTCACAGAGTACGGCGTACTATCTATCAGTGGACAACCGGTGGGGGACCACCGTAAGTCCGCATTAAAAGACAAGAGCGTATGTTTACCAACCCTAGCATACGTCCAGTCCAAAAGTTCAATTCCTCAAAATGCCTTTCTAGCAGATCCTAGTGACCCAAAGTCAAAATTAACCCTCTTACTAAGCTACTTATGCCTAATTAATTATTTAGGTCATTACATTTTCCCCTCCTTATAAAAATTTCGTCCTCGAAATTTTGTAGCCCAAAACACAAGAAGAAAAAGTAGCATCACTTTAATGTCCGTAGTTTTACAAGGTTCGTGCTCAGCTCTGTCCTTAGAAAAATCTTATCCCGTTCATCCTTATAGCACTAACCTCCCTCGTCCAATATGAAGCGATCCACGCCGACATCCTTACAAGTTATAGCAAATCCATTTGCAAGTCACCAAGGGTGCTATAGTCGATATTACCCACATTATATCAGTCATTGCTAAGCCCAACGATCCCTAAATACACCAAAACAAGTCAAGCCCATGGGTATCTTTGACATGATGCCATACTTCCTACCCGGAAGCAACTTTACCTTAATTGACTACACTTAGAGAATCAAAATGTAACAGTTACCCAAAACCGTAACAGATAGGCACACAACCTAAAAGAAATTAATCATACAAATAAAATCATTGAACCTCAATGTACCGACATCATACTCAATGTTTCCTACACTGTACTAGTCCTCATCAATCTCGACACCCAAGTCGAGTAATTTCACATATAGTTCGAGTTAATGGGTATCCAAGCCATAACCCTATAGAGGAAAACAAACTCTTTCTTACACGACTATCCTTTAAACCAAAACAAGGATAGGTATACTGTCCAAGTATAATCTTGAGAAAAAGAGTTATCAAGTCTAGGGATAAGGCAACCCTGTATGCCAATCTCCCCTTCCTCCTCAAATCGCATCACTCACACGGCCTCCTACATCTTATTATAAAGGTCATCCCTAGTTATCGGCATAACTCTTCTGCCGACCCTAGGATGCACTCATCCTTTGTCAAATAGTAAGTACTTGAATCATTTTAGGCCCTAACATTGTCTCCTTCCAATGTTGCACCAATACAAGGGTGACTAACACTTACCTCCATAAAGTGCTTTGCAAGGCAGCATTCCAAAAGTCATCTATAACGAACTCGATGAAAGGTAGGTACTATATTCCAATTCTGACCTCTCCTCATCCTTGTATATCTTGGTACTTCCAAAATGTATAGTATACGGAGAATGATAAGTGATACGTACAAATTTAATTGTACTCGCCAATTGCACGAGTCGTTTATAATACAGTGGATATGCAAGTGCGAGGTCGAACCCACAGAGAATCGTGTTTCGTTAAAAATCAATTCTAAAATGCCTAAACTAATCTTATCTTAACCTAGTCCCAATATCAAACACAAGGCGTGCATAAAATAAAACAAATTTAAAAAGCAATAAAAATAAAGAAATAAAAATGCTAAGGTCCCTAATCTACCTCACCATAATTTAATCAACATATAAAAATGCCTAGTTCATACTTCAACAACAATTACACTACTAGGCGTATTCTATTTGCTATTAGTTAGTGCGTACGTCCGTCTATCGATTAAGCACTAATGCGTATCCTATTGTTGCTACAAAATCTTGTCGAACTAAACAACGCAAACACTGTTTAGAGGTCACAACGAATATTGGTCCGAAGACGAATCATCCGATGTATCTCCGGTTGCAGCGAAAGTCGACGTTTAACGAATTACAAACAACAATCAACACACTTTTGTCACTAAAATGCATTGAAACAGATAAACGTAAATTGAAATAACGAATGGAGTATTAAACTAAGCATAACAATAATTAGATAAAAGCATGGTGAAGGGAAGAAGAGACTAAAGCAAAATAAATAAAAGTATTAAATTAAATTGACGTTTAGGAGTGTTTACAATGAAGAACGGGGAGGTTTTGGGCCACAAAGAGCACCTCAAACGCATCCCAAGCGTCTCCAAAGCGTGAAGAAAATGAAAATACACGAAGTCCTATTTATAGACAAAATAAAACGTGCTGCCAGGTCAGGGGTGCGTTCGAACGTAGGGTGTGCGTTCGCTCATGGTGCTGTGCGTTTAGTCGTAGGCGTGCCGCCGTGCCGCGTGCGTTCGAGAGTAGGTGCTGCGTTCGACCGCATGTGCGTTCGAACGCACTATGTGAGGTCGAACGCACATAACTGCCCACGGCGCAAGGTTGAAGCGATGTACAATAGGACCGGCTAGGACAACGCGGGAAACGTGGGCTGACTGGTTCCTGCGTTCGACCGCAGTTGCGTTCGAACGCACCAAGTGCGATCGAACGCACTTCCAGGGGCTTGACTCCTTTTTTGCTCCATTTCTCCCCTTTGAGCCACCTTTTTCACCAAAGACCTACAACACACTAAAATACTAAAACAAGGTAAAACAATAAATATTAACAACACTAAGAGCCTAACGAATGTAAATTAAGGGGTTCAAATAAGCACTTTTAGGCACTCATCAAATACCCCCAAACTTACATTTTACTAATCCCTTAGCAAAACAAAAATGAAAACACAAATAAAAACAATAAACATAAATCCGCTTTCGTGGGAGAAACGATTACATTTAGCGTATGCAACAAGCCTTTTAAACCACTAGGCATCCCTAGTGGACGAGTGAAGTCTCGTGAGGGTTTTTCAGGAATGACACCCACAAACAATTATTTGGCACTATGTTATTAATAAACAAAGCCCTTCACACAAACACATGGTTCACACATCATTAGCAAATTTAACATGTTAAACATACGAACCACATCATCCAGGCATCCAAACATCCTTTCACTCAAGGTTGAAAAATTGAGACAACACGTGCTCTATACAGTGCAAAGTGAACTAACAACAAGATCATGGGGTTTTAATTACCCTCCAAAGACGTGTATCCCAAAATTCAAAGGAAAACAATGTGATAAATATAACCAAGGCTTGAATTGAAAGATGCAATTTTTTTGTGTAGGTTGTGCAATGCTTGACTCCCTTAAGCTTCTAAATGACCTATGTAACGAGCGTTAGGCCAGTGGCTCCCAAGCCAGACGGCTTTAGGGCACTAGATGTAGAGACATCCCTAGGGCTTAATTACTCAAGTCAAAAGAGCTATGGAGCCTAAACTAGCCATACAATTTGGAGTTTCTCATCTTTTGACGCGAACACTCATTGCTTGGCCAGGCAAGAGGTCCGGTTACTCAATGAAAAACTCGACTTATTCTAATTTTCTAATTTTTTTTTTATCATTAGCAGCCAAGGTTTTCATAATCACATCGCAAACCAAGAAATCTTAAGACACACATTTCAAAGTCAAATCTCATACCTCACAGGCCCTAATGCTAGTGTGCATGTGAAATATCGATCAAACAAGTGGAGTCTCTCTAATCCAACACATGAATCAAAAACTGGGATTTCTAATGATATGCAATGTTCAAACAAGTTAAACATACCAATGACATGCAATCCACAGTTACGATGTAAGTTGGTGCCCAATCAACAACATAGCAACAAACAAAAAGAAAAAATTTTATATACAGACAAAAACAAATATATACAAACAAAAACAAAGCAAAATTGACATAGTGTTTGTCCACACCCCCAAACTTAAATGACACATTGTCTCAAATGTGGCAAGAAATACATTATAGTGGGATGAGGAACCGAGATGTACAAAGTTCAAAGCGTCCCCAGAACTTAAACATCAAAACACCTGTCAAAAACTAACAGCAATCTTTTTCTCAAAGATCAAACACCAAAAGGTTAATTGCTGTTAGAAACAAAATAAAATAAAGTAAAACAAAAAGAAAATGACAAAAATTAAAGTGCAGAAAATAAAAAAGAAAACATACCGCACCTTCCCCGCTCATATAGGTGTCCAATCAATCCCTTCCATCATTTCTTATTAAGAATTGGATATCCCTCTGGAAGGATGTTCTGCCATCTTATGTAATCTAAAAACTTGTTTTGAAAAATTCTTTTAGGACCACGATTTCTAGATTTGTGATCTTTGGTTCATGAATCCTTAAAGATTGCTACATAAGATGGTTCCTCGAGACATAGGAAATATGAAACTTGTTGTGTCTCGAGAGGGATTGTGACGAAGGAGTGAGCTTCAGTACTCACATCCTTGTCATTGGGCCAATTTGAAATTGGCGGGAGCTCAACTTGCTCCTCCTTCTCTTCCACCATGCTAACAGCTTTTTCCTCACTAATAAGTGTGGTGGTGGCTTGGACATGCTCATGATGAGGATCGCTGGGGCAATGCTCATCAATCATGTACTGCCCTATCGCCATCTCTTGACTTTGAAGTTTCTCTTCCTCAATTCTATTGAATTCAGCAACTAGATAACCAAGCTGTCCCTCTAACCTTGCAACTGCTTCAGTGTTTGCCACAGTGGCATCTATGATTTCTTGACAAGGTTGGTCGACTGTTTTCCTAAACTCCTCGAGTGCGTCTTCTAATGATGGTTCTTGTGACGCAGGAATGGTGGGTTGGCCGACTAGTTCCATGAATTCCTTAAGCGTTTCTTCCAAAGAAGATTGCTTAGGAGGATAGTCATATGATGGATGGGAAGAAAATTGGTTGTCGAACTGCGAATAATCAGGATTGTGCAGTTTGTCAACCTGGGGAGCAAAATTTTCCGTGGCATGAGCTTACCACGAAAAATCAGAATTGTTGCTCCAATCCGAGTTATAAAAATTTGAATATGATTCAAACCTAGGGCTGGAGAAACTAGTGTTCAACTGCTCATGTGAAAAGTTGGAAAATTGTCCCCCATGCGGACAATCACCTATACTATGGTAAGAGCTGGAGCAGTGTGAACATGGTTCATGTGGGTGAAAATTGGTAGGGTTTGGCGTCCTACCGCTAGGGAAAATATTAAAATAATCGAACGAAAGACTCATGCTTCACCCAAACAGTTCAAAATATCCCACATGAAACAATAACAACAAAAAATAAAATAAAATAAACAAAAATTAACAAAAAAAATAATCTAAACAAAACAACTAATCAAATAAACTAACAAAAATAATAAACTAAATAAATAATTAAAAATAAAATTAACTAAACAAAACTAACAACAACAAATAAATAAATAAAAACAGGCCAAATAAATAAATAATAACAGACAAAACAATAATTAAATAAAATAACTAAAAAAAAAAAGAAAATTGGACACATACACTGCCACGGGTCTGTTGGTGCAGCCAGCTGAGGTGCGTTTGAACGCAGGACACTACGGTCGATCGCAGACACGTAAATATGAAGAAATGTAGCAGTCTGTGCACGTGCGTTCGAACACAACAGAGGTGCGTTCGTTCACAACAGCGCACTGCGGTCTGTCAGAGGTGCGCGCTCGCACGCATAAGCGTGTATCGCGAGCACAGGTACGTGGCCGAAGGAATAGGCTCAAGTGCGTTCGAACGTATAATCTGCGTTCGACCGCACTGTCGGTGCCTGATTTTCCAGAAACAGAACAGAAACTAAAAACAGCAAACAAAACGCTAATCTAATTTTTTTTGGAATTTTTTCTATACAAAAACACGAAAAAATAAAATAAATGCACAATAAAAATAACTAGTAGAAAAATAAAATTAATCTGAGCAAGCAAAATTAATTTAAACAAAACAACGATTCCCTGGCAACGGCGCCAAAATTTGATACGTACAAATTTAATTGTACTCACCAATTGCACGAGTCGTTTATAATACAGTGGATGTGCAAGTGCGAGGTCGAACCCATAGAGAATCGTGTTTCGTTAAAAATCAATTCTAAAATGCCTAAACTAATCATATCTTAACCTAGTCCCAATATCAAACACAAGGCGTGCATAAAATAAAACTAATTTAAAAAGCAATAAAAATAAAGAAATAAAAATGCTAAAGTCCCTAATTTATCTCACCATAATTTAATCAACATATAAAAATTCCTAGTTCATACTTCAACAACAATTATGCTACTAGGCGTATTCTATTTGCTATTAGTTAGTGCGTACGTCCGTTTATCGATTAAGCACTAATGCGTATCCTATTGTTGCTACAAAATCTTGTCGAACTAAACAACGCAAACATTGTTTAGAGGTCACAACGGATATTGGTCCAAAGACGAATCATCTGATGTATCTCTGGTTGCACCGAAAGTCGACGTTTAACGAATTGCAAACAACAATCAACACACTTTTGTCACTAAAATGCATTGAAACGGATAAACATAAATTGAAATGACGAACGGAGTATTAAACTAAGTATAAAAATAATTAGATAAAAAGCATGGGGAAGGGAATATGAGACTAAAGCAAAATAAATAAAAGCATTAAATTAAATTGACGTTTAGGAGTGTTTACAATGAAGAACGGGGAGGTTTTGGGCCACAAAAGGCACCTCAAACACATCCCAAGCGTCTCCCAAGCGTGAAGAAAACGAAAATACACGAAGTCCTATTTATAGACAAAATAAAACGTGCTGCCAGGTCAGGGGTGCGTTCGAACGTAGGGTGTGCGTTCGAACGCAATGCTGCGTGTGTTCGCTCATGGTGCTGTGCGTTCAGTAGCAGGCATGCCGCCGTGCCGCGTGCGTTCGAGAGTAGGCGCTGCGTTCGACCGCATGTGCGTTCGAACGCACTATGTGCGGTCAAACGCACATAACTGCCAACGGCGCAAGGTTGAAGCGATGTACGATAGGGCCGGCTAGGGCAACACTGGAAACGATGGCTGACTGGACCTGCGTTCGAACGTGGTTCCTGCGTTCGACCGCAGTTGCGTTCGAACGCACCAAGTGCGATCGAACGCACTTCCAGGGGCTTGACTCCTTCTTTGCTTCATTTCTCCCCTTTGAGCCACCTTTTTCACCAAAGACCTACAACACACTAAAATATTAAAACAATATAAAACATTAATTATTAACAACACTAAGAGCCTAACGAATGTAAATTAAGGGGTTCAAATAAGCACTTTTAGGCACTCATCAATAAGTCTTGCTCAAGATCTCCTTTCTTAGTCCTTCACCCTCCAACACACACTTATGGATGAGCAACCCATCATCCTTAAGGCAAAACCCTTATGCCTTAACAACTGCCTGATCTTGGTGCACTCAGGGTCCTCCAACCGAGCGGCATTAATCCAAGCAAACAATTCTGATCCAACCACCGAGTTAGACAAGCGTGCAGATGCACCCTCATTTATCACTTCTACTCCCATCCTAGCGAATTCGGTAACCAACTAGGGTTGGGAAATTCTAAGAGAGGCAAGCTCCACAGTTGTTTTTCTACTCAAGGCATCAACCACTACGCTAGCCTAATCATAACCCTTAGATCAGTTCTAGCCACCCCCTTGTCTCCACAGACAACTGTACCTGAGAATTCCTTAATCCATTCAGGTACATAAAGATTCTCTAGAATCTCTTAGCTCTTAAGTAACCCAAAATCATGTAATCTAATATAAGATCAATAGGTACATGATTCGTTAATTGCCCTTTACCAGAATCCAAGTCCAAGAATATAATGCCTTAACATACTTCTAATGGGCAATTAACAAAATCAGGAATTTTATCATCAACACATCAACAAAGCGTAGCAAGCATTATGCATTAACAAAACTCTTAGTTAATGTTACACTTTAGGTCCAAAACCCCAAATCAAGTGCAAGTAGAAAACAAAATACAATTAGTTGATATCTGAGCAAACATCCAGTAACCTAGCCCATAACTACAAAATAAGGCGAACCCACATGCCTTAAACAACTCTGGTGGTTATGCTTAACCCTTGTCCTGCCATCATTTTCTTCCAGCTGGACCAGTACCATTCCTTTTGGCCTGGTTGCAGTTCCGAATGAAGTGTCCCACCTTGCCATATCCGTAGCACAAATTCTCCCTTCATCTGCATTTCCCAAAATGCAACCTGCCACACCTATGACACCAACGACTCTATTTCTTGCTAGAATGCAACTCTCAGGGTGTACTCCTCCTTAAGTTCCACGAGTATTCCCAACAGAACTCTTCCTTGAATCGGGTCCATGTAATGGCCTCCTCGCTTCCTAATTCTATCACCAGCGTGTTTTTCTTAGCATACCATGTTGTGCCAAATACTACCTAAATTAATAGATAATATTTAGTACGTTTTAACTCACAAGTGCACAAGATCAAAACAGTAATATAGTGCAGCAAGTACGAGATCGATCCCACAGAGATTGTTAATTTTGTTTAGATTTAATTAACTAAATTAAAATACCAAAGTCTGTCATGAACTTTATATTATAGAAAATAAATAAAGATAAATAAAAGTGTAGGGCTTTGATATCCACCACTAATCATGCTTAATTAATATAACAGTATGTCAATGCTCCAATCATATTATGAATACCTAATGCTTGCCAACCTAAGGGTATGTGTGTCTACTCCTTAAGCTATTGATTTCCCTAAGCAACGAATTAGGCATGGGTGTCTACTCTAATTCTTTTCTTTCTTAAAGGATTTAACATGGGTGTCTACTAAGTTGTTCTTTAAGAAAGCATAAAAACTGTGAAAATCGACAAACACATGAGGCCTAGGGTAAAGGTGTCTACTCCCAGTTCTCCATGTTGATTAACCCAAGAACCCGGCGTGGATATCTTTTGTTACTTTTATTAAACCCAATACTCGATCATCCAAATTGGTTTAACTAACTAGTCCATACCACATGCATATGTTGATCAGGCAAACACATATGAGGAATTCAAGAAAGTAGGTATTAATCAAGTTAAGCAACACAATATGATTATCACAAAGGCGCCAATATTGAAATATTAAATAAACATAATTATGGTTTCAATCTAGCCTCACAAAAGTATTTAGTTATACATAATTAAAATAGACTAAAAAGAAAAAGGAAAATAGAAAGAACCGAAAACCGCTCCTAGAAGTAGCCTCCAAATTCTCCTCTTCGAAATTCTCTGCCTAATTGTGAGGCTTAAAAGTCTATTTATAAGCTTTAGGAGAGTCCTAGAAACCCTAGTAAACCTAAGAAATATTCAATTTAGGAGATAATCCTAGTACAAACAGATAAGGATTCTTTTAAAATTGTGTTCTTATATTTAGGGGTGATTTTGGCATAGATTCAGTCCGAAATAGGAAAATTATATTTCACAATGATTTGTAGCCTGTTTAGTTAGCTTTCCAATGCCATTAGAATCACCTTAATCCGATATTTGAGCTGAAAGTTATGGCCAAAATACCAAGATATGTGCAGAATTCAAATTTGAATCCAATCCGATTTTGACTCCAATTAATAAATTCCGATTTAATCATTTCCTTTATTTGATTAAACTTAACCATATCTTCTAGGTTTTCCCAATTTGCCCTTTAAGCTTGAAACTTTTCTATAAACGCTTCCTTTTCTTCCATGACCTACAAAAACACAGAAAACACAAAAATAAAATAAAATAGCACAACTAACAAAACTAAGAGATTAACAAATATAAATTAAGGGGCTTAAATATGAATATTTAAGCACTTATCACACCCCGAAACTTACATATTGCTAATCCCTTAGTAATACGAAATTAAAATAAAATGAAAAACAAAGAACAAAAAGATAAATGCATCTTTCGTGGGATGTACGATTACATTTAACGTATGCAACAAGCCTTTTAAACCCCTAGGAAATCCCTAAAAGACAAATGAAGTCTCGTGAGGATTTTTCAGAAATGTTACCCACAAACATTATGCACAGGTCATGTTATCTAAAAATTAAAGTATCACTCAAAATTGTGATTTGCATTTATTAGCAAGCTTAAAAAGATATACTCCATCTTCACAATGAATAGGAATTAAAAAATCTAATTAGTTACAAAAGACAGGCTAAGGCATCACAAGTTCAAAATAGTGTGAAGTGAACTAGAACAAAAATATGAAGCTTCCAAATAATTATAATGGGTAATGTCTTAATATCTCAAAATTCACTGAAATTCTCATTTGAATGAATAACAATGGCGTAATATTTTTTCTTTTCTTTTATTACTGGGCTCTGCAATATTTAGTTCCCTTAAGCTTTCTAATTGACCTATGTAGCGAGTGTTGAGCCAATGACTCCCAAACCAGATGGTTTTAGGGCATTTGGTGTAAAGACACCCTTAAGGACTTACTAGCTCGAGTCAAAAAAGGCTATGAAACTAAACTAGCCATAATTTTAACCAAATCAAATTTCTTTACCTTTTGACGTGAACACTCAATGGTTTGAGGCAAGAGGTCCAGTTATTCAGTGAAAAGCTTATCAATGATCATTTATTATTATTATTATGCCAAGGTATCCAACCAATAAGTCATCCAGTTTCACCCAAAACATAGAAACGTACACATCAAAACCACATGTCATACCCACAAATCCTATGCTAATGTTGGAAAGTCAGAATTTCCCTTCTCAATTGCCTTGTCTTGTGGGATGGGAAAAACTTCTTTAAGAACTTTGTGGTCATCTCATCCCAAGTATGAATAGAACCTGAGACAAAAGAATAGTTCCAGATCTTAGCATTAACTTTTAAAGAAAAAGGGAAAAGGATTAACCTGATTTCATCTTGAGTTAAACCCTAAACATTTTGAGTCTTGTAGAGATCAACGATTTCTCGAATATGCCAATATGGGTTCTCTGTAGGTGTGCCTTTATGGTGTGGACTCATATTGAGCAGTGGAGATAAATCATAATTGCTTTGCATAATGGGCTGGAAATTAATGCATGATGGCTGGTTGAGGATCTGGGGACTGAAAGAACTTTTCATAGGTCTTCGCATCGGAGGTGTATTGTCTCTCAACATGATTAAAACAAGAACTAAATTAAATTAAAAAAAGAAAAAAGAAAAATAAGAACAAAAATAAAAGAAATAAATCAAATCCGTAATTACCACAGTTTCAGTGTTGTTGTGCGGATATGCAATAGATCGCACCGTGTGGTTCGCTCAATCACACTGGTGCACTCGATCGCCCTGGAAGGGGCGCTCGAGCACACCTCCGGAGAACAGAACAGAACTTTCAAACTAAAGATAAAAAGAATTAAAACAAAAATAAAATTAACTAAGGAAAAAAAAATTATAAACAAAATTAAACAATCCCCGCAACGGCGCCAAAAACTTGTTGTGTCAAATACTACATAAATTAATAGATAATATTTAGTATACTTTAACTCGCAAATGCACAAGATCAAAACAGTAATATAGTGCAGCAAGTACGAGATCGATCCCACAAAGATTGTTAATTTTGTTTAGAATTAATTAACTAAATTAAAATACCAAAGTTTGTCACGAACTTTATATTATAGAAAATAAATAAAGATAAATAAAAGTGTAGGGCTTTGATATCCACCACTAACCATGCTTAATTAATATAACAATATGCCAATGCTCCAATCATATTATGAATACCTAATGTTTGCCAACCTAAGGATATGGGTGTCTACTCCTTAAGCTATTGATTTCCCTAAGCAACGAATTAGGCATAGGTGTCTACTCTAATTCTTTTCTTTCTTAAAGGATTTAGCATGGGCGTCTACTAAGTTATTCTTTAAGAAAGCATAAAAACTATGGAAATCAACAAACACATGAGGCCTAGGGTATGGGTGTCTACTTCCGGTTCCCAATGTTGATTAACCTAAGAACCCGGAGTGAATATCTTTTCTTACTTTTATTAAACCCAATACTCGATCATCCAAATTGGTTTAACTAACTAGTTCATACCAAATGCATATGTTGATCAGGCAAACACATATGAGGAATTCAAGAAAGCAGGTATTAATCAAGTTAAGCAACACAATATGATTATCACAAAGTGCCAATATTGAAATATTAAATAAACATAATTAGGGCTGCAATCTAGCCCTACAAAAGTATTTAGTTATACATAATTAAAATAGACTAAAAAGAAAAAGGAAAAGAAAGAACCGAAAACCGCTCCTAGAAGTAGCCTCCAAATTCTCCTCTCCGAAATTCTCTGCCTAATTGTGAGGCTTATAAGTCTATTTATAGGCTTTAGGAGAGTCCTAGAAACCCTAGTAAACCTAAGAAATTCGGATTAGGAGATAATCCTATTCAAATTAAGAGATAATCCTAGTACAAATTGGATAAGGATTCTTTCAGAATTGCGTTCTTATATTGTGGGGTGATTTTGGCATAGCGGCAGTCCGGAATAGGAAAACTCTATTGCACAATGATTTTTAGCCTGTTGAGTTATCTTTCCAATGCCATTGGAATCACCTCAATACAATATTTGAGCGGAAAGTTATGGCTAAAATACCAAGATATGTGCAGAATCCAATCCGATTTTGACTCCAATTGATAAATTCCGATTTAATCATTTCCTTTATTTGATTAAACTTAACCATATCTTCTAGGTCTTCCCAATTTTCCCTTTAAGCTTAGAACTTTTCCAGAAACGCTTCCTTTTCTTCCATGACTTACAAAAACACATAAAACACAAAAATGAAATAAAATAACACAACTAACAAAACTAAGAGATTAACAAATATAAATTAAGGGGCTTAAATATGAATATTTAAGCACTTATCATACCACCATCGCATTGCCTCTCCAGAGAACTTGTAGGCTGCGTATTTGACTCTTTACTCCTCAATGTAGTCCATAACTCGTAGCAGCTCTTCCATGTTCAGAAGCCAATCCGTTGCTTCTCCAGAGTTGAAGTTCCCCTTAAACATAGGGAAAGGATGCTCATAAAACTCCTTGAAAGAGCAACCCTTTCCTCCACTTGGAGTCCCTTCTCCTCGCACATTGACCAATGCCTCCACAAAATGACTTGCCATAGCTTCTAACGCTTGGGTGGCATCCAAAACGTTCCTCGTTTTTTCATCGGGTTGGGATGGTCTCCTACCATCGTTGCTCCCAATGACGTTGTGTCATGGTGACATCTCTGCAGTCATAATGATCATCAGCCCCTTACTTTGAAGCACTATGCCGAGCCTCGCTCAAAACATCAAACCTAATCGCAAACCTATCCGTACTAAACGCCTAAACTACTACCACCTTATCCGAAGTCCTAATGCAAATCTAAGCTTAAGACCTTGTCTAACTATCTTAGTGCAAATCGATCCTAATCTCCAAAGTTGCATCATCAAAGCGGTTCTAGTTCTGACTTCAACACCATATCAAATCCCTAAAATCCTCAAGTCCAACATCCTTAAAATCATAGGTATTGAAATTTTATATCCCTTGTATAATATAATCCATCCTATGCTCTAGTAAATCATCTCCTAACACCTAATAGATCATGTCATATATTTCGCTGAGCAAAAAGCTCTAATGAATCAAGATCTAACTCCTAATAGATCCATTCCTATGGTTCAAAGAGCAACAGCTCTAATACCAACTGTAACGCCCCGAGAATTAATTAACTAGTAATTAATTCCGCAGTTCGTCTCCCAGCCTTATTCCACTTCGAACAAAACTCAGAGACCTCTACTCCTCAAAAACAGATGATACTAAGCAACAAAAGTAATTAAGTTCTATAATCATGAGTAACAGTAATAGTTCAACAGTATGATTTACCCGAGATATTATCCCTTCTCAGCAGGGTTAACGCTGTCGCAAGGGACCTGTAGTACAATGCCAGTGCCCCAGCCATTGTATATCATACTGTACATAACATTAGAGTCCGATCTCAGGTGGCCCACACCGCTAATGACGTTCGTCCTATAGTGACCATCCATTAGGAATGGCTGCATTTTGGTCACAAAACCATTGGATTCAAAGCCCTCACACACATGCACTAACCATAAAGTTAACCCGTATAGTAAGCCCATGACCATTATACTGCATGTACTGGTGTACCATGTCATACGATGCAATTAGTCTTATCAGTCTATTACTTGCACAGTTTTACAATTCTCATTATTATCTTATTAATCGACACACGTTTTCACAAAAGAGAGTTCCCAATAGTTTCAAAATGTATTTCATGAGAGTTGCAAAATATGCATGTTATATATATATAATAGATATGCAATGCAAGAAAAGTAACAACAAGGCATCCATGTGATTTTGTACTCACGTTGATCGTAAAGCTCTTCCATATAATTCCCTTAAGACTCCATAACCTCGAATACTGGAAAAAGACCTATCATTAGTTCTATTTCTACTAAAGCATAACTCTATAACATGGAAACATGAGCTATGGGTCGGCTGGTGAAAATAGGGTTTCCTTGTCACACTCTGGCCATACGTCCGAGCTTGGGGTCGTACCTCCGCTATAACACAACGGGCCGTACGTTTGCTCTAGCGTCTTTCAAGCTCTCCATTGCCTGCCTATTCTCTGACTCCTAAGTCCATCACAGACTACCTAAGGTCTCCTAATTCAAATCGAAACCTCTATGCAAAGTAACAATGCTAAGCTTAATAATACGCTAGCCAAAGCAAGACTTGAAGCGCAACTAAGCTAACAACTACCACTACCTATAGCAAAATAATAATCGAGCAGTATAGAGACGTATTAAAAAGCTAAGGAACCGAACGTTACCTCCATGAAGCGAAACCTCAAGAATTCCTTCTCCGGCAGCACCAAAACACTCAAAATACTCACAAAACGGCCTACAGGCGAAGAGAGGGGTTTAGGTGCGGAATTGGTGTGGAATGGGCGAGGGTGAGAGGGTATTTATAAGACTAAAAAGCAGTGGACGGCCGGTGCTATTACACAGCGGTCCAAAGGCTATCTCGTACTTTTAGGTATTAATTGGAAGGTATTCCAAAAAGTAGCGTACGTCTGATACTTTTGGGTGTACATTCGCTGTACTATTCATAGAGTACGGCGTACTATCTGTCAATGGACATCCAGTGGGGGACCACCATATGTCCGCACTAAAAGACAAGAGAGTACGTCCTCCAACCCTAGCGTACGTCCGGTCAAAAAGTTCAATTTTCCAAAATGCCCTTCTGGCAGATCTTAGTGACCCAAAGTCGAAATTAACCCTCTAACTAAGCTAATTATGCCTAGTTAATTATTTGGGTCACTACAGTCTTCCCTCTTTATAAAAATGTCGTCCTCGAAATTTCTTAGCCCAAAACACAAGAAGAAATAGCAGCATCACTTTAACGTCCGTAGTTTTACAAAGTTCGTGCTCAGCCCCGTCCTTAGAAAATCTTATCCCGTTCATCCTTGTAGCACTAACCTCCTTCGTCCAATGTAAAGCGATTCACGCCAGCATCCTCACAAGTTATAGTAAATCCATTTGCAAGTCACCAAGGGTGCCATAGTCAATCTTATATGGACATGTCAAAAAAAAAAGACAAACAAACAAAAACTGTCTTTTAAGTAGGACAATTAAATGTAATGTTGTGCCTTTATAATATTTTAATATATTCACCTACCACTACCAGCTAGGGCTAGCAAAACGGGTCTACGGGTCGACCTGTTTACGCCCGTGGTGACCCGTGACTCGTTTAAGGTAGACCCAGACACAACCCGTTCACATAAACAGGTCGGAGCCTTGGACACGACACGATACGATAAGTTTCACAGGTCACCCGACACGACCCATGAAACCTGTTTAACATAATGGGTCGAAGCGGCAGGCGGCACAGCAAAGAGAGGGGGAGAGCGGCTGCGAGCCTGCAACGTCAGCGAAAGAGAGAGAGAGAGCGACAGGCAGCACAGTAGAGAAAGGGAGAGAGTGGCTGCGATGTCGGTAGCGAGCAGAGAGAGAGAGCGTCAANGCCTGCAACGTCAGCGAAAGAGAGAGAGAGAGCGATAGGCAGCACAGTAGAGAAAGGGAGAGAGTGGCTGCGATGTCGGTAGCGAGCAGAGAGAGAAAGAGTGTCAAGCAGGAGAGAGTGGAGGAAGAAAAAAAATGATGAAAACCTATGGAGCCTAGAGGGTGGCGCAGCCTGAGAATGAAAGAACAAAAAAAAAAAAGGTTAGAAGCGGAAGCGAGGTTGAGCAAGAAGAAAATGAAAAAAAAAAAGGTGGTGTTAGGTGTGGGAAAACCAAAAAACTGAAAAGTCAAATTGATGTCTTGCAAATTTGTTTTTTTTTTTTTAAATCATAAACGGGTCTGACCGCCGATGACCCGCGACACGACCCGTTTAAGCAAGATAAACGGGTCGACCCGTTTACGACCCAAACCCATTTAAAGTAAACCGAAACCCGCTAATTTCGTGTCGTGTTGTCGGGTCGTGTCAAAATTGACAGCCCTACTACCAGCAAAGATTATAAATTACAAAATAAAATAACTCTTATCAATGATTCAATTTTTAAATAAGTCAATATTTTTAGTAACTATTTTACTAATATTATTAGAAGTGGACTTAGATTATCAATTCAATTAAAAGTGTCAGTTTCTAAATGCAATAACAGATTAGCTAAAAGTCTCTACTTCAATTATTAAAGCCGGATTTTGTCATTAACTATGAACTCAATTTTGTAAATTATAAGGAATATGTGATTTTGATCTTCCATGCATGACTGACACTCAATGCACCTAAATCACATTCAATATAACTTGAGGAGTTTGATTCATCTCGTGAATTATAACTACATAAATATCATAATTCTCTAAATTTTCTAAAGAATACAAAAACCATTCTAGAATCAAACTGCAATTAGTGGCAGTTTATTGGTTGATTGAATTAAAAAATGTGGAATATGTATAATCTTTCCTCTTTATTTGTGATCTTCTTGTTGAGATATATTGTATAGTCTTCAATGTGTCAGAATTGTTCTTTGCACTATCCCTTGAGTCCTTGAAAAGCCACCTAGCAGCTTCATTTTGAGAGATTGTGGAAACTCCTTTGTCATTTCCAAAATGTGAATCTTAATGTGGACCTGCAATATTTCCCTTTGGTTCAGATTAATGGAAATAATAACTTATCCACACAAGAAATAGAAATAAGAACACCATGTGCTCCAAATAAAGCTAAGACATCACCTGAGCTTATGGTATAAGGTTGTGGCAGCTACTGTCACATGGATATGCACAGTCAATCTCTTTAGTCCTTACGCTTCTGCTGAAGTACCAATCACCAACTGTTTCTGCAATAGTCTGGGAAAGATAATTGCAAATAGCTAAGATTCTCTTTGTCTAAGAACTTCTGAAACATTGGTCCTCAAAATTATTGCATTTGTCAATCATCTACTATGCTGACTCAAGTACTATTAATCATTTCAATTGAACTGATAATTTGGCTTGGAGTAACACATGGCTGATTTACAACTAAACAACAAAAACAAATAGAAAGAAGAGTAATGCCATTCAGTAGAGTGTTATTCGATTACCATATAACTAGGATGGCGTGGCAGTGAAAATTGGGGTTTTTTTTTTTTTTTGTTAACAAGTGCTGATTTAATGGCTTATTTTTACCATCACATTATCAAGTTATATGACAGTTGTATAAAAAGTATACTAAAAAATATTATTTTAGAAAGAATAATAAATTTGCATGTTGATTGGATCGGATCTAACTCCAAATCATGTTTAAACATGAAAATGGAAATGTATTAAACACACCATTCTCTGCTTATGGGTTGGTATGCAGGGTTTGATTATTTGGGTTGTGGGAAAATAAATTGGTAATTACAAGGAGGACTGATCCTCTGACCATAGTCTACACTTTCTAAGCGTACACAAGATCAAATATATGTAATAGGAAGGGTGTAATTAAGCTAAGTACCTTATTGTGAATTCTTGGGGAGTCCTCTCCAAACCAAGTATCTTGTGACTCACTCTGGCAATGAGCAAAACATGAATTTATGTACATCCCCCCTCTTCTTGAATTTGTGAAGAAAACTCTCAATGCTAAAAGCATATCCCGCCTGAAACCTAGGGGGCAGAGAACAAGAATGAAGAAATCAAATACAACAAATTTAATAATTCTTTGGCAAAGCCTGAAATTCTGATGCCATTCAATCAAGTGTGGTCTATATTTGCTGAAAGAATGAATTGGTCAGCAACCTTGCAAAGTTTCTATCTGGTTTGCATCACATGCTGCTGGATTCAGCTTGCAATGATTCCATTGTCCATGCAAATCAGCAGAAGGTGGCACCAATATATGATGAAACTGTCAACATTAAAAGTTTTACTCATTGTTCATTAGAAATCTATTAGAAGTACAAAATGGATGCTATATGATATAAAATCAACTAAGGTAGAAGAAAATATTTACTTGGAAAACGTCATATGCTGAGTTCAAGATAAAAAATGGCGTGGTAATGTATTTCAATGCATACTGTGGGAAGAAGCACTGCACCATAACAAGATAAATGTCAGAACCATACCAGCTATATAACGCAACCGCAAATGAAGACCTCTGCAACGTACCAAATAAGGCAATTTCAGGGAATTGGTGCAGTTTCTATCCAGATTCTTCTCTACCCCCTGTCATACATATACACTTCTCACAATTGAATCTATATATATATACCAAATGGAAATTCGGTACTTGCTATTATTGTTGTCATAAAAGGAACCACATTATTTCCTTTCTCTGCACCGCTGTCCAATATATCAATACAGAGTATTGCTTTTGTCCTCACTTTTATTTAGATAATTTTATTTGAGCATTTAGGACTGTTACATGACGATAAATTCATTACTTTCTATCTCATGGATATCATGCACTTACTGACCATAAGAATAAAATCATTGCCCCACCCCTGGTCAAAAGGAAAGTATTAAGGAAAGGTGCACTGAACTACTGAAGTTTCATACACATAAAACAAGTGCTTCATAATGTAAGTCATGAATGGAAAGTCGTACCTGTAGAGAAACAAGATTTTTGTAGAAAAGCCTCATACTGCTGTTCAGGCTTATATCTCTTCTGTAGAAAAGGAAAGGCAAAAAAAAAAGAAAAGAGTAAAATTTCTTTAGTAAAAAACAAAGAAGATGGAATAATATTGCATTTAAGATCGATTGAACAAGAGCAAAGATGCATACTCGTCAAGAAAAAATCCAGCATCACTTAAGCACTTCACACTGGCATTCTCTGGTAAGTAGTTGGTGAAATTGTCACAATGTAGAAAGGATGCTAAGCCCCCAGCAGAGCAACCTGAAAGTAAAGCCTACAGGGAGAGGGGAGAGGGATTAATAATATATTTATTGATAAGTAAAACCAAATCAATACTTATTTAAATTATTATTAAGGTTCACGTTCACATTGAGCATGGTATAGGGTGTAGATAAAAGTACTACCTCTAAGAGTTGCAACTCGTGTTTTAGTCACGTTGAGGTATAGGTATAAGTTTATATAGGCCAATCATAATTCGATTCATTTAATTAAACGAGTCATGCTCTTAACCTTAACTTGCAAATTTCATGTCGAATTTGTGTCAAGTTCGTGAATCATGTCAAAAATTGTCAATCTTATATCACGTGCCGGGTTCGAGTCTGATAAGTCTATATAGGTCAACCATAACTCATTTTATTTAATTAACCAGATCTGACTCGTCAAAAACAACATATTAATTTTATGTTGGATACGTGTCAAATTCATAAATCTAACTCTAACTGCGACTCATGTCTAAGAGGCTTAGGGAGATAAATTGAAGAGAAAAAGATCAATAAATCCACCGAGGTTTGAGTTATACCTTATGTGCATGTCCCAAACCTTTTGGTAGAAGGTCAAGAATAATTGCTTCCCAAATCTTTTGCCCTCTAAAATAAAGCAGTGACGTCTGTCATTTGTTTTACACAAACACACAAAATGATTCAAGTTAATCACTTAATTCGACTATGAAAATAAAAATAAAAAAAAAAAAAATTAATCACTTAATCATTACAATATGCCAACACACTAAAACACAACAACAATAATGAAACTGTGTACACCTCAAGTCTTACTTTATGTTGACTGCTCAAAGAAATAACAAACATAGAAAAATTTGAACTGTATTTTTTTTAGATGAATAAATTTGAACTGTTATAATTCTCGATCTACTATAGAAATGGGCCACACTACTGTTATAATGCTATACCATACAAAATAAATAAATAAAAAAGTGCAACATATAGTCGCTGTTTGCACTGATTGCCCGATTCACAATGAAATTGAGTCATCGCCCTTTTTTTCATATTAAAAAAGTGTGTCCTACTCTTAACTTTATCAAGTCCCATCACAATATAATTATATAAATACAAGAATTCTTCTCATGACGAAAGTCGAATTCACCCTAACGTTTACTTAATCATGTCGAAATTTAATTGCCTTAAAGAGGCCTCTAAACTACCACCCCTTAAGGTTGAACCACCACTTTGAAATAGGAGTGTCAAATATTACCGAAAAATTGGATATCGGGGACCTAATTTTGGTTTTGATTTAAAAAATCTAAAAATCGGATACTCCGATTCTAGTACTCAATTTTTGGTATCCAATTTTTATTGGGTTACTAGGAACCGAGGTTCTCATATTATTTAATAATATTTATATATTAATATAATTATATATTATTAATTTTTACACTTAGGTTTAGGTTAGCACTTCAGTCTTTAATGTTTTCTAAGGCCCAGGCAAAAACATTGATTTTTTAGGATTTTTTTGCTTTTTTAGGTTGTTTTTTAAAATTATTTGAAATAATCACAACAAAGTCTAGTTAATTTAGACAAAAAGACTAATATATTTTTTTTAAAAAAAATGGGCCAACTGTATGCAAACCCAAAAAATAATTTTTAAAAAAAATCAGTTACTGGACTAGGTACAATCGGAACCGACCGGTAACTAGGACCCAAGTTTTACTGGGATCCGGGCTTTGGTTCCGGTTACCCAAAACAAAGAACCGGAATACCCCAATTCCAATCCCTAATTTTGGCCAAAAATAAAAAAAAATCAGACCAAATTGAAACCCCTACTTTGAACCATGCCCGTTATGAAAGTTGAACCATTGCATATGCATGTGAAATGTGGGCGCTCCAAAATTCCACTAACAAACACTGATGAACTTTGGTAAAATTCTGGGGAATCAAAATAAAGCAAAAGGATCCCGATTCCCAAGAAGTAAAGGGTTTTGCTCAAAAGTTTGATTTGAACCATTTTGATAAACAGCAGCAGCACGCAACAAATGGGTAACTAAAAGCAAACAAGTTTTTTTGGTTTCTAGAATTACCCCATTGTCGAAAGTGGCATCTCCAGCAAATGAAGCTCCATCACAATATCTGAGCTTCACACGGTTCCAGTTGTAAAAATCTGGTACATAAATCAACAATAATGATTATTAATTCATACATCTGCAGACACTAGGGTCTTTAAGATAATTGCCAAGTCTATAATTTTTTTTATGGACTTTAAATGATCTATAAACCCAACCAAAAAAAAAAAAAAAACACGAATCCACAACTTTACGCATCCGGCTGTCGATCAAGAAAATCAAGAACTACCCAAAAAAAAAAAAAAAAGATTCAAGGAACGCGTAGGATTGACAAAGGCTGCATTTGTTGTCTTTACAAATGAGTAAAGAGACACAAATATGCGGGAAAAAAAGAAAAAAAGAAAAAGTCACGGGTCCCATAGACAGCAGACAAAATTTGCAGGGCTCATTATATAGGCTGTCAAAAGCTACAACAGTGAGCGAAAGTGCTACATGTATTGATCACGTGAAAGGGACAGCAGAGAATATTAAGAACATGGACCGTATATATATACATATAAAATCTNTACATCTGCAGACACTAGGGTCTTTAAGATAATTGCCAAGTCTATAATTTTTTTTATGGACTTTAAATGATCTATAAACCCAACCAAAAAAAAAAAAAAAACACGAATCCACAACTTTACGCATCCGACTGTCGATCAAGAAAATCAAGAACTACCCAAAAAAAAAAAAAAAAAAAAAAAGATTCAAGGAACGCGTAGGATTGACAAAGGCTGCATTTGTTGTCTTTTCAAATGAGTAAAGAGACACAAATATGCGGGAAAAAAAGAAAAAAAAGAAAAAGTCACGGGTCCCATAGACAGCAGACAAAATTTGCAGGGCTCATTATATAGGCAGTCAAAAGCTACAACAGTGAGCGAAAGTGCTACATGTATTGATCACGTGAAAGGGACAGCAGAGAATATGAAGAACATGGACCGTATATATATATATAAAATCTCTCAAATTATTAGTTATTTATAATATAATTTTTTAATGATAAAAAAATGATAAAATAACATTTCAAACTATCAAAATGTAATAAAAATATTATTTATTTTTTTATATTTTTATATTTTCTTTACTTTTTTAACAAATAAAATAATAAAATAATAGTAAAAAAAACTCAACAAAAAAAATTTATGGACGAATATTTATTTATTTCAATTTTTTTTTTTTTTTGTATTTATTAGTTCATTAGTTTTTTTCTATTTTTAAAGGGGTTTACGAGGGGTTCTCCCCGTAGTGTTTTCTTGGCGTTCTTCCAGTCTTATGTAGAACATGATTTAAGGAAAAATAAAATTGTAATACTGTTTTTTTACCAACCGATTAATTTTTATGAGTTAATAGTTTGGTTCTAATGCTTTAAAACTTGTTTTTGGATTCAAAACTAAAACCTAAGGGTGGAATGTTAATCATTTAGGGATGGTATCACCCAAAATGGATTTGATCATCCTAAATTTGGTGCTAATGCTTAAAAAAACCGGTGGTGGAGGCCACTACAATTTTATTTTTTCTTAAATTATGTTTTACGTAAGACTAGGAGAACACCAGGAGAACCTACAAGGAGAACCCCTAGCATTTTCTTTTTTTAAAATTGTTTAGTTTTTTTTCAATTATTTTATTATTTTATTTGTTAAAAAAATATAGGTATTATAAGAATATAAAAAAATATGTAGTCTTTTTGTTATATTTTAGTAGTTTGAAAGACTATTTTATTATTTTTTTAACATTAAAAAATTATATTATAATCGGTTGGTAATTTGGAGACTTTTTTATATTTTTCCTATATATATATATATCACATGTTCCCGGATTCACCCTTTCGTCAAAGACCGAAAGGCGCTGGAATCGTAACGTACAACGCTGGTGGACGAGGACATTTCTGTCCGGAAAAATGGGAGGCATGTCAAGTAACAGTTGCTACATGAAAAGACAAGTTAAAACAAAACTTAGCGTTTTTTTTTTTTTACACTAAAGATAAATAAATAAAGAAATTACATGCCTGGATTGAGAGAGGCATTGTTGCTTAGAATTCCAGAAAAGATTTCCAACTTGGTCATCAGACGTGTCGATCCTCTGCGACTTTCGGCTCTCTCCGCGCATGACGCTATATCATTGCACCACCCACCACCCTGTGAGAGAGTCTCATCATGATGTATGAAAAACAAATTAACACCCCATGGTCCCACTGACTACGACTTAGCCTAACCAATCGGCCCCACTTTATCATTTCCATTTAATGTTTGCATTATTTAAAAAAAAATTTAGCTAAATTTATTTTCCAACATATCACGATGAATAACATGCAGATCCACAAATAATAATAATAATAATTGTATCCCACGTGCTAATGTAATAAAAATCAATTAATTAATGATCCTCGTAATAGTAGGACAACAGTCGTCGGTTCCCGCTTAATATTAAACAATCGGCAAAGCCACTTGTCGGCCGCCGAAACATATCTAGGTGCCCGGCGACAAGCACGAAACCCTAGGTGACACAAAAAGCTGTGTCCTTGTATGTATTTTCCTTTCTGGGAAAATCCATCCAATCAAACAAAAACACTGGTTGTCAGAACAAATTAAGTCTCCACCAAACCAATCAGTCAGTACCCACCACGGTCCGAGTCTAACCATTTTGTCAACTTTTTTTAAAAGAAAAAGAAAAAGTTACCTCGAACTGTAAAAGCCAGTTGTTTGCGCCAGTGCCGAATCCTCTGTGGAGATGATACGCCGGCAAACTCCCGTCCAAGCAAACTGCGGTTCCACAGATATTTCCAAAGAAAGTACAATTTATTTGTAAATAGTAATAATAATGAAAACAAACTTTTTCAAGGCGCGGAGTATATAATTAAGAACACAGAACAGAGCGTAAAGCTAGCTAACTTTCTTACAAGCGCCGAGAGCGGGAGCGTTTCGAACCAAAGTCATGGGCACGGCGAGCCGCTGCTGCGAGTAACTGCGCCGGGGGGCGCATGCTAGCAGGGCCAGCACAAGCGCAACGACTACTCCATTCAAATTCATCTTTCACGGATTTCTCAGATGCTCGTAAAAGTTTTCAAACTAGGAAGAAAATTAAATATATTGATGATTGATGAGTGTGTTTATATATAAGGTGAGATATTTTTGGAATATAATCAAACCATATCATCTCTTACCTTTTACGTATGATGCGGGCAGGTAAAAGAGATATATATCAGTGTCAGTGGCATTGGTTTTCTGATTAACGAGATTTATTAATGGAATCTAGAAACTTTGAAAATTATTCTATTTTTGTGAAAATTAACAACGAAATCAGTTAAAGCAATGAATATTTTTCGGTTAAATTTGTTGGAAAATATATATTCTACCAAGGGTTCAGATTTCTTTCTATATAAAATACAAAAAGAACAAAAAAAATTGAAGGGTTTGGATGCGAAAGTTTCCGGAGAAGATGAAGATGAAGATGAAGAAAGGAGAAGCTACGCAGATTCAGAGGGGATGTGAAAAATGTGACGCTCGTTAGCGGATTCCTTAAGCCAATAGGGAGAGAGAGAAGGGTAAATGGGACCCACACAGCGTAGGAAATGGTTGTTGACGTCGATGACAGCGTGGAGAGATTTCTTTCCTTCGCCCTCACTGCAAGCAAATTTAGGAGCTTTTTCTCTGATTATCCATCTTTGTCTTAATCCATACTAAATTAAGGATAAAGTTTTCCATAAAATTAAGTTAGAAGAATTTCTTTCAATTTAGTATGTAAAAATAATATATGTCCCTCAAACATGTAAGATACATATATTTTTTTAATAGTATGGACAAAATTAGAATAAA
Organism: Carpinus fangiana; assembly: GCA_006937295.1. Lineage (NCBI taxonomy): Eukaryota > Viridiplantae > Streptophyta > Magnoliopsida > Fagales > Betulaceae > Carpinus > Carpinus fangiana. Next base: position 15,056 of record VIBQ01000061.1, on the reverse strand, counting down.
TTTTATTAAAAAATCATGTACATTTCACATGTTATTAAAAAAATAAATATATATCACTTATATAGATTATGTAGGAGGAGATTCCTCCAACCTAATTTGGAAGAAAAACTTTATCCCTAAATTAATCTTTTGTTAATTAGATTAATTTATAATGAAATTTAGGAGATAGACAAGTGCATGAGCGTTCCATTACACAAAATTGAATTTTATTTTTAATCTTTAATTAATTAATTAATTAATTTATCCAATAATACTCGTGTTCTATGTATATATATTTGTGGTATAATTATGATTTTAATTACATGCTGAATTAATCTTATTTGTGATAGTGCCGTGTAGGGTTGGTGTGGATGCTGAAGTCTATTATTTTAGTTAGGTAACGAACCACGTTTAAGATGAAACCGTTCATGGTTGGTCTTGAAGTTGAATTTGATGGCCAATAAGTGCGTGCCAGGCGGATTCAACAATTGCAGAACAGTGTTAGGCAAAATCAATAGTGATGTGTGGAATGTAACATTTTAAGCTAAAAAACGTCTTTATTTAATTAAATAGGGACGTTTGAATAGTGATATTTTGCAAATGTTCTTAAATTTAGTGATTAGAATAAAAATTAGGGGCGTTTAAACAGTGAAAATGTCCCAATGCGACATTTTTGCAAAAATGTCTCATTTGGGAAGGGGATGTGTGAATAGTAAAACGTCACCTTCTAGAAGGGGTGACGTTTCTTGATAAATTCAATTCAACATTTGATCTTGGGAATTCTAAATTAATCCCATGAATAGTCATTGTTAAAAAATAAAAAATAGAGATCAAGAGTTGGTTACAACTAATAGGCTAGCATTGTGAGATAAAAATGTAGTATATAGCATTACTCAAATAGCACTTTACTCCATTATACAACATTTGACCCGCAACTATTGGGCACCAATTTTGGCTACATCTCTCACTTATACATATATATATATATATATATATATAGAGCATGACCCAATTATGTATCTAAATCTCTATTTGTTTTCAATCATGTTCATACTGAAAATAGACTATGTGACCACTAAGCACACATTAATAAAAAGGTTTGCGAGCATTATACAAAAATCTTGTAAGGACCAACACAATAACATCTCTATAAACGTTTCATTATGTTTGGTCACATCATATTAAGCATTTCTAATTCCTCTCTAGTCCAATATCCCAGGGCAATGTTTAACATCCACAAACACATGATGAACCCACAGGGCCACAATTATGTCATAATATTCAACAAGCAACACAACATGCCGAAAGTGAGTACAGCACAATACATATGTGGTACCAAATAATCTTCCCTTCATCTTCATGCCAATCAACTTCAGTCAAGTGGCTTCCAATAATGCTCATTTAAACCATATCATACATGATCATAGACCACATGTTAAAGTAGCAAACACTAAAATCTCAACATTGTGACATAGTCAAAGGTCATAAATGTAACTCATAAATAATTAAAAAGTGAAAATAGTATAAACATATTGTGAAATATAAATAAAGTATGTATCACGATCATAAGTGCCAAAATGCCAAAAGTTCAAAAATTGAGAATAACTTTAATATGAAGGGTGTTTTGTTAAACATCAGCACATTCTTCCAAGTTCCATTACATTGCACTATTCTGCACTCTTCACATATTAAAAAAAATAAAAAATAAATAAATGATTGATATGAAAAAATGAAATAGTTGTATTGAAAAGTGAAAATTTTGTTTTGTAGTTAATTTTTTATTTGAATAGTAAATGATGTGATATAAAAAGTGAATAATTTGATATGTTTTTTTTTTTTTAAAAAAAATGAATTGAATAATGTGGTAAAACGTGTGGGAATGTGTTGTAATGAGGTGTTATTTGACAAACAAGGCCGACTTGGCAAAAATGAAATCTTTTATGCATTCCAATAGGAAATAGACATATCAGCGTATCACACCAAATAAGAATAACACTAAAGCACAGGATTAAGACCACAGTTTTCCTTTCAATCAACAAAACCCCCCTTTTTTGGATCTGGATCCGGATCTTCTCTAATTCATAATGAACTAGAAGGCATCCAATTCATGGCTGGGATTCCTTTAAATGAATCTTAGTGCCAAAAATGTGTCACGTGTCATCTTAATAAAAAAATATTAAAATATTAATTAATATTTAAAAAATAAATGAAAACTAAAATAATAATAATAATAATAAAAAGATGGGTAGCCAGACACCCCATAGGGGGTGGCCAGACCACCCCTACTGGCCTAGGGGTGGCCATGAACATTGGGGGTGGTCCAGCCACCCCCAAGGGCCAACAAATTATTATTATTATTTTTTTAGGTTAGGCCTCAGGAGTGGTCCGGTCACCCCCCAAGGGCAAACGAATTATTATTTATTTATTTTTAGTTTGGACCTTAGGGATGGCAAAACCACCCCCAATTGCCATAGGTGGCTTCGGCCACCTCAAACTAGCCAATCTGGGGTGGCTGAAGCCACCCACAGGCCAACAATGGTGGTCCGGCCACCCCTTAATTTTAAAATATTTTTTAATTTTTTATTATTTTTAAAGTATAAATAATATTTTATTATTATTTATATTAAAGGGACATATGTCTCATTTATGGTCCTAGGATATCTCTAACGAGATCTTAGCCATTAAATGGATATTCTCCAGTCCAAAATGGATTGAAGAGTATCCATTTAGTGTATTTAAGATGACAAATTTATCCAAAAAATTTATCCCAAAAAAGAAAAAGACAATATTACCTTTCTAAATGCACTAAATGGATACTTTTCATTTCATTTGAAATGGGATGATTCGTTTCCGGGAAGAAAAAGGGGAATAGGATAGGGTTAATTTCAATTTTTTTTTTTATGCCCATACTATTTATATCTCCCTTTAGCATAAACGCTGATTAAATTGGTTTATGGGAGTTTATTTTGTGGGTTGGGAATAGAATTGAGAGAATTCTGTTTTCTACTATTGGTATGTTGTTTATTGAAGGATAATAATATGTTGTTGTAAGCTGACTCAAGTGAACTTTTAAGTATAGAATCGAGTTAATTTTGTGGCAGGGGTAAAGGTTGATTTTTCAGTGATGTTCTCCTAATCGGTTTCGTAATTTTACCAAAAGACGACAACAAGCTTGTCGGAGAGCATCATTTCACTGTACGTACAAACAAATGCAAGCGACAAGCTTGAGCTTTCCATTGGTAATGGCGATGATAGGGACCAAATACTGACTCTCTAGCTTGACGGGGCCAACCAATCTTTGCATCTTCATAGAGCTCATTCAAAGAACCAAAACCGCCAAGAGAAGATGCTTTCTTCGTGCTGATGCTTTGGTGTAGAGATCGAGAGAGATAGAGAGGGAGCATGTGACGCGATGAGGGAGAAGGAGAAAAAGTGATATGTTCTTATGAGACATTCATGTGTTTTTTAACTAACACCATGAATTCTAGGGTGGCATTTTTTAATTAAATACTATGAATTTTTAGGGTTCATGGCATTTTAAACATAAACACTATGAATTTTAGGGTTCTTGGGCTGGATGAGGGCGACAAAGTAGGTGAATGGGATGAAGATTAAACACTACGATGCCAAATAGTGTATTTTGTTTTACTGGTTTATACCATAAAATGTAGTTTATTTTTGCTGTATTTTGGCTTTAGAATGGCACTATATGAGTGAAAAAAATTGTATAGTGTTTTAGTTGTGTACGTTGAATTATATAGATTGGTTGTAATTCTTTGGCAACACATAAGCCAGATCCTATATAAAGTGCATTTGGTATTGTAATTATGTAGGTAAACAATGCGATTTTAAATTAAATTGCAAAAACTATATTGTTTGAGAGTGTGATTTTAAAAAATAATGATTTAAAAATTTAGAAAAAATATGCATTTTCAAATCATAGGCAATGAGTATGTTTTCATAAATGCACAATTTTAAATGCTAAATTGATATTTTAAAATTCAAACTGTAATTTTACTAAATGTTTAACTGTATTTTTTAGAAATCATGAAGTCGCATTTTTAAAATTACTATTTTTAAATCATATGTTTCAAATTTGCAAATAGATAATTTTTCTTATTTCACTTTCTCTTTCCTACTTCATTCATTACAGAATGAAGTAGCTTTTGTACTAGATAAGCTTATCACTGACAAAATTTTGGTGGCGTTTGAAGCATTGCATACCATGAATGGAAGAATAAAGGGTTGGAAGGGACATACACTACAAAAAAAAAAAAAAAAAAAAAAGGAGAAACTTCACTGAAGACTCCCGAACTTCTACCCGTTTTGAAATACTTCCTCTAAATTTCAAAAACTCTCAATTTAGTCTCATGATGTTTCAATTACTCTCAATTTGCAAATAGATAATTTTTCTTATTTCACTTTCTCTTTCCTACTTCATTCTTTACTGAATGAAGTGCTTTTGCGCTAGGCTTATCATTGACAATCTTTTGGTGGCATTTGAAGCATTGCATACCATGAATGGAAGAATGAAGGGTCGGAAGGGATATGCACTACAAAAAAAAAAGAAGAAAAACTTCATTAAAGACCCCTGAACTTCTACCTGTTTTGAAATACCTCCCTAAACTTAAAAAACTCTCAATTTAGTCCCCTGATGTTTCAATTGCTCTTAATTTAGACCACTCCGTCAAATTTTAAGCATTACATAACGTTTATATCCCTGATTTTTGGATAAAATTCTAACTTCCAAAATGTTTTTTATTTTTAAAAAATGAAAATTAGGGAAATTTTGTTTTTTTTTTTTTGTATTTTTAAAGGCTAAAATTAACAGATGGAAAGTTCAGTGGACTAAATTGAGAGTTTTTTAAGTTTAGGGGGTATTTTAAAATGGGTGAAAGTTTGGGAGTCTTCAGTGAAGTTTTCCCAAAAAAATACCATTAGTGACATCCCCAAGATAACGTGTAGAAGCCAAAAAAAATGTCACTACTGGGGTAGTGACATGCCCAAGGTGATGTGTGGTAAAACCATAAAATGACAAGAAACCGGATGACTAGGAAAAAAAAATAGTGATATGCGAATTTTTTGCACGTCACCGCCAATTGTTGCCGTGCATTTCTTTACACGTCTCACCCCTAGGGTGGCGTTTGACACGGTTTTACATGTCACTAAATAAGGTATTTTTTATATAAAAAAAAAAAAAAAAAAAAAAATTCCCTACCCCTTATATATATATTTTTTAGGTACTTTTTACCCAAATTTTTTTCCTTGCTACCTGATATATGAATTACATCATCTATCAATTATCATATACGCAACTTCAAATATATGTATATATATCCAATCACAACTTAATTATATCAACCGCAACTTCAAATATATAAATATATCCATTAAATCAAATGACATACTTAAAAAAAAATAAACATTTGGAAATCGATTCCATAATCACAATGTATTTCACAGGCCATCTAATGTCTTAAACAAAAAAAAATAAGTGCGATACCAAAGAAATTCAACAATAATCGACATATATAAAATTAGTAATCCTACATGATTCCATCAAAACACAAAAAATGGCAATACAAGACCGGCCAGCAAATGCACTCCTGGAATATGCGCAATCCGCCTGACTTCTCCGTAACTTCACTCAACCGTCAACGGTAAGTGATAATACCATATAGATGTAATAAAATGTAAAAGCTATAAGTTTACTTCCACCCCACATATATGCACTTTCTAAGTTATATAATTACTATATTAAGATATCACATCAATGTAATCGATTGGGAATAAAAAGTTTATGCAACAATTTCCATTAGGTAATACATGACAGTCCAAAAGATTTACAAATAATTATACGAAAATCAAATATATATTATGAACTGTTTCATGTCATCCCTATAGTAGGGCTGGCAAAATGGGTTGGCGGGTCGACCCGTAATGACCCACAACCCATTTAAGGTACACCCAAACACGACCTGTTTAGTTAACGGGTTGGCCCCACCAAACCCAACACTACACGACAAACAATTTTCACGGATCACCAGACACGACCCGTTTAGTTTAAAAAGTGATTTTTTTTAATGAAATAATAATAGTTTTAGCAATTCATCTCTTGAAATTAAACTCCTAGCAAGCTAGCACCAAATCACTTAATAGGCTTAATTGTCTAAAAAACAAAATAACAAAATAAAACAAAACTATATCATCATTAAAAATTTACAAATAGTGTTCCCATTTTTGCCCCGTGTTGTCCACTCTTGAATGATCCACAAATATGCTCATTTTAACATGCTCCAGATGAACTTGGAATGTCACAAGAATTGATACTATCTAATGTCAGAACATCTTCTTCTTCGTTATCCACCTTCATTAAAGTTTGTTCTATATCAAAAGATAAGATAAATTAATGTTATTAAAGTAAGATAAAATAAATACAAGTAAATAAAGAAATTAAATATGTAAATAAGTAATATTACCTTGCTCTCCATATAACCAATCTCTAGTGCAAACCAATGCTTCAACAATATCAGGTTTGAGTGAACTCCTATACTGATCAGTCACATGTCCACCAATACTAAAAGTGGATTCTGAAGTAACAGTAGAAATATGAGGACTCAAAATATCACGAGCCATGCCAGCTACTTCAGTATAACAAAATTCATTTCCTTTCCAAAATGAAAGGATGTCAAATGTCGTATTTTTATCCAAATACATGGGTTCATCCAAATAAAGTTCTATTTGAGTCTTTTATGCATTAGCATCGACTCTATCAAATACTAGAAATTTCTAGATGAAAGAGAGAATATAAACATAAAATTAATAAGTGGTTGAGTATATATACTAAGTTACTAACAAGCTAAGAAAACTTATAATATTATTCACATTTTCCCAATTTGAGTCTTCTTAGGGCCGAACAACTGTGGAGTTTGAAGTTGTAAGAGCACTATACTTCAAAAAAAGTTTGGTTAACTTTTTATGAACATTCTCATACTCATTAGAATCAACTCCATGAATCTTCGTATAGTAGTACTTTACAAGGTTAAGCTTGAAACGAGGATCTAAGACAACTGCAATGGCCAACACTATACCAAATTTTGGCCAATATTTCTCAAATTTAGAGATCATTTGATCTGCCATTAATCTCCTATACCCATCTCCGCTTACAAGTTCTTGCGTCCAGTTCACATAAATCAATGCAACTACTAGAAAGCATAAATTGACTGTGGGATATTTGGTACCAGAAAAAGCACATGTAGCATGATAATGGCAACCTAAGAAATTACTGATATCATTTACCTTTTCTCACTCAAGTTCACTAGGACAAAACTTATAGTTTGGATCAGTTATCTCCAAATAAATAAAAATTACGCCTATAATGAATAGCACTCTCAAGCATAAGATATGTCGAATTTCATCTTAGCACATCTTGTTTTAACCCCTTGTTACTGTCTAATGACATTTGATTAACAGCCTGAAAAAAAAATTTTGTTTTCTCACTTGTGATCCTTTAAAATACTTAGCACTATCTCAAATTTTTTGGATAGCATCATTGATCTCTTTCAATCTATCTTGCACTATCAAATTAAGAATATGGGCACAACAACACATGTGAAACAACTCACCTTCACAAAGAAAGGCTACCCTAGTCACCGGGGTAGCCCTTCTTCTCTATGTGCATCATATGAAACCAGGGGATCGAACCCTGGTCACCCGCATGGAAGGGTAGACTAATTACCACTATACTATAACAACTTATTGTTATATATTATATGAAATTTATATATATAATATATACTATAATTAAAAAATGTTAGCAGTTTATACTAACCGCTTTTAAAAGTGGTTAGCGGTTAGTGAGGTTAACGATTATAAAAGCAGTTAGCGATTCTAAACTTTCACCCCTAGCTAGTGAAGAAACCGAGGGAAAGCATTTGTTCCATCTTGCACAAAGTAATTACCACATCTAGAGGTGTAAATGAGCCGAGCTTGAGCGAGCTTCCCTTGTTTGGACTAGGCTTGTTTAAATTTTACTCGAGCTCGAGCTCATAATAAGTCGAGCCAAGCCAAGCCAATTCATGAGCTGGCTCTTATATTTAATTTAATTTATTTTTTTATTAATTTAATTTTTTGGAGAAACTACCTTTAGTCCCCATGAACTATAGGGCGTTGGCCATTTGCCCCTATGAACTACAGGGCATTGCCCAGACCAAGTGTGATACCCGACCCCATCAAACTACCTAACCCTAGCCAACAGTCCCCTTCTGTCAGTCAGCTCTGTTGAAACAAACGATCAACGGTACACATGTCACTTTAAGCGTTTTTCTTCCATTTTTGCCCTTCATTCTACAGAACAAATATTTCTATACCCAAAATACTCTCAATATATTTCACTTTCCCCCAAAATACCCTCAACATCACTTCCTTCTTTCCTTCACACCGACGCCGCCTGCTGTCTTCCTACCTCTTTCTTTTCTTTTCTTTTGTTTCTTCTATCTCCTTCTTCCTCCTTACAAAACAGAGAAAATGTGAGAATGAGGGAGGGAGAGAACAGGAGAGAGAAAGAGGTTTAAAATGATGGGTATCCAAAAACCCCATATTTTTCAAAGAGAATTAAGAAATAGATATGGGTGAGGATGGGTGAGGCCGAGAGTGGATAGATTGCGGTTTTGTGGGTATGCGATTTCTGGGTATGCAATAGATTTGTAGCTGGAATTATGAAAAGAAAAGCAGTCCCTCATTAGCTCTTTTCAAAATTGTTCCCTTACTTTCATGTTCTTTTTAAAAGTGTTTTTTTCCTCCTCTCTATTCCTTTGTCTTATGCAAACACACACACACACACACAAAAGAGCCCCATTCAAATATGTGTTTGGTGCAACACAATTTGATTTTGTAAATGCTTAAAATTTAGGTCAGTAAATGTTCAAAACCGTGGTTGCTGCAGCTTAATTAACATGAATTCATTAAATATGTGACATTGTTGCAAGATGGTCACAAAGCAGACACCTTGGATCAATTTGTTGATGAAAAGAACACAGTAAAAAGACTGTAAAGCAGCACAATCTAAGCACATTTTAGCCAAAACCGCATCCCAATTAAGACCTTAACCAATGGCATCATTCTTAATAGTTGAAAAGCAGAGAAGTGAGGGTAAGAAAGATATAACAGTAAAATATATGGGCTGAATTAATAAAACGAATTCTTTCATTGATGATAAATCGAATACAAATAATTATCATGGAGTGAAAAAATATAAATACAAGAAGCTTGTGCTGCATGTTCCATTCTTTCCTACAGCAATCAAGCCACTCCACAAACAAAAAATGAAGTAGAATCTACACTTGAAACAATTCTCCTTCAAGTGCTTTAAATGTTTGCTTGCACCAAGATGTGAAACTGAATTTGATAACTGGCTTTTGTAGGACAGCAGATGCAGAAGCTGCCGTGGAGAATGGTGCAGTAATGTCCTCTTCACCACCGTTATTGAATAAAATAGAACAAGTTTTGATCACTTGTTCCTGTAGAGGTGTTAATGAGTATTCCGAGGGCTAGACATTTGCTCCTTCCTCTGCTTTAATTTCCCCTGCTAAAGCTTTACTCTTGCTCGTTGCCACATAATCACATTTTCTAAATTTATTGCTGGTAGCAAATTCATTTGCTTTTCTTTTCCTTCCAAGCTCCAAGCAGTCAAGTTGACAGGTTCAGAACCAATTACAGCCGAGATCTCCAATTTAGCAAATGTGCAATTAAGATAATGAATATGGAATTATGAAATAGTTTCCAAAACCATGGGGGAAATTCAAGGCATACTGAGAGCTAACAGAAATATATTGTTGAATTAATAATGAAATAAAACCTAATTCCACAACAAACTAGCTACAAATCTATCGCATACCCAGAAATTGCATACCCACAAAACCGTAATCTATCCACTCTCGGCCTCACCCATATCTATTTCTTAATTCTCTCTGAAAAATATGGGGTTTTTGGATACCCATCATTTTAAACCTCTTTCTCCCTCTTGTTCTCTCCCTCCCTCATTCTCACGTTCTCTCTGTTTTGTAAGGAGGAAGAAGAAGATAGAAGAAACAAAAGAAAAGAAAGAGGTAGGAAGACAACAAGTGTCATCAGCGTGAAGGAAAGAAAGAAGTGCTGTTGAGGGTATTTTGGGTATAGAAATATTATTCTGTAGAATGAAGGGCAAAAATGGAAGAAAAACGCCTAAAGTGACACGTGTACTGTTGACCGTTTATTTCAACGGGGTTGACTAACGGAAGGGGGCTATTGGCTAGGGTAAGGTAGTTTGATGGGATCGGGTATCACATTTGGTAGTTTATGGGGACAAATGGCCAATGCCCTGTAGTTCATGGGGGTTAAAGGTAGTTTCATTTTTTTTTTATTATTATTATTATAAATTTAAACTTCAAGTACTCTTAAATGACTTAAGAAGCTAAATTGCATATGAGCATTTGCTTAGTCTGGCTAGCTGAGTATGGAGTTTGAGTCAATACAGTAAGACATTTGATTTCGAAGAGAGGATATGAATCATTTTGTAAAATGATGCATATTAGAAAGAAAGAAAAAAAAATCATCAATTTTTAATATTAATATAAGTAATTATGTAAACAACTACCAATTCGAACCTTATACGAACTACTTACGAGCTCAGCTGAGTCGAACCGAGCTTGCTTCGTTTGATATTTGAGTTAGGATTCATGTTCACGAAATGCTTCATTTAGTATTTGAGTCGAGCACGAGCTAAGCTTATGCGAGCCGAGCCTGAGCTCGCTCACGAGCAACTTGCTCTCTTAACACCCCTAACCACATCACTCTCAAGCCGATTCATATCTTCTTGTGTCAAAGTTGTTGAGCATATGTCCCGTAAGAATGCAGAGAGCTCAACTATAGGTCGAACCACATTGTCTAGCAAGTTTCCATGCAACGCAATAGGCAGAAGTTGTTGTATTAATATATGGTTGTCATGACTCTTCAAACCAACTATGGTACGTTTCTTAAGTTGTACACATCGAGAAATATTTGAGGCATATCCATTAGGCACCCTTACATCTTTAAGCACTTGCAAAAAATGAGCTTTATTCTCATTAGACATCGTGTGGCAAGCTGCAAACATATATGTTTTGCCATTCTCGGATGTGTACGGATGAAGTTGTTTCAAACCCATTTCTTGTAAGTCTTTACGGGCTTTAAGGTTGTCATTCGTTTTCCCATGAATATCCAGCAGTGTGCCAATTATATTATCAATCACATTCTTCTCTTTTGTACATCACATCAAGGTTGTGCCTTGGTAAATTGTAACACCCAAGGAATTTATTAAGATGACTTAGAATGCTTTAGTCTAAATTGTGATTTTTAAGTTAAATCAATTATATTGGGGAAAATATGTTTGATGTCTAAATTATAAATTATTTGGCATTTACCTAATTAAATGCCTAAGTGTTAATGGTAATAAGGATATTAGTATATTAAATAATAGATTAATTAGTTTATATTTATATTAAAAAAATACTTGTATATATATATAGATATATATATATATATATGGTAGTAATTATCTAGATGGACGTGTAGTAATGTTTAGTATATATAGATATATATATATATATATAT
>VIBQ01000060.1:192515-251012 GCA_006937295.1 Carpinus fangiana | reverse complement strand
TTAGGGGTAACTTGCACTGTAGGATAGCACTGACCTCCTCGGTCATGAATGCCTTTTTAGGGACATTTGTCTTCCTCTTCACTGTGACCAAGTCCTTCAAGAACTTGGCATATGAAGGGATTTGCTGGATGGCGTCCAAAAATGGAATATTTATTTGGACTTGTTTGAATACCTCCAGAATGTCCTCTAATTTCCCTCCATTCTTAGGCGCTTGTAATCTTTCAGGGTAAGGTGCTTTTGGCATAAGCGCCCTAGGAGGTTCCTTAACAGCTGGGGTGACCGTAGATGGCTCAGCATCTTCTTCCTTCTGGTTGTCACCCTCTTCATCTCTTGGCTTTTCTTCCTTAACATGGTCAGCTTCTGGGTCCACCACTTTGTTGTCCACTCTCTTCCCAGACCTCAAAGTGACAATCGCTTGTACATGCTCCGGATTTGAAGAGTTTCCAATGCTACATGCTTTAGGGTTGTTCACTGCTTGGCTAGGGAGCTTTCCCTTGTCCCTTTCACCAAGGTGATTTGCCAATTGTCCCATCTGCATCTCCAACTTCGAGATAGCCTGGGTGTTCACCATGGTGGAGTGCCTCACATCACTGATTGATTGACCAATTATCTTCATAAATTCCTTCATGGTCTCTTCCAGTGATTGTGTTGATGATGCTGGGGCTTGAGTGGGGGCTTGATAGGATGATGATGACGTTGGCTGAGCCGAGCGTCCATGATTCTGATAAGGAGCAAAAAATCCTGGAGGATAGTGATTTTGAGCGTGAGGAGCTCCTCCTTGATTTGTGGTGGGTTGATTCTGTTTCCAAGAGAAATTAGGGTGGTTCCTCCACCCCGGATTATAAGTCTTAGAATATGGCCCACTAGACGGCTTTTGGAAGTTGTTGAAAGTGTTCACTTGTTCCATCTCAATAAAAACTGTCATCGATGGACAATTCTGTGCTTGGTGCATGGGACTAGCACAGACAGAACAACTCTCAACAGGAAAAGTGTTTGCCGCATTGATAGACTTCCCTACACTCAGAGCATCCAATCTCTTAACGATGGCATCCATCCTTTGTGCCAACTCAGTTTCTCCTTTTGATTCCAGGATGCTCCCTTTTTTAGGGTTTCGGGCAGATTTATCTCGACAACTTGTGAAATCCCAGTGTTGGGAGTTGTTGGCAATTTTCTCCATAGCCTTGTACGCTAAGTCTCCCGTCAAGTTAAGAAATGCTCCCCCATTCATCAGCTCAATCATACTACGGTTGGGCTGAGACAGCCCTTGGTAGAAGAATTGCACCAGACGCCGTTTTTCATATACATGAGGGGGACATTTCATCAGCAGATCTTTGAACCGTGCCCAACATTCTGAGAATTTCTCATCCTCATCCTGAGTAAAGGAACTGATTCCCTTTCTTGCCTCGTTTACTCTAGACATTGGGAAAAACTTGTTGTAAAACTGCTTCAACAGTTCTTCCCAGGATGTGATGGAGCCAGGTGCGTTGGAGTCCAACCACTCCGTGGCTCTATCATGAAGTGAGAAAGGAAAGAGTCTGAGGTGGACAGATTCCTCAGAAAAATTTTGAAATTTTGTGGTAGCACAGATGTTCTTGAATTTTTTAACATGAGAGTAAGCGTTTTCATGATCTAAGCCGTAAAAGGAGGGTAACATTTGGATTACATGTGTCTTAAGATCATAGTGGGTTGCATTAGTCGGTGGTAACACAATGCACGAATGGGAACTGACCGCAGTAGGTGCGAACAATTCCTGGAGTGACGTCGTGAAATCCACGTCATAAGCTCTTCTATGCTCCCCATTCCCTTCTCTTGCATCTTGGTGCTCCTCGTGCTCCTCCATTCTTGGGTTCCTTTGATTTTCACCGTGCTCCTCCACTCTCGGATTCCTTTGATTATCCCCCATATAGCCTTGAGCTCTACGCGCTCTCTCAATGTTTCTTTCTAAGTCGGGATCTAATGGTGTTAATTCTAAGTTCACGGACCGCCGACCAAGCATAAACCAACAAAAATTTAACTAAACACTAAGCAAAAACAGCAAGCTAAAACAAGCAAACATGCATGGATAAACAATAAAAACAGGAAACAAAGCAGCAAATATTTACAACTACAAAAAACCTAGATGAAAATAAAACACTAGATGCAATTAAACTATGGAAATAGCAACCTATATGCACTAAAATGAATTAAAACTAAACAATTTTGAACAAATATGAACAGATGCAGCAACTACAGAGACAAATAACAGCAAACAAATATCAACAATCCTAGCTAAAACATATGGAAACTAACATGCAAAATCAAATTAACAACTAACTACAAATTAACTAAACTAACAACTAACAATTGAAGCTAATTAATCACTTAAAAATTAAAATAAACTAAATACTACCAACAGCAGCAGAAAACAAGCTACAAACAAGGATAAATATCAATTAAAACCTAACTTAACAATTTACAAAAACAGAAAATACATTCTACCTTCAGGTATGTTGGTGCAGGAAGCAGAGGTGCGCTCGAGCGCAGGCAGTACGTTCGTTTGCACAGACGCAACAATTTAGCAGGTTCTTCAAGTGCGTTCGAATGCAACCCAGGTGCGTTCGAACGTATCACTGCACTCCTTTCTGACAGGGACTTGGGCTCGCACGCAGACACGTAACGAGCGTTCGCAGGTGCGCGAACGTTATGGAATAGGCGACAGTGCATTCAATCGCAAGTACTGCGTTCGACCGCACTGTGGGAGCCTGATTTTCCAGAAACCGAATTAAACTAGAAATTAGCCAAACACTATTCTAAAAAGCTAACAAAAATTAATTACAATGCAAAATAAACTATGAACAAAATTGAAATTGCATAAAATAAATACTAGTAGAAAAATAAATTCAATCTAAAAATAATATTAATTTTAAACAAAAACAACCGTTCCCCGGCAACGGCGCCAAAATTTGATCGTACCAAATTTGGGTACTCGCAATAGTACGAACTGTTAGGTCGTATAGTGTTGCGCAAGTACCGAGATCGAACCACAGAGAACGGAGTTTTGCTAAAAAAAAACTAATATGACTCTTAAATTAAATATACTTTAACCTAGTCCCAAAGTGAGAAATATTATCAAACATAAAACGTGCAGAAATTAAACTATTCTAAAAACGTAAGTAAAGGTATGGATAAAATTAACTAAGATTAAAGACTAACCTCACCCAATATAAAAGTTAGCTTTACACATTAAACACCAATTTTTCGTCTTAACAAATTAAACCCTTCAACACACTCTATTGTGGTTATTGACACAAGTCAAACCAAATAATGTGTTTACCGTTAAGGAGCTACAATGAGTATTGATTACTGATAAAATCATCCACTGTATCCTTGGATCACAGTGGATATTAAATCAATGATCGATCACTCGTTTTGCACCTGGCTTGGAACACATCATAGGATGACTATCAACGTATCAAAACAAACAACCATTCAACTTTTTTGTCACGGAAATTAAATGACGAGTACGGAAAATTAAATGACGGAAATAAAGCATTCAATGTAAAAGCAAGAAATATAAACTAAGGATGAGGCTTCATCTTCAACCTTAGTTGAAGAGTTTAGCCACCCATTGAACAACAAAGCAAAATAAAAGTAAAAGAATGCATTAAATAAACTTTAAAGAAAGTGATTACAAAGAAAAGAGGTCGTGCATGGCCAACAATAGCAAAATGCTCTCTAAAAATCGCCCAAAAAGCTAAGTACTCGACCAAATGGACCTAGGGTCCTATTTATAGACTAACAGGTCACTCGTATGTGTTCGAACGCAGGTAGTGCATTCGAACGCACTGATGAATTATGCGTTCGAACGTACACTCCGCGTTCGATCGCAGAAAACCGTAACGGCGCAAGCTGGAAGCGATGGACTCCTAGGGCAACCGCGTGAGTTGCGGGCTGACTGGGACTGCGTTCGACCGTGCCCCCTGCGTTCGACCGTAAGTGCGTTCGAACGCACCAAGTGCGATCGAACGCACTTGGCAGGGATCCATTTCTTCCCTTGGTGCATTTTGCTCCTTTGTGGCCATATTTTGTTGTAAGGACCTGCACAACACAAAACACTAAAAATAATTAGATATTAACAGTGCTAAAGGCTTAACAAATATAAGTTAAGGGGGTCAAATATACACAATTTGGCACTGATCATGTATCGATTGGAAGGATGGCTAAATTCTTGGATCAAAGCCACTTGCATGAATCTGATGAAGTTCTGCAATATAGCAGCTTCAGTACTGCTATTTGGGTGGTCTCTGGAACTGCGCTCGATCGTCCTCAAAAGCGCACTCGATCACAATCACAGGAACTATATTGCCGCATAACTGGAACAAAATAGAAAAACTTAAAACAAAAATTTAGATTTTTTTTTTTAAATAAAAAGAAAAACAAAACAAAACATAATTGAAATTAAAATAAAAATAACAAAGCTAAACGAAAATAATTATAAACAGAATTTAACGTAATCCCAGGCAACGGCGCCAAAAACTTGTGCAAATATCTACCTAAATTAATAGGCAAATAATTGTACGTTTTACTTGCAAGTGCACAAGGTCAAAATAGTAGCATAATGTGCAAGTGCGAGATCATTCCCACATGGATTGGTAAATTTTGGTTAAAATTAATTTCACAATGTAAAACAAGAGAAAGAAAAATTGATTTTGATTCGATAATGATAAAGTGTAGGGCTTTGATATCCACCACTAATCATGCTTACACAATAAAACGATATGCCAATACTTTAATCACATTATGAATACCTAATGTCTACCAACCTATGGGTATGGGTGTCTACTCCTTAAGCTATTGATTTCCCTAAGCAATGAATTAGGCATAGGTGTCTACTCTATTTCTTTTCTTTCTTAAAGGATTTAGCATGTGATGTAGACCGGGGTGCTTGGGAGTACATGAGGAAGAAGGGGAGAGACATTGAAGTGGATCCACCCCGAAGGATGGCGACACGCTCCCAGACCAGAACTGCAGCAGAGGCCTAACAGCAGAAGTCTCTGGACCTGCGAACGATCGCAGACTATCCTGCGAACGATCGCAGATCTTGCTCCCAACGCTCAGAACCTACTGAGCCAGCGAACGATGGCGGGTGACCGATCGTAGAACTATCACCAATAGTGCTGCGGCTACTGAGTACACGAACGATGACGGGCGATCGAACGCCCTGATCGTTCGCCCATCTGCGAACGATCGCACCTGTGCTGCGTTCGATCGCACACGGGCAACTATGTTACTTTTCTGCGCTTTTAATTACTGCACCGACTTTAATTTCCTTGTTTTAGTAGTATTAGGGTCTTAGAAGCCCTATTTCGTTCTTTATTAAACCTGAGGCTATATATACATGTTTATAGCCTCCAAATAACTCAATTTTTATTATTCATCAATTTACATTCAATAAGAACCTCAGAGTTGAGTTTTCTTTTAAGTTTCCTTTGATTTATAGATAGACTCTATAATTTAGAGAAGAATTCCCTGGTGTTTGAGAGTTTCAAACCCTAGGAATTAATTATCTTTCTCCTTGTACTGTTTTATTGGCTTCCGCTTAGTCAGGCTGCATCAGTATGGGTGTTTACTAAGTTGTTCTTTAAAAAAGTATAAAAACTGGGAAAATCGACAAACACATGAGGCCCAGTGCATGGGTGTCTACTCTCGGTTCCCCATGTTGATTAACCTAAGAACCCGGCATGGATATCTTTTGTTACTTTTATTAAACCTAGAACTCGATCATCCAAATTGGTTTAACTAACTAGTCCATACCACATGCATATGTTGATCAGGCAAACACATATGAGAAATTCAAGAAAACAGGAATTAATTAAGTTAAGTATGATAATGCAATTATCGCAAAGGCGCCAATATTGAATTATTAAGTAAACAAGACTAGGGCTTCAATCTAGCCCTACTAAGTGGTTTAGTTACTCATGAGTTTGATGTTAAACATCTTCATAAAATAAAATAGAAAGGAAAAGCATAAACCCGAAAAACGCTTCCTTGAAGAGCTGTCAATTCTTCTCCAAAATCACCTCTATGTTTTTCTGTGTTTACAAGCCTATTTATAGAGTCTAAGGAAACCCTAGAAACCCTAAAAATCATAGGGTTTAGTCCTTGTGCAACTAGGACTAACAAAAACCCTAATAAAATAATACATTCCAAAATATGGCTGGGGCTAAGTTGCACTTCACGCACAGGTGGTCTCGATCGCAGGCGCAGTGCACTCGATCCCAATGCAATCAATCCTTCTTCTTGCGCGCGCGAGCGCAGGTGCGCTCGCTCCTTAGCTTGGGCAATTGATCGCTCTAACAGAATCTCCAGTTTTGTATCAAACCTCTAGCTTTTCCCAATTTTTGTTCTTTAAACCCTAGATTTCTAGAAATGCTTCCTTTTCTTCCAAAGACCTATAAAACAAGAAAAACACAAAAAGAAAATAAAATAGAATGAAATAACACAAACTAAGAGCTTAACAAATATAAATTAAGGGGCTTAAATATGAATATTTAAGCACTTACCAGTTGTCAAACTTGACCTTGAATGTATATCTGAATCTTGCACCAAGTAATATAAGCCATCTTTTCGTTCACCCAATCCAATCTTCATCCAGCTGTTTAAGTTCTTAATAAAACAGAAGTTAGCAAACAAGATGAAACAACAAGTGATGGATTTGATGAGTTTGCTAACTGATAGTAGATTAAAGGAAAAGGATGGGACACACAAGACATTAGTGAGAGTAAGATTGGTTGAAATCTGCATTGTCCCAATATGAGTAACAACAACAAATTTGCCATTTGGAAGTTTAACATTGGTAGATATTTTGGCATTGATTGAAGTGAACAATGATATAGAACATATCATATGATCAGTTGCTCCTGTGTCAATTATCCATTTTGAATGAGTAATTGAAATAGGAGGCACCAAATGACAGGATGAAAAAATAGAAAATTTGGAACCAGAACCTATAGGATTAGTGTAACATCCCACCCCAATGACATACAATATTGTCTGCTTTTGGCTCCCCTAAACCAGACTTCCCAAGAGGTCACCCATCCTGGTACTACTCTCGCAGAAGCACGCTTAACTGCGGAGTTCTGATGGGATCATGACCATCACGGCTTTAAAACGCGTTGTTGTCATTAAGGGTGAAAGTATACATATAAGCACATCTCCATCTCCATACCCAGGCGATGTGGGACGTCACAATTAGGAGTGTGATGCAAATCAGATCCTGTTTGAAGACTTTCTGGTACTGCACTCGATCCTACAATCAAGCGCATGATCAGGTGCCCACCTATGCTTGATCGCACCCGTGACAGTGCTTGTTTGCACCTATTCGAGGACTCTCTGTTAGAGCGACTGATGACGACAACTGAGTGCCCTCCTGCTCTCAATCGCACCCGTGACTGCACTCGAGCACACACAGGGCATCTATGTTATTTTTTCGCATTTTAGTTATTTAACACGACTCTATTTCCTTGTTTTAGTAGTATTAGGGTTTTAAAGTCCCTATTCTGTACTTTATTAGTCTTGAGGCTATATATACATGTTTATAGCCTACAAAAAAAGACAGTTTCTGTTGTTTATTGATGTTTATGAATGAAAATTACTCATAGTTAAGGTTTTTCCCCTTTTTCCTTAAAAATGCATGAGAGTATCTAGATTTTCAAGAAGAGTTTCTAGATCATTGATAGACTCAAGATCTGGAGTTATCTATCCGCTGCGTTATTGGTTGTTCTTCACTGCAACCCACTAAGTCGCGCTGCATCAGTTGGTATCAAAGCCAGGTTACTTTCCATGAATGGGGAGGAGCAATCGCTTTGTAGACATGAACGAGGTGTACGTGCATACAAAGACAGCATGTAAGGTGCAATCGGCAATTCATTTGCGGCACATGAGTGGTGGGTCGAACAGTTGTCGTTGCCAACAAAGACTGCGATTTACGGAGGCAGAAGGCAAATTTATCACTGAACGTTGGCAATACAAGGAGGATCAATTCTAAGCTATGAGGGATCAAATTGAAGACCTCACTACCCAATTATCCAACTTGTGTGGTCACAAAGGGAGTAGATCTTGAAACCCGTGTACAGAGCGCCGAATGCAGGGACATTAGCACCTTGCTCAAGCTCCTACCAATCAGCGGGTGAATAGATTTGAGCTCAAGATTCCAAAATTCCGAGGGGATCAACAACCCAAAGAATTTTTGGATTGGGTGTTGGCTGTTGAAGAGGTTTTTAAGTTCAATGGGGTGCATGATGAACGACGAGTCTCTTTAGTGGTACATACATTCCGGGGAAGAGTTGCTGCATGGTGGCAACAACTAAAGAAAAATCGCAAGCGGCAAGGCAAATTGAAGATCAATAGTTTGGAGCACCTATTGAAAAAGATGTGAGTCGCTTTCTTACCCCATAATTATACCATGGAGCAACAATCACAAAATTGGAGACAAGGGTCTATGGTTGTGACAAAGAAAATTGAAAAATCGTACAAAAAAGAGACGTTTAGGGAAACATGGAGTGAGGCAAAGAGTCCAAGACAGGTCAACTAGACCCCTACTTGCCAACCACAAATCCATAAACCAAATCCATATTCTGTGGAGGAGGAAGAAGAATCTGTGGATGGAGAGTTTCAAGAATCCAACTTCATTGATGAAGAGTTCGAGCATGAAGGTGTTGAAGATGAAGATCCTTCAAAGGGTTTGTAGATTGGAATACTCCACCAGTCTATGATGATGACATCAATAAGGAAGAGCCAATTGAATAACCTTTGGCATCCGACCTAGAGGAAGAGTATGAAGAAAATGGGTTGCATCCTATGTTTAGCGGCCACTACCCCGACGAAGATGACCGATTGGAAGGTGAAGAGCCCACGGATGACATCACCAATTATGAAGAAGACGAAATTGCCGATGATGAAGACGTTGATTAAGACCTTCCAGGTTAAGTGTCTAATTTTAATGGCGAAGATGTTGATTACGTCGATTTCCTTGGTATTGAAAATATTTAAAATTCTCTTCACGATGATTATGGTGAATTTTATGCGGATGAGAAAAATTATATGTTCACAAGGGAATCAGTGGTTGACCCATTCTTGAGTGTTTTCATGGCACGTGGAAAAGAGAAGGAACAATAGAAGAATAGCAAATCTGAAGTATTGCCAAGTGGTGTATAGGGTGTTCACGACAGACATCAAGGTATTCTGATGATGAAAAGCGTCAGACTTATTTTGGGATGTTGCCTTATCTTGATCTTGAGGAAGGGCTAGTGGAATGAGTTTACCGGACATCCGAAGGACCGTGGAAAAGACTAGCCGAATTCTAGGACAAATTCTCTCCAACATGGGGAAAACCAACTGATGCAGCGCGACTTAGTTGGTTGCAGCAAAAAACAACGAATAACTCAGTAGATAGATAATTCCAAATCTTGAGTCTATTAATGATCTAGGAACTCTTCTTGAAAATCTAGATACTCTTTAGCATTTTTAAGGAAAAGGGGAAAAAACTCAACTATGAGTAATTTTCATTCGTAAACATCAATAAACAACGTAAACTGTCTTTTTTTGGAGGCTATAAACATGTATATATAGCCTCAAGACTAATAAAGTACGGAATAGGGACTTTAAAACCCTAATACTACTAAAACAAGGAAATAGAGTCGTGTTTAATAACTAAAACGCGGAAACATAGATGCCCCGTGTACGCTCAAGCGCAGTCACGGGTGCAATCGAGCGCAGGTGGGCACTCGATTGTGCGCTCAATCATCTGCATCGGTCGCTCTAACAGAGAGTCCTCGAATAGGTGCGAACGAGCGCTGTCATTGGTGCGATCAAGCACAGGTGGGCGCTCGATCATGCGCTCGATCGCAGGATTGAGCACATTACCAGAAAGTCTTCAAATAGGATCTGATCTACATTAGAGTGAGTGAATAAGATATACCTGCCATATAAGAAAACAGCTTGTCATAGCTGTCAGGAGTGATACCTACTTGATGTGCTGAATGAGAATAAGCACCATCAAGTGTCTGAGGCTTAAGCATAGCAAGAATTTGCTGACATTGTTCTAAAGTAAACTGAGGCACAGTTGGAATCACAGTCGATGAAGCATTATCATAAACCTGAACTTGATGAGTTGAAGAATCATCTACTGTTCTGCCTTTAGTAAACTTAAAGCCAGGAGGAAAACCATGGATTTTGTAGCATTTTTCAATGTTGTGACCAATAACACCACAGTGACTGCAGGTAGGTGTTGTGCAAATTTATTTAACTTGCAAGTGCATGAATCGTTTATAATGTAATGGATTGCAAGTGCGAGGTCGAACTCATAGAGAATTGTATTTTTTAAGAACAGATTTATATCTAAGCTAATTTAATCCTAATCTAGTTCAAAAAGGGGTTTTTAAAATTAAAAACATAAACATAAAATAAATGACTCAATAGATAAAGGTACTAAGGTTTGGGAATTTATACTCACCACATCATAACAACATACTCTATGCTCATTAATATCAATCCGAAGTTCTCACAATTAAAATATTAGATATGTTTTACTACACTTTAAAGAATTAATCAAAGCCATCTCATGTATCCATTCATTGATCAAATCCCAAAAGGAATCCAAATTCAATTGAAACACTAGACGTATCTGTAGAACAAATTACAAGGGATAACCAATTTTTATGGGTTAAAAACCAAGCAATCAATCATATGAAATTATCTCAAATCATCACATGTATCCTTGAATCACAAGAGATATCCAAGAATTACTCCACATAATTGATTAGGAGTAAAACAATTAAAATAATAAACTCAATAAAATCGTATCAATAAAAACTTACATAACAGAAATGTTGTTCTTCAACAGTGAGGCTTCATCCCTAACCTTAGTTGGGGATTAGCCCGACATAAAAATAAATTCTAAACTAAACTAAAGAGAGAAGTTGTGAATTTTGTCTCCAGGCTTCCCCCCTTTCTTGAATGCAAAGAGATCTATTTATAGGCTTAGAGAAGTCCTAGAAGCCCTAATAAACTTAGATAATTCAGAGATTAGTCTCCCAGTCAAAGTAGAAATATGAAATCAGGATAAGATTCGCTCAGATTTGCGTTCTCATATTACGGGACGATTTTGGCATAGTAAACGTCTGAATTAGGAAAATCCTATTTCACAATAAATTGTATTATTTTGAGCTATCTTTCCACTTCCGTTTAAATTACCTCAATCCGATATTTTAGCAGAAAGTTATGGTCAAAACACTGAAATGTGTGCAGAATCTGAATTTGAATCCAATCAGAAATTATCTCCATTTTGGAAAATTCTGACTTTATCCTTTCTTTGATTTGGTCAAACTTAACCACATCTTTCTAGGTCTTCTCAAAGTATGCTTCATTCCAAGACTTTGCACTTTTTCCCTTTTAAGATGCAGCTTCTCTTTAGCAACCTACAAAACACTAAAACACAAATCTAACACAAAGCGTTAGATAACGACACAGCTAAAGGATTAACTAATGTAAATTAAGGGGTCCAAATATGCAATATTTGGCTCTTATCAGTAGGCTTTTTCAGAAATTGCTTGGGGTTTTGGTTAGTGTTTGAGGAATTGTTTGAAGAAACAGGAGATCTAGATACTAGAGCAACACTATTTTGAAAAACATTTTGATTAACCGAGGCAGACTTAATCATTCTTTGCCTTTCTTCCTAAATGATTAAAGAGAAAACCTTATTCATTGTGGGAAGAGGATCATTGAGTAAGAGTTGACCACAAATTGCAGAATAGGAATCATTTAACCCCATCAAAAACTGCATAATGTAATCCCTATCCCGACTCTCCATGATTTTCTTGATAATTTCACAAGTACATTTACAGTTACAAGTACATACTGGAATTGATTCAAAATTAACTAACTCATCCCAAAGTCCTTTGAGAGCAGTATAGTAAGCATTGACATAATTATTTCCTTGAATCAAAGCAGAAATAGACTTCATCAGTTCAAAAATACGAGCACCATTACCTTGTGAAAAACGATCCTTAAAATCTTTCCACATAACTTTGGCATTGGTGATGTAAAGAATGCTGATGTAGATGTCCTTCGTCACAAAGTTCATGATCTATGAAAGAACCATATTATTGCATCGTGGCCAAGATCGAAAAGTAGGATCAATGGCAGGTGGCTGAGGCAGAGAACCATCAATGAAAGCAAGCTTGTTCTTTACTGTGAGAGCCATGATCATGGACCTACTCCAGGCACTGTAATTCTCTCCATTCAATGGTTGAATAACCATATGAGAGGCAGGATTATCTCCATGATGAAGATAAAGAGGATATGATGATAAATCATAATAAATAGCAGCGAAATTGATAGAAGAAGGAGAAGAAGAAAAAGGTTGATGAGGGAGAATAGACTCCATGGCTAAGCCTTTAAAAAAGCTTTGATACCATGTCAAATGTATGAAGGTTGAAGATGAATTTGGAAAGAAATGAAAACAGGGAAACAAAGAGAGAATACAGAGAGTGCCAAACTTGTATATTGCATGAACTGAAGTAATTAGATTACATGTAGGTGGCTGTATTTTTACAAGAAAATAAGCGTAACAAATTATCAAATAACTATATAATCCATTTACATCAATAACAAAAGAAAAACTAACTTAACTAATTCAACTTATCAACAAACTACTGTTCACGCGTGTTTTCTGCACATTCTGTTACTGTGCTCGATGCACTCGACATTGCGCTCTCTGTTATAGCGCTTAATCACTACACTCGACCGCACTCGACATTGTGCTCTCTCTAATAGCGCTCAATCACACTGACTGATAAGTGATCCTAACTAAAGCTCCTTCATTACATTCAGTTGCTAATATGACACCAAGAAAACTCTCATTTGGAATGGATTTCGGCAAAGAAAACAAGCTCAAGAAAGTTAGTTCCAACATTAAGAAGAATATCGGCACCACTGCCTTCAAAGTCAATCTAAATCTCTTGAAAATGAAGAGCAAGAAGAAAATGAAGGCATCTGAATTCTCTTCCACTCCTATAAAAAGCACTTGTTACCCAGCCACCACCAAGGTACTTGTACTTTTTTTTCTGGGTTCTTGATTCATACCTTTCTTTTAGATTTTCTTTTTCAACCTGAACGATTAGATTAGCCAACTTACAAAAGCCCATTTGAGATGAAAAATTGTAGGAAAAATGTGTGTTTGATAACTCATTCATTGAAAAGTTTTGATCTTTAGGGTAAATTTGAAGATTCAAAACCACTCTGCTAGATTTTTGCAGGGGGAAAGTGAATATTCAAGGGAACTCAGTACTACGATATGAAGGGCAAATCTGAAAAAGATGTATGGGGAGAAGGGGTGAGTTCGACAACTCAGTAAGTAGCCACAATACCAAATGCTATAAAACATGCTATGCAGATCTTTATGCCATAATATTTGTCATGCATAACAATAATTTATGCAGAATAAAGCATGATAGTTGCAAAAGGTGTAAGCATCACTTCCTTTTTACTTTTCTTTCCAAATAATTGTTTTACCCTTTGACCCATAGCCGCAATTTTACCATGAGTAACGCACGTTTGGCTTGTCTCGAAAAACCTATTGCCTCATCCTGTCGTCACAGGGGAGAGCTACCAGGTTGAGGACTTTTCTAGGTGAAGGCCACCTGGCCAATAGCACACACCTTCTCATAACTGTCATTCAGTGTGCTTGCCATGCTACCCTTCCGATCCGGTACCAATCGTTGCTTTAGTGCCTTGGGGTTAAACATTTATCATCATGAATGCATATGCAACATTTCATATAATTTTTCAAGCCATTTGTAATTGTATTATATACCATAAAACCTTGTGAGCTCATTTCATTCATAATTGCATTCATGCATAACTCATAAAAATAAGGTAATTGTAATAAGTAAAATTCTTAAACCATGCCATATGATTGAGTAAAACTTTGCACTAAAAATATGAAAGGAAGTGCAATTGAAAATCATGTAAGTGGATTCTTTATAAAATCCCCAACATTTTTCCAAAAGATTTATAATAAAATATGTTGGGGGTTTTGATGTTGTGTCCCCTTACCTGGCATCGCATGTCCCTAATATGATTATGCATCCAACTCACAATTCCTACAACGGAGGTAAAAAGTACCTAGTCATCAATTCGTTTATCCTTAGCCAAAAACATTACAGTAACATCAAACCTCACCATGCTTGATTTATATATTTCCCATAAAATTCTAATAATCAACTCAACTAAGGCCTCAATAAAACATCCAAAATCATCCGACTACAATAACAACTTAAGAAGTCTACCTAGCCCTAATATCGCTCTCTTCCTAAGCCATTTAATTTAGCAACTTACTTCCAATATGAAAAGCTTAGAAACATTTACAACATTTCCCTATATATAATTTATTCTTTCTAATTTTTTTTTTTTAAAACACTAGTAACGTAGCATATATGTCACATTACCCACATATACCACATTACCATTTACTAACGTGGCATATATGGCACGTTATCCCCCTTTTTCTTTTCTTTTTTTTCCATAGCTTCCCCCTCTTTTTGTGGTGGTATGAGACTCCGTGTGGGAGCAGACTTTGCAAAGTTTCAAATGACTTTCTTTATCCATTACTTGGTTACAAAATAATGGTATAAAATTAAGTTTTTTTACTATTTTTTTCTTTCTTTTATAAAACTTTTTGAATCCTTAAATAAAGATAATATTTATTACATAAATCATTTCAGATAGCCACAGCTTTTCTCGGTAGACCTTGTTTATGGGTCAGTCTCGTTATAATGTGTTTGGATTTAAGTAGTATTTGATTAGTTGCTTAGATGGTTGTGATGGGTTGCAGGTTATTTTTAACTCCTTAGTTTTATGGTGTTTTTTTGGTTATCAGCAATATGGTACTGGCAGTGTGTTTTTGGAAATTAAAAAAATTAAAAAAAAAAAAAATTCATTTGCTAACGTGTCATAACCAATTGGTAACGTGTCATTAATAACACGTAAAAAATTAGTAACATGCCATAATGACACATTAGTAATTGTAATTTTTTAAAAAATTACAATTCATTTGCTAAACGTGTCATAAATGCACGTTACCAATTAATAACGTGTCATTAATAACACGTTACCAAATTAGTAATGTGCCATAATGACACGTTAGTAATGGTAATTTTTTAAAAAAATTAAAAATAAAATAAAATTCATTTGCTAACGTGTCATAAATGCACGTTACCAATTGCTAACGTGTCATTAATAACACGTTACCAATTTAGTAACATGCCATAATGACACGTTAGTAATGGTAATTTTAAAAAAATAATAATTAAAATTCATTTGCTAACATATTTATAACCCTTAATTAATTAAGTTACTAAATATATATCACTTAATTAATTAATTAATTAATCACTTAATATATATATATATTAAAAAAAGAAAAAATATATATGATATATATAGTAACTTAATTATTTAATATATATCGATCTATATGGGTTATATATATTAAATATGTAGTAACCCTGGATACATATTTATAACCCTTAATTAATTAAGTTACTATAAATGTAACCCTAAACCCTATATATATATACATGCCAGGCCATATATATATATATAGTAATTAATATATATATGCCACGTTACTATAGTTTTTTTAATATATATATATTAATAATTAATATATATATTCAAAAAAAAAATTAGTATATATATGTTATATATTATTATTATTATTATTTTGAGGAGAAAGTGAATGATTTCATTACTCAAATAATAGTATATTCCGCCAATACAATATCCCTAATGCAAGAGGGAGTCGTAGTTAACCAAAACTGGTTTACATTAAGAGAAACCGCCATCTTAGCTACCATATGCGCCACTTTGTTAGCACTTCTTCGAACATGATTTATTTCTCATGAATAACATCCACTAAGCACTTCTTTGGCTTCTTCCACAATAGGCCCAAAATTCGTCCAGAGTGTCGCCTCACTTTTAGCTGCTTTCACTATCTCAAGAGAATCTCCACTACAAAAAATCATATTTTTAGTAACTGACCATTAGTAATGTTTTAGGACAATTAAAACGTTACTAAATGTTAGTAATGTGCTAAAGGTAACATTTGTGGCACGTTATTAAACCGCAAATTGCTAATGAGAATTTAGTAACATTTCAACAGTGCCATGTTACTAAATGGTAACGTTCCAGAAAATGTCACGTTATTAAATTTAATAACGTTTTAATTTTGTGACACATTACCCCGTTGGTAACGTTTTAAAAAATGGCACGTTACTAATGGAGTAATGTTTCAATAAATGCCACGTTACCCCATTAATAAAGTGTCAAAAATCAAAACCTTACTAAATTTAGTAACGTTTTGATTTTCAAAACGTTACTAAAACTTAAATAATAAATTGAAAAAAAAAAAATCTCATCGTCGATTCTCTGGTTAAAAAAAATCCATCCATCAATGGCGGCTTCGTCGCTTCTCTCTCTCATCTCTGTTTTTTGCCTCTTATTAGCTTCATCTTCAGCATCTATAGCTCTCAAACCCGAAACCACCACCATCACTATCCCTCTCTCACCCTTCTTCTCCAAACACCCATTCTCAGATCCGATCAAGACCCTCAATTCCCTCGCCTCCGCTTCTCTAACCAGAGCCCGCCACCTCAAGCGCTCCAAACCCAGCTCTCCCTTAACCAAAACCCAAGCCTTTTCCCTCACAGCTATGGAGGCTACTCTATCTCCCTCAGCATCGGCAAACCCCCACAAACCACATCTTTCCTTTTGGACACTGGCAGTAGCCTTGTCTGGTTCCCTTGCACCTCTCGCTATCTCTGCTCCGATTGCGCCTTTCCCAACATTGACCCCGAAAAAATCCCAACTTTCATTCCAAAGCTATCATCTTCTTCGAAGATTCTGGGTTGCAAAAACTCCAAATGTGCCTGGATTTTTGGCCCAAATGTGCTCTCTCGTTGCAAAGATTGCAGCCGATCTTCCTAAAACTGCTCGCAGGCTTGCCCTCCGTACATAATTCAATACGGTTCTGGGTCAACCGCCAGTAAGGTCGTCAAGATCCCCTATAAATTTCTGGTCTCGGGGGCTGACGGTAACGGCGGAACCGTTGTGGACTCGGGTTTGACCTTCACCTTCATGGAAGGCCCGATCTGTAGAGAAAAGAGGTGGCTTATGCGGCTGGGTTTCAGCAGAGAAAAGGGGGAAAGATAAAAAAAATTAAAATAAAATAAAAAAAGAAAAGAAAAAGAAAAAAGGGGAAAACGAAAAAAAGGAGGGAAAAAAAATCTGTTAGTAACGTGCTACACGTGGCACGTTACTAGCTAGTAACGTGCCACATGGGGCACGTTACTAATTTTGAAAATTTTATAAAATAAAAAATAATTAAAATAGAGGATCACTTCCAGCTAGTTATCAAATTCTCCACTTCCAGCAAACACACTGGCCATAGAGGATCACTAGTTATCTTCTTTTTGAACAAATTCTCTTTAATAGGAAGTATATTATTGCAAGCTTGCCAAAGAAATAAAGTAACCACCCTAAGAACATTACATCTCCAGATCTGATTCCATAAAATAGACAGCATATACTTACTGGAACATCGATCCCGCTTGGTTAATTGGGTTACATGTATAGTCATTCATATATATATATATATAGACTTACAATTGATTAATAAAATAAAATAGGTTTATGGTATTAGATTAATAAAGTGTAGTAAATATAAGTTAGATTGGTGTAGTAAAATAAATTAAGATATTTATTATAGGAAAATGCTAGGGGTTTTTCCCGTAGGTTCTCTTAGCGTTCTCCCAATCTTATGTAAAACATGATTTAAGAAAAAATAAAATTGTAGTGGCCTCCACCACCGGTTTTTTTAGGCATTAGTATTAAATTTGAGGCATTAGTACTAAATTTATGAGGCATTAGCATCCAAATTAAGGCATTAGCACCAAATTTAGGATGATCAAATCCATTTTGGGTGATACCATCCCTAAAGAGTTAATCTTCCACCCTTAGGTTTTAGTTTTGAATCCAAAAACAAATTTTAAAGCATTAAAACCTAACTATTAACTTATAAAAATTAATCGGTTGGTAAAAAAACGGTACTACAATTTTATTTTCTCTTAAATCATGTTATACGTAAGACTGAGAAAACGCCAGGAAAACACTACAAGGAGAACCCCTAGCAAACCCTTTTATTATATTATGAGTCTTTTGTGTTTAATGGGGTTAGAGGGGGTAATTCGATATACTAAGAGATAGGTAGAAGGGCATTTTAGAAAGAGAATTTAAAGAGATTAATTGTGAGGGTATTTTTGTAATTTCTACATCCAACCCTTCTTTTTTTTTTTTTTTTTNCCTCCGCATTGGCACCGTCCCCCCCCCCCCCCCCCCCCCTTTTTTTTCCTAAGTAGCTTCCCCCTCTCATCCCGCTCAGACCCCTCTTCCTCTCCCTCTCTTTTTTTTTTTTCTTCTCCTCCCGTCGCCAGCCGTTCACCCTCTCATTGGTTCTCTCCGTCGTTTTCTCTCTCACAACAACGCTTTATATTCCTCCCACTCGCATGCCCCTCAAAACCCTAACTATCCTCCTCTCTCTCTCCCCCATCTCACGATCTGTCGAATTTTCTCTCTCGCTTTCTCGTGGAAATCCAAATCCAAAATCACACGCTATGGGTTCGAAATTGTAATGGTTACTAGTTAGATAAGTAAGCAACCAAAATATGGTTAGCTAGTAGGATCAATTATGTTATTTTGTTTAGTTAGTTGAGAAGTTAGTTGAAGTTGTTAGTTGTAGGAGGACGTATAAATAGATTCTTTAGAGATGTAATCAGTAGCTTTTAGTCATTTGTTCATGAATGAACTTGGAGGTAAGTATCCTCGAAATGCTTTATAAGAGACTAACCGTCTCGAATTGGCCATTTATTCAATAAAGTAGTTCTTTCCTTATTTCCTTTCTAAATTCAGTTCTTGAGTAACTATTCTGTTACAAGTGGTATCAAAAACTAAAAATTGAATAAAAATATTAATAAATATGCAATTCAATAAAAAATATTTATTTTTTAAAATATATAAATGTAACTTGCAATTTATTTTGTTATGTATATCTTGACAATTTTTCATATTTCATAATTGTTAACTTGTAACAGAATAGTTACTCAAAAATTGAATTTAGAAAGGAAATAAGGAAAGAACTACTTCTTTATTGAATAAAAGGCCAGTTCGAGATGGCTAGTCTCCTATAAAACATTTCGAGGATGCTTACCTCTGAGTTCATTCATGAACAAATGACTAAAAACTACTAATTACATCTCTAAAGAATCTATTTATACGTCCTCCTACAACTAACAACTTCAACTAACTTCTCAACTAACTAAACAGAATAACAAAATTGATCCTACTAGCTAACCATATTATGGTTGCTTACTTATCTAACTAGTAACCGTTACAGAAATCAAGGAGCGATCATCCAAACTCTGGCGATGGCGCTAGTCCCGGGTACGTTTCTCTTTCTCTCTTGCTCTGCATCGGTTTAGTCAGGTTTCAGAGAAAATTGTTAGGAAAGGAGAAGAGGAAGGGAAGATTTTGGATCTGTAGAGTTTTCTGCATGGCTTCTTGATGCAGATCAGAAGGCAATTCGGAGCTTCTCTGTTTCTACGATCGATCATGCGATCGATCGCACGATCGAGCGCACTCCAACGAACGATCGCACCCACGCCAGCGAACGATCACAGAACTAGCGTCTAAAGGCCCAACACTACTGAGTAAGCGACCGATGGCAGCGTTCGTGCGCCCTGATCGATCGCCCATCTGCGAACGATCGCACTCGTCCCTGCGATCGATCGCACACGGGAATCTATGTTGTATTTCTGCTTTTTTACTTATTAAACCGATGTTATTTAATTGTTTTAGTAGTCTTATGGCTTTAGGAGTCTTTATTTCGTATTTTATCAGATTTAGGATTATGAGGGTTATTTATGTAATCTTTTTAATAGGTTTAGGGTTTGTGGCTATAAATATATGCTTATAGCCTCCAAACAATTCAGTTGTTGTTTATTATCAGTTTTCATTGAATAAGAATCTCATAGTTGAGTTTTCTTCCCCTTTTTCCCTTAAAATCGTAGATAGACTCTAGATTTTGAGAAGAGTTCTTAGATCGTCGATAGACTCCGATCTAGAATTATCTATCCGCTGCTTGTTTGTTGATCTACGCTGCAGCCCACTAAGTCGCGCTGCATCAGTTGGTATCAGAGCTCAGTCACTTTCCATGAATGGGGAGGAGCAACCGCTTTGCAGACATGTACGAGGTGTACGCACACACGGAGACAGCACGTAAGGAGCAACCGGCAATTCGTTTGCGGCACATGGGTCATGGGCCGAACGATTGTCGTCGCCAACCAAGACCGCAATTCGCGGTGGCGGAAGGCAAAATTAAAGCTGAAACCCGGCAATACAAGGAGGATCAATTTCGGGCATTGGAGGATCGACGTGAAGCCTCGCCTACCCAAATATCCAACTTGTATCGTCACAACGGGAATGGATCCAGAAACCCTTCTGCGGAGCGCCGAACGCACGGAAGTCAGCACCATGCGCAAGCTCATGCCACTCGGTGGGTGGACGGGTTCAAACTCAAGATTCCAGAATTCCCAGGGGTGTTACAACCTTCAGAATTTTGGTATTGGCTGTTGGCTGTTGAAGAGTTCTTTGAAGTCAACGGAGTGGCCGACGCACAACGAGTCCCTTTGGTAGCACTCACATTCTGGGGAGTAGTTGCTTCGTGGTGGCAACATTTGAAGCAACGTAGGAGGCGACAAGGCAAATTGAAGATCAATAGTTGGGAGCAACTATTAAAAAAGATGATAGACGCTTTCGTGTCCCAAGATGATACCATGGACCAACAAACCCAAAATTGGAGACAAGGGTCTATGGCTGTGACGATAAAATATGAAAAGTTCGACAAAAAGAGGGTATTTCGGAAAACACGGAGTGATGCCAAGAGTCCACAACAGGCCAATTGGGCTCATATCTGCCAACCACAAATCCCTACACCGAATCCATATTATATGGAGGAGGAAAAAGAATCTGTGGACGGAGAGTTTCAGGAATCCGAAATCATTGATGAGGAATTTGAACATGAATGCGTTGAAGATGAAGATCTGTCACAAGAACCGGTAGATTGGGATACCTCACCAGTCTATGATGATGACGTCAATGAAGAAGAGCCAAGTGAAGAACCTTTGGCATCCGACCTAGAGGAAGAGTTCGAAGAATATGGGTTGCATCCTATATTTAGCGGCCTCTACCCCGATGAAGATGACCAATTGGAAGATGAAGAGCCCACGAATGGCATCGTCGATGAAGAGTACCCATTGGACGGTGGAGAGCCCACGGATGACATCACCGATTGTGAAGAAGATGACATCGCCGATTGTAAAGAGGTTGAGTATGTTGGTTTCCTTGGTGTTGAAGATATTTTAAATTCTCCTAATAATGATGTTGATGAATTTTATACGGATGAGGAGAATTATATGTTCATAAGGGAAGTAACAGCTGATCCGTTCATGAACATTTTCATGGCACGTGGGAGAGAAAATGAACAAGAAAAATATGGCAAAGCCGAAGAATTAACAATTGTGTGGGGCGTTCACAACAGACATCAAGGTATTCCAATGATGAGAAGCGTCACACTTATTTTGGGGTGTTGCCTTGTTTTAACCTTGAGGGAGGGCGATTGGAATGAGTTGACTGGACATCCGAAGGACCATGGAAAAGACCGGCCAGGTTCGAGGACGAATTCTCTTCAACCTGGGGAGGATGATGCAGATCAGAAGGCAATTCGGAGCTTCTCTGTTTCTGCGATCGATCATGCGATCGATCACACGATCGAGCGCACTCCAACGAACGATCGCATCCACGCCAGCGAACGATCGCAGAACTAGCGTCTAAAGGCCCAACACTACTGAGTAAGCGATTGATGGCAGCGTTCGTGCGCCCTGATCGATCGCCCATCTGCGAACGATCGCACTCGTCCCTGCGATCGATCGCACACGGGAATCTATGTTATATTTCTGCGTTTTTACTTATTAAACCGATGTTATTTAATTGTTTTAGTAGTCTTATGGCTTTAGGAGTCTTTATTTCGTATTTTATCAGATTTAGGGTTATGAGGGTTATTTATGTAATCTTTTTAATAGGTTTAGGGTTTGTGGCTATAAATATATGCTTATAGCCTCCAAACAATTCAGTTGTTGTTTATTATCAGTTTTCATTGAATAAGAATCTCATAGTTGAGTTTTCTTCCCCTTTTTCCCTTAAAATCGTAGATAGACTCTAGATTTTGAGAAGAGTTCTTACATCGTCGATAGACTCCGATCTAGAATTATCTATCCGCTGCTTGTTTGTTGATCTACGCTGCAGCCCACTAAGTCGCCATGCATCACTTCTGTTGTCGCCTGCATTTCGGGGACGAATTGTTTGGTTTTGATCTGTTTTGGTGTTATTCTAACATTTTGTGATCTTCTTTTTTGTGAAACGCAGAAAGATTTTTATTGGTGGATTGCACAAAGAAACGAGCTTTGGTAAGTCCTCGTTCATGAGGCTTTATTTGTTTAAATGGGAAATTTCAACTGTGAAAGCTGTTTTAAAAAAAAAAATGAAAGAGAAAATCAGAAAGTTGAATTTCAAATATATTATATGTTTCACGAAATTTATAGATGAATTTTGAAGAGAGTTATCCACCTTAAGCATGGGAGACAGCCTATACTTGTGTATGGCTTTAATGTGTAATTGCGATTTATACCCTTATGGTTGTTTTGCAATTAAGTTATTTTTAATCCATTCTCTAGCCGTGGTGTTTTGTTTTTCTCCAGCATCATTCTCAAGCATTACCGTGGGTTCTTTTAGAATATTTTGTTTATTCCGAAGATCTTTGTTTGTATGGATGTGTATATCAGTGTATTTGGTATTTATGCTATAACATTCACTTCTTACTTCCTGCACCAGTTGAATGTGGGGTTTTCTTTTTAAGACCTACACTTGTAGTAACATATATTACTCATAAGTCATAGCTGATATATTGATATGATATTAATGTATGGAATGATGACACCTCTTTAGAATTTCACGCAATCTCTTAATCCCTAATTATAATTTGCACATACTTTTGGTACTAAAACAGATTATTGCATGGGGCCCTTTTACCACAGTGGACAACTTATTGTTTGAGCCTCTGACAGAACTGCTAGCATATGCAACAAGAAAGCCTCCCCAGGTGCTTATATTGGTAAGTTTCTGATTGTTGGTACATTAATTGGTTGATTTTGAGGCTGCCTATCCATGTAGCTTCAACTTCTAAAATCGCAACAATGTGTCTGTGGAAGACGGTAACTATAACAAACTAAGTGATCCATTACTGTTGATGCTTTTTTGTTCGAGACTAGAGATTGGTTCTGTGGCGGGGGTTCGTTCTGCACATGTAGTGTGTTCTTAGATTTTATATTGCGATGTGCTTTTACTTTAAGGGCTTTATTTCGTGATCATATTGATTTTTTTATTCCAATTTTTGTATCAATGTGAAGCCCAAGTACTGGAAGTGGCTTAAAAGATGTTCGGTACTTCAAATTTTTGTAGCTTTTGCTGGATATGACTAGTTAAGCGCATAATGCACGTTGTTCTGCTCCCTATTTTTAGCTTAGCTAATTGTTAGGCAATACTTTGTCCACACTCTTGAGACTGCCTAAAGTATTGCAGCTGAAAAAAATGAAGAAGATATTTCTAGATCGCTGGTTAATTATGTTAAAATTGTAGCAATCTAAAACTTTGCAGCAGAACGTTTAGAAATTTGTTAACTATTAAAGCTTGCTAACTTGTCTTCTCAAACAGCCCTTGTGGTTTATAGTGATTAGCCTTTATTCCATGAGTCTACTAATTTCTTTCACTTTGGTGCTTTCAGGAGGAATGCTTGAAGAGGCTACATAACCGTATAGATGTTGCCTATGATAGTTCAACCCCTGAGCATCAGGTACCCCTCTTGCTGAAGATTCCATTGACTTTCTGGAAGTAGATTCAATTTTCAATTAAATTGATTGAATATGCAGGATCGCAATTTGCATGGGTTCCTACTTTTTTTTTCTTCTTCTTATCCTTATGGTTTGTTTGTTTGCAAATTTACATCTGTACATTCAGACAAATTGGTTGAATCCACGTGGCTTATCTGTACATCAAAGTATTGAATTGTTAAGGCTCTAATAGTTATATTCCATCTCATTGTTTTAGGAAGCTTTAAGGGCTTTATGGAGTGCTTCTTTTCCAAAAGAGGAACTTCGCGATTTAATATCTGAGCAGTGGAAAGATATGGGTTGACCAATTTTGTAAAGCATTATTGACAATTTTTTTTTTTTTTTAAATATTATTTTACATTTAGTAATGTGGCAAAAAATGCCACGTTACCCTTAGGGTAACGAGGTAATGTGGCATTTTTTTCTATGTCATCCTTAGGGTGACGTGTGAAGGGTAACATGGTAATTTTGCCACGTTACCCCTGGTGTAACGTGGCAATTTCACACGTTACTAAACATTACTACCATTTAGTAACGTGTAAAATTGTGATATGTTACTAAATGGTAACGTGACACAATTTGCCACGTTAGTTAAGTTCCAATTCTAACGTCCACATCTCTAACGCGTCACAAACGTTACGAATGACATGTTACTAGCCATTACTAACGTGTCAATGGTCTTGACACGTTAGTAATGATCCGTTACTAAAAAAGGTGTTTTTTTAGTCTCTCTTTTTCTCCTCTCTTTCCTTTCTTTTCTTCCTCTTTCTTTCTTCTCTTCTTCCAGTTCTTTCCCTCATCTCACGCTCACTTAAGCTGTGAGCATTGAGGGGAAAAGGTCTCCTTACATATTTGCTGCATGTAGTAGTGATACCTTAAATGTTTGCCACATACTCTCATTATCCCTCATCTCACGCTCACTTAAGTTGTGAGCATTTGAGGGGAAAAGGTCTCCTTATGTATTTGCTGCATGTAGTAGTGATACCTTAAATGTTTGCCACATACTCTCATTACCACAGGACAAGTGTCCAGGACTGTCTCAAGAAAATGACACTTTAGAACCCCAGGTGTCCACAGATTTAGCCCCTTGTGAGAATGTAGGACAGGTGTCCCTTATATTTAGCCACAAGCATGGCTCCTGCTGTAACCTATTAACCACCAATGTTGCTCCAAGCTTGACATCACAACATGTGTTACCAACGTTGCTCCAAGCTTGACATCACAACACATGTGTTGTCAAGTTAGAAGGTGGGTTGTATTCACTGGAATGTGTCCATAAAATTCAAAATTAATTCTTAATGAAATTAAATATGTTAAATATAATATATCCAAAATTCGTGGCCAAAGGAAATCATTAACCCATCCAATTAATTCCTCAAATCGCATGTGCTTTAACTACTTGACCGCTTGACTTACTAAATTTCAAAAAATCATAACCCTTTCAATTTAATTCCAAATGACACGAAATTTGGCTTGAAATTTTCCTCATTCAAATACTTACAACATATCCAAAAATCATAGAAACCTATAACTTTTTGGTACCTCAAAAGTCCCTCACAATTCCGTGCCTCTGTTTGATTGAATTTTCTGTTTTGATACTTGGATTTTATAAAAATCATAACTCCTTTTACAAGCGTCCAAAAATTATGAAACTACTTTTAAAATCTTCATTTCTCATCATTCTAAAAGGTCTTAAAATATTTTTATTTAAGGTCACTCATTGAATTTTTGGCATCCAGAACAATGTGGCTTTTCTTTCAATAACCCACTAAATTTCGAACTAGCTATATCTATCATTTTTCACATTAAGTCTATCTACTTAACTCCATATAAATCCTAATAGAATTGCAAATACTCCTTATCCTTGATTTAAGATCACCTTTTTGGTACCTCAAAAGTCCCTCGAAATTCTGTGCCTCTGTTTGACTGAATTTTCTGTTTTGATACTTGGATTTTCTAAAAATCATAACTCCTTCTACAAGCGTCCAAAAATCATGAAACCAGTTTTAAAATCTTCATTTCTCATCATTCTACAAGGTATTAAAACAATTTTATTTAAGGTCACTCATTGAATTTTTAGTGTCCAGAACAATGTGGCTTTTCTTTCAATAATCTACTAAATTTCTAACTAGCAATATCTATCATTTTTCACATTAAGTCTATCTACCTAATTCCATATAAATCCTAATAAAATTGCAAATACTCCTTATCCTTGATTTAAAATCACCTTTATTTTAGGGTATAAATTTTGGAGTATTACACAAATTATCGATCAAATTTAATACAATTGAATGTTTGATCGAACTTCCAATTACTCATAGTATATTAGTTTGATCGATCATGATAAGATCAATTGATCAATCATTAGTCCGATTGATTGTGATAATCTCAATCGATCGATTCAAGTGCATTATCGTGATAATCAATTGATTGATCGAACTTCTAACTTGATGCAATATCCCCATCAATTAGGGTTTGGCGTTAAAATGTGAAATATATATATATTATCTTAAAAATTCAAGCTATTAATTAATTATAAAATAATATCACCTGAATTATATTTTACCAAAAAATGTCTTTTATACTCTTATAATTGTTAGAGAATTTCAAATTTATCATAATTTCAAATTAAAATTACTTTGAAAAAATTAATGTAATTTTTTTTTTATAAAAAAAATTACCTAATCAGCAATGACTTCTTAATGTCGCCACTATTGAGTTAAATAATTGGGCGGAAGAGGAAAAAAAATTGGCGCTGAGTGAAATAATTGGGCTCTAATTGGCTGTAAATGAGCCGACACACTTGACAGTTCGCTCAATACCCGCTAAGCTCGACCCGAACTTAATTGAGCTCGACAATGTATAAACTTGCTCATTACTATTGAAACTCGTTCGATTAGCTTTTGACACATTCCCGGCTCCCTCGATTAAGCTCGATGGGGGCTCTTGAGTTTGACTCGTTTAAGTCGAGCTCGTTTAGCTCGTTAGCTCGTTCATATATATATTACAGAAAAGAGTTATATAAATTTGTATATTAGTAATTAAGTAATATATGTTATATAGGTTATTTAATATTTATATGTGTATGTATTAATTAACATACTAACTAGTTAGTTAGCTCGTTCATATATCTTGTATATATATTAC
Organism: Carpinus fangiana; assembly: GCA_006937295.1. Classification (NCBI taxonomy): domain Eukaryota; kingdom Viridiplantae; phylum Streptophyta; class Magnoliopsida; order Fagales; family Betulaceae; genus Carpinus; species Carpinus fangiana. Next base: position 223,770 of record VIBQ01000060.1, on the reverse strand, counting down.
TAAAATTAGTTATATTAATTTATGCTATAGATAAATATCTAAAAGTTGTTTTAAAATTCGGGCTTGAACTTTACTCGGGTCATACATTAAATAATTTAATAGCTTAGCTCGAGTTCGAGTTGAGTCTGACTTGGTTTGAATAGCATTCTCAACGAACTCGAGTTTGAGCTTGAGCTCGCCCGAATTTTAAACGAGCCAAGCTTGAACACACATTTTATAGCTTACCTCGAATAAGCATCTTTGTAAACGAGCTCGAAATCCTAAAGCTCGACTTGGCTCGGCTCGATTACATCCCTAGGCGCGATAGACAAAAAATTGGGAATAAAAAAAAAAATTTCTTTTCTCTCTCTCTTTCACACTCCTCTTCTCCTCTGATCTCCTCTACAATTCACGCTTGCGTTGGGTCTCTTCGACTTCTTCTTCTCTCACGTTCTCCCTCTGATCTCCTTTGCAATTCATGCGTGCCATTGCCTTCGATTAACACAGCCAGCACCGTTGATCGCCTCCATCGAACCCGCAGGTGTGTTCTTAAATCCATCTCCTGATTTCTGTTTTCCTTCACCTAGATTTAAAATCGAATAATTAATTCTTGAGAATCATATGCTGGAGAAGCTTTTTTTTTTGTCTTTGCACTGTGGTGGGTGGATCTGAGTGTTGGGTAGTGTGAAATGTGAGTCTTTGGGCTCTTGATGTTGGGTTTTACGTGAATCAGGGAAGTGGGAGTGGTCATTCTTGAGATTTTTCAATTATCCTTAGTTTTTAGTATGTGCTTGAATTATCCTAAAGAAACATTTCTTTTAAGCATTGGATTGAAGGTGTAATTAACTTCTTACTTTTAACTTGATGAAATGAGCAATTTTTACTGATAAATTTGATTTTTTTTGTTAAAGTTTTACTAATATTTATTTGTATTTGTTTTTGTTAATGCTATTGAATCGGTTAGATTGATCCCTGGCATCAATATGGGCATTGCTTGCATGTATGCTACGAAGAGTGGTGCAACGCGGATGCTGGTCAGCCATTTTTCTACTGGTGAGCAAAGATTTAGCTCCAAAAAAAATGGTAAGCAAAGATCTACGCTAATGCTTTTGTTTTTATTGTATACATGTATGTTTTTTCATGAGCCATTGTTGGATTTTAAAGTCTTACCTCACTTCCACCTTAATGATTTTATGTCCCTTGTATGCTTTACAGGGTGAACCTTCTTCTTATAAGCTTGCTGTTTCTATCATCCAAAATTGTGCAGAAAAGCTTGAGCCCTATGTTTGTTGGTTCCAAGCACATAAACGTGTGGGTAGGTAAAAATCGGAAAGCATGCTATATGTTTGTGCTTAATTGAAATACTTGTTCTTATGATTTGATAATTTTTATGCCAGAGGTTGGAAAATAGAAACTACTTGTGGTTTGATATTTTTTTTATCCCTAACAAGAAATATTAGTATTTGGCAGTGAACTATTGACTAGAAAGTTAGAAGCCTAATTAAGTAATAGAATGGCCAATTCAAGATAAATATTTGAAATGAAATGTTATACTTTATGCCTTTGTTTTCCTGATGAACAAGTTTTTTCTTTTTCTTTTGAGGAGATTCATCTAAAGCTTAATAGCCCCATATGCAATACTTTCTCAATTCAATGGTCCGATTCAAACTAAATGAAGAGAACAAGATTAGTGGAGCCAGAAACCAATTTCATTCCTGCTGTCATACACATAGGATTCATCCTCATATGCTTTATTTGATCTCATTCTATTTTAGTAATTATTTGCCAGAGGACCGTACTTAGCTAGAAGTAAGGTTGGTTCAGCCAATGTTCTATGTTGCCTTAGCCTTTGGTTTGCCTTAATTATTCTAAATAATTTGACAGAAATTCTGTGTCATGAGATGTGGACATAAAACTTTAGGCCATGTTTGTTTTTTTGCATTTTTGTTTTATGTTCTCAAGACATAAAACTTTCTCTGTTTTCAGTTTGTTGATAACAACAAGAAGTGCTACTTGGAGATCAATTACACATTTGATATCCGTAAGGATGGCAGTTGGTTAGATTGGGAAGTCTCCTTTCAGTGTTTCTGTTTTTGTTACCAGTTAATTGTTTTATAAGCATAAATCTACTTTAGTGTTGACATGTCTCATTTCAAGTATCGTATCTATTTTCAATCCTTTCCGAGATCAGCACCTAAACAATGAAGAGGGGATTTTTATAAGCATATAAGTTGATTTGTTTGTTTTCTTCTTTCTTCTTTCCTCTTATGCGTAACAATGTGTTGTTCATATAAGTTGAATTGTTTGTTTGTTGTTTTTAGCAAATAGTGGTTGGTTTATTACTTTTCCACTGTTTTGTTTCCAACTCTTGACATTTAATGCATCAACAAGATCAATATTTTCTTTGCCTTGTATTATAGTGATAACAAATTCATAAATGTTCTTAATCATTTTTTACCTTGGCATTCACTTGTGGTTTTTCTATTTGTAGCAAAATACGATGTTGCTATATCAACGGCATGTGCTAGACTTGATTATATTGTAGTGGAAACAGCCAGTGCAGCCCAAAGATGTGTTGAGCTACTTCGGAGGGAGAATCTTGGTGTTGCAACTTTCATGATATTGGCAACTTTCAATTTCATATTATATAATATTCAGGAACTTATACTGTCCAAAAAGTTACCTTAATGTTTTTAGAACTTGAAAGACCTTGTTTACTTAGAAGTTGGGTGCTACATTGGCTAGTTGGATCCTAGGACACATGACTGAAAAATATCAGAACTTGATGACTGGATTCTTTGGAGCTCTTGGATTGAAGGTTGGACAAACACTACAAAAAACACGCCATTTACTAACGTGTCTACTGTTCACGTTATTTTGTCACGTTACAGTTTATATATTATTGTATGTTTATTATTTAATTGGGTTAGATTATATTCATTAGACAAGATTATATGTGTAATTACGTTAGTGAGTTCCTTAGGTTAAAGTAATGAATTAAGTTGGTAATTAATAAATTAGGTTAGAAAGTAATTGTTTTGTGGGTCAATTAGTTAATTATGTTAGTTGATTAATTAGGGAGTATATTAATTAAGTAGGGTTTTAGTTCATTAATTAATATGATTGGTTAGTTAACAAGGGTTCACTTCATTAATCACGGTTTTAGGGTTTAATCATTAATCACTTCATTACTCATTAATTAGTTGATAAACAAAGGCAAAAAAAAAATCAAAAATTAACATTTACTAACGTGGGACTGGGTGACACGTTAGAAATTGCCAACGTGTCTCCGAGTCCCACGTTAGCAATTCCCAACGTGTCACCCAATACCACGTTAGTAAATGTGATTTTTTTTTTTTTTGGACATATTATTGTTATTGTTTTGTGGGTTCAATTAGTTAATTGTGTTAGTTGATTAATTAGGGAGTATATTAATTAAGTTGGGTTTTAGTTCATTAATTAATATGATTGGTTAATTAACAAGGGTTCACTTCATTAATCACGGTTTTAGGGTTTAATCATTAATCACTTCATTACTCATTAATTAGTTTAACAACAAAGGGAAAAAAAAAAAAAAAAATTCACATTTACTAACGTGAATTGCTAACGTGTCACCCAGTCCCACATTAGGAATTGCTAAGCATATGTATTCTTTTTTTTTTTTGGCTTTATTAGCAGATATTATTTATATTATTTAGTCAGGTTAGTGGATTAATTCCTCATCAACTCGGTCAGATATTGAAATAGATAATTTGTTAATTACACTCGGTGGTTTTCCTTCACGATTCTGCGGTATATTATAGGGGACTCGTTGGTTCTTCTTCAATCTCTGTATGTGAATGGACCTCAAAATATTTGGATTGCGCACCTTCCAATCAGGAATTCCCGTCGACTACATTGCATGCAGAACAACGAGGCCTTCTAGCATCCGTTTTATTTGTTCCCTGGTAATTCGGTCAGATATATAAATAGATAATTAGTTAATCACGTTAGATTGATAATTAGGTTAGATTAATTATTGTGTGTCGTATGCTTAATTAGGTTAGTTAATTGAGAAGGTTGGATCATTAATTACTGTTTAGTTAATTAATTAGGTTCTATATGGTTCTTATTTTTAATTATTAGGACAAACTAATAAAAACAAAAGGAAAAAAAAAATATTACATTTCCTAACGTGGCATGCCATTCCACGTTAGCAAATCCTAACGTGTGATGACGTGCCACGTTAGGAATTCCTAACGTGCCATGCAATGGCACGTTAGCATATGTTTATTTTTAGCATATCAACCAATAAATTTTCCTCAACAATCAGTTAATATAACATAGGAAAAAAGAAAGACAACATGGAAGGGGTTTTCTGATAAGTCGGTTTACCTAAAGTTCAGCAAATTAAAATCAAATACACAATTAAAAAAATAAAAATTCATAAGGTATTGGGGAAATAAGTGGAGGGAAAATAATAAATAATTTTAAACTGGAGTGGCAACTGATTTTAAAATATAGGGCCAAGGATATTTTTATTTCGACAAATGGTCTCGGGGCAAAGATAAAACTACGCTACAATTTCACATAAAAATATCTAAAAAAAAAAAAAAAATTTAAATTTTTTTAAAAAATAAAATTAGCAAGGCCAACAGCCACTGCATGCATTCGAGTAGATCTGCCCCTGCATGCAGCCCATGCATAAATTACGTAAGGTTAAAGGAATGCTTGCAGCTGATGTTGGGAAATTTTTTTTTTTTACCATTTGGTGACGTGGCAATATGCCACGTCAGAATTTGCTAACGTGGCACATTGCCACATGTCACCAAATACTGACGTGTGGGTGTATCCCACGTTAGGAATTGGGGGTGACGCGTGGCCCCCAGCTGGCCCGCACCCCCCTTTCTCTTTCTTCCTCTTCCCACCAATTTTCTTCCCCCACTTCTTTTTTCCCCCTCCTCTCGCGACTCAGCTCTCCCCCCGGCATCTTCATCTCCCCTGCTCCCCCGTTTTCCCCTCATCCCACCCAGCTATCTCCCTTCTCCCGTTTTCCCCTCTTCCAACTCAGCATTTTCCCTTTTTTAAATTTGTTTTTCCCCACCGGCCGGCCATCCTGCGCAGCTCGATCTCTCCCGTCTCCCCTGCTCCAGCGAACACCCACCCCCGGCCATCTCCTCCGGCGAGCTCCTCCTTCTCCACCGCAGACTCACTCTCCTCTCCGGGCCAGTCTCTCTCCATCTCCGGTATGCATATATACCTACATGAATTTGCTAATATATATAATAGAGTATATATATATATTAGATTGCCATACTTAAAAGCGGGTGCTAAAATGTGTTCGAGTATGAAATGGTATGGTCGATTGAAATGGTTGAATTTTATTATTGTTCTGTTTTGATCAATTTAAGTTTGAGCTTTTGATATGATTTTTGGTCCAAGTTGAGGATATTGGAGATTGTTGCTGGGCATATTTATGTTGGTGTTCTAAATTTGGTTGGCCGATTGATGGAAAGGTGTTTTGTTTATTGGCTTTTGTTGTGTTGATTTGTCAGAGGACCTCTCATATTATTTGTTGTGTTGTTGATGATTGGAGAAGGTTTTACTTAGAAATTTGATATATGTTCATGTATTTGTGATTGCTCTTGATGTGGTCGAATTTGGAGTAAGAGGTCATTAGATTTTTTGAAAGATATCAATGTGTAATGAGAATTTCAAAGAGAATATTGATTGATTCATTATCTACACGTACGAGTAAGCATATAGGTTGCTTGATATTGGTGGGTTTCTTGAATTTTTTTAACGTACAAAATAAGAAATCTGATTTCATGTTGAGTATATATACAAGCAACCAACAATGATCAAAAGGGGTGGTCCAGTTTTTTTATTTTTAAATTATATATATAATTTTATTATAGATGATACGACATAATTTGATTGGTGCTACTGCTTACATGGCATTTGACGGTTTTCGTCAAAAAAGTAGACAGAAGTTGAATGCAAGAACTTATTTGTTATTTTTATATACCACAAGCATAAGGAGCTTATTGGATGTAATCACAAAGACTCGTTCTACATTTTTTCCTAAAAACTACAACACACGTGTTGTAGTTTTTTTATCAACAGTTTATTTTAAACTTTTTTTTTTTTTAAGCGGTTTATTTTTAGCTTCACTACCTCTCTCAAAAACATAAAATTAAATATAAACCGTTGAAAAAACTACATAATATAACAAACATGTCTGTAATCGCTATTAAAGCTCAAAGTCATCAGATTCCTAGTAATATAACAAGCATATCTGTAATCAACGTGTGAGTTTATAAAATTAAGGAAAGACTTCGATCACTTGCCCCTAAACTACCACAACTCTATCAATATCCCCCAAACTTAAAAAAAAAAAAAAATTGCGATGTGAATGTATTTATATTTTTATAAATTTCATAGGGATATAAGGGATATTTTAATTGTTAGCCGTTTTAGTCGATTGAAAAGTGCTGAAACATTGAATATCCACATTTAAAATGTGAATTTATTACTAAAATTATATAAGCATGTCGGGATAAAACAGGTGGAAAATAGTCAAAGAAAGTAAAAAAAACCCATAAACATGAGGGATGTTGATCATTTTTAGAAGATTGACAGAATGTTTTTTTCTTCCCCTTCTTGGTGCTAAAGAAAGACAAATTGATTGACCCATGTTTTTCTAACAACCCATATATGAGTTGATGGATATTGATCATTTTTGGAAGATGACCAAATAATTTAACAGCCAATTCTAATAATTGTAATGCTAAAACAGGCAATTCTATAAAGTACGTTGTATTAATTATGAGTTCATGCATTAATAGAGGACAAATTAAATTGTATGTGTCTCGTCAGGTCTTTCCTTGTTCATTTCTCTCTGCTCTTGATCACCTGTTCATCAAACATATATCAGCATGGCAGGAAATCCTTATAATAATGCAAGCGGGACGATCATCACAATTAACATATACTGAGTAGCTAGGAAAAGTTTCTTGTTCGAAAGTCCTTGGATTAATGCTAGGATAGTCCTAAGATGCTTTTTTGCTCCAAATAATAACAATTAGAATTTTTTAATCTGTAATCTGTGAATACCTACAAACTCTAGCTTCCTTATAAACAAGGCCCAACTTTGTGATTTCAGCTTAAATTAATTGCGCTTAGAAATATTTTTCTTTGTTTTGATTCTCATTTATTGGTTCCATTATCACCTTAAAGATGCAACTATATATCTCGAGGCTTATTGTAGTTGTGCATACTCATTATTTGAACTTATTATTCCAAAAGTACTTAGGGCTTCAAATTTGAAATGACTTTATGTACATTCATATAAATAATTTAAGTACATTTATATGGACCTAATAATAATAATTAACTGGATCTTTGTTTAATTAACCAAATCAAACTTAGATGGAGTATTGCTTTGTTAACTATAATATTATCATGCATAGAATAGGTTATATCGAAAGCCATTTATATGACCATATATCTACTCGCTTTGAGATGCCATTTCCTTCCAACGTATATATACTTGTTAATTGAATTGTTCATAAACCTAAATAAACCTAGGTCTATTATGTTTACTGCCACAATATATAATGCAGGTAAATTTATCGGGTTTTTTAATTTATGTAGTAACAATATGGATAAGAGTTGGATGACGAAGCCTAGGATCTCCAAGGAATACATTGGCGGTTGTAGATCGTTCGTAGATTTTGCAATACTCAATTGTAGGACTCCAGATGGGCTCATTTTTTGTCCGTGTAAGGCGTGTCGCCTCAACAGGCGGCACAATCCGGCCTTGGTATACGACCACTTGACAGGGGGTAAAGGAATGTGGCCCCAATACAAAGACTGGATTTATCACGGCGAGAGTCCGGTACGAACTTAGGTTGAAGGAACTAACTTGCCGAGATCGGCCGCAGATGCAGGTCCAAGCACAAAGGATGTGGGTGGCAATATGCAAGCAATGTTGCGCGATATGTTCGGTGTGCATGATGTCAGGGAAGACAGCAATGAGCCTCAACCCGGGGCACAAGGTGGTGATGAACAGATTATGGATGATGCACCGGACATAGGTGACGCTCGGAAGTACGATGAATTGCTTAAAAATTCAGAGAAGCCACTCCACGGGAAGACCAGACACAGCAAACTAAGTGCCACTGTACACCTATACAATTTGAAGTGTATGGGTGGGGTTACTAACATGACATTCTCGGCTCTTCTTGAGTTCGTCAATCAGTTGTTGCTTGATGACGGTGAGGCGTTGCCAGATAATACATATCAAGCAAAAAAATTCCTAAGGGACATGGGGCTCGGGTATGAGAAAATACCGGCATGTCGTAACGACTGTATGCTGTTTTGGAAGGACAATATGGACTTAGACTCATGTATTAAATATGGACAGTCTAAGTGGAAGGATGAAGTTCACTTGGATGATGATGGCCAACATATTTCGGCGAGTAAGAAACGTCCGACCAAGGTATTGCGGTGGTTTCCATTAATTCTATGATTGCAGAGGTTGTTCATGTCGCAGGGTACCGCACAGAATATGAGATGACATGCAAAGGGTCGCACAAAAGACGGCGTATTGAGGCATCCGGCCGACGGCCAAGCATGGAAGTCGTTCGATAATTTACATCCGGACTTCTCATCCGATAGTAGGAACGTAAGGCTTGGTCTAATGTCGGATGGGTTTAACCCATTTGGCAATATGAGCACATCCCACAGTACTTGGCCTGTAATGCTTGTACCGTACAACTTGCCGCCTTGGATGTGCATGAAACAATCATCATTCATCTTATCATTGGTAATCTCAGGCCCAAAATCACCTGGAATGGATATAGATGTGTACCTTCAACCCCTGATTGAGGAATTACAGGAACTATGGAATGTAGGGGTTCGCACGTTCGACGTCTCAAAAAGAAAACATTTTATGATGCGAGCACAATTGATGTGGACAATTAATGACTTCCCGACGTACGTAGATTTGTCAGGATGGCCTACGAGGGGTGTAAAGGCGTGCCCTTGCTGTATGTATTCGACAAGGTCTACATGGCTAAAACATGGGAAAAAATATTGTTTTATGGGTCATAGGCGATACTTGCCCATGGATCATCCGTTCAGGAGGAACAGGAGAACATTTGATGGTCAGCAGGAATTTGAATGTGTGCCCGAAGTGCCGAGTGGAGAAGAAATATTGAGACAGTTAGAATGGATGGTATTCGGAGACGAGAGTGCCGGTAAGACACCAAAGCCCCCTCCATCGACCAAGAAGGACCGCAAGAAAAAAAAAAAAGAAAAGAAGAAGAAGAAGAGGAAGAGGAATACTAATAAGAACCAAGAAGAACCAGTGGCCGCTGAAGTATTGTGGAAAAAGAAAAGTATTTTTTTCAGGTTGCCGTATTGGAAAGATAACTTGTTGAGGCACAACCTTGATGTAATGCACATCGAGAAAAATGTGATGGACAACATACTTCGCACACTTCTAGACATTAAAGGAAAATCCAAGGATAACCTACAAGCACGTCAGGACTTGCAGGAAATGGGTTTGAGACCTAAACTGCATCCATACATTGGCGATGACAATAGAACTTATTTGCCGCCTGCTTCCCACACGATGTCGACCGAAGATAAAACTGCGTTCTTACAAGTGCTTCAAGATGTAAGGGTGCCGGACGGTTATGCGTCGAATATATCCCGATGTGTTAAAATGGATGACCACACGTTGTCAGGTCTCAAGAGCCATGACAACCATGTAATCATGCAACAACTTTTCCCTATTGCATTGAGGGGATCGAAATTGCCAAGCAACGTGATCAAGGTATTGCTCGATATGAGTACATTCTTCAGGGGCATATGCGAAACGACACTGACACACGAGGCTTTGGATAGACTTCAAGAACAAGTTTGTATGACTCTGTGTTTGATGGAACATATATTCCCCCCCAGCTTCTTCACTAGCATGGTCCACGTTGTCGTCCACCTTGTCCGTGAATGTCGATTGGGTGGACCGGTACAGGACAAGTGGATGTACCCTGGAGAGAGGTAAAACATACTTAATTCATAGTAAACTTATTTATTTCATATGTGGAAAAGTGCAACGATTGATTGAACGTTGATGTGTAGGAGCCTTGGGGGATTCAAATCCAATGTTCGCAACAAAGCGTCTCCTGAGGGTTGCATTGCAGAGGGATACATAGCAACTGAGTTAGTGACGTTCTGCTCGGCGTATTTAGGTAGTGCACCGACAGTTCATAATAGGCCACAAAGAAATGCAGATGGGTGTAGGGGGGCCGGAATACGAGTGAACCTAGATCGTATCACAATGATACAGATTCACCGGTATATTATGTTCAACTCTGACGACTTTCACCAACTGCGGATGTAAGTCATAGTAAATCAAAATTAGGTTGCGTGCTATTGTAACTTAATGACATGCACTTTTAGTAGCGCACTAAAATGAACGGACTAACGCAATTGTAGGGCGCACATGGAAACGCTTAGGCGAGGTTCGAATATGGGGCAAATGACAGACGCTCAGTTGGAGAATCAACATTATCAACAGTTTTGCAATTGGTACCGTGACTACGTAAGACAAATGTCAAATAAAAATTTCACTAAAGCTCAAATTTCTTTCCTACTCCTATTCTTTTACCTCGGTAGTTAACTGTGCATATACGCTTCTAATATGCTCGCAGGTCGATCATTCGGACGATCGACACAGGATGGAACTGGGGGAAAAACTTGTCATGCATTGTAGAGGGCCAATGGCCTCAGCAATCCAATATAACAGATATGTGGTCAATGGGAAATTGTTTTGTACTATTGCATACGATGTGGGAAGGAGGTCTCAGAACAGTGGCGTTTGTGTGCCAACTGTTGATGGCGAAACGTACTACGGGAAGTTAACTAAAATCGTTGAGGTGGAATACTACGATCGGACTAAGTACGTACTGTTTAAGTGTGAATGGGCGGACAATACAAGAGGCAGGGGGTACAAGTTGGAACAGTATGGCTTAACGCTAGTAAACTTCAAAAACCTTGTACATAGGGGGGATAAAATTACTGAAGAGCCCTATGTGCTAACTTCCCAAGTCTCACAAGTTTATTACGTCAATGACGATAGGGACCCCGATTGGGCTTGCGCCGTGAGGACCAAACCTAGGAATGTGTACGACGTTGGTCTGGGTCAAGTGGCTGATGATGACCAACCAAGCTACCACGAGACCGAGCCTCTCCAGTTGGATCATAATCATCACTATGACCCACATCCGGTTGACATAGATTACATCAGGACCGACGTACCACCTATTGAGGCGTATGTGATTTCATATAAATTAAGTTGGCATTAATATGTTTATTCGGTTCGTTTTTTAATTCATGTGATTGTTCAGTTCGTTTAATTTTATCTTTGTTTGATTTAAAATGTTGATTACATTCCATTTTCCTTATTGCGTTGGATTTTAATTTTTCCTCAGTCATATTAATTAATTTTGAATGTCACTAATGTTGCAGTGAAACATGAGTGCTTGATCGTACCAAAATTAGGTACTCGTAAGAGAACGAACCATTAGGTCGTATAGCGTTGCGCAAGTACCGAGATCGAACCACAGAGAACGGAGTTTTGTAATTAAAAATTAACACGACTCTTAAATTAAATGTATCTTAACCTAGTCCCAAAGAAAATTGATGTCGAACATGAAACGTGCAGAAATTAAATTAAAGTGAAAATGTAGGGATAAAAATAACTAAGGTTAAAGATGAACCTCACCCAATAAAGATAAACTTAATACATTAAACACTCATTCTCCGTTTTTAAACTTTAAACCCTTCAACACACTCTATTGTGGTAATTGACACAAGTCAAACCGAATAATGTGTTTACCGTTAAGGAGCTACAATGAGTATTGATTATGGATAAAATCATCCACTGTATCCTTGGATCACAGTGGATATTGAATCACAACCAAAAACTCGTTGTGCACCCGGCTTGGAACACATCACAGGATGACTATCAATGTATCAACAACACACAACCATTCAATTATTTGTCACAGAAATTAAATGACGAGTACGGAATTAAATAACGGAAAATAAAGCATAAAATGTAAAAGCAAGAAATATAAACTAAGGGTGAGGCTTCATCTTCAACCTAAGTTGAAGATTTTAGCCACCCATTGAATAACAAAGCATAATTGAATTAAAATAATGCATTAAAAATAACTTTAAAGTAAAAGCTTACAACTAAAAGGGGCGGAGCAAGGCAAACAGATGCAAAATGCTCTCTAAAAACGCCCCAAAGAATGTGTGTTCGACCAAATGGACCTAGGGTCCTATTTATAGGCTACAAAATCCTACGAGTGCGTTCGAACGCATGAGGTGCGTTCGAACGTACTGCTGAGTTGTGCGTTCGATCGCACAATGTGCGTTCGACCGCAGAAAACCGTAACGGCGCAGCGGAAGCGATGGACTCCTAGGGCACCCGCGCGAGACGCGGGCTGACGGGGACTGCGATCGACCGTGTCCTTGCGCTCGACCGTCAGTGCGTTCGAACGCACCAAGTGCGGTCGAACGCACTTGGCAGGGATCCAATTCTTCACTTAGTGTCTTTTTGCTCTCTTGTGGCCAACTTTTGTTGTAAAGACCTGCACAACTCAAAACACTAAAAACACCAAAAATAATTAGAAATTAACAATACTAAGAGCTTAACGAATATAAATTAAGGGGTTCAAATAAGCACTTTTAGGCACTCATCAATGCTCGGGGTGGAAAGACGAGGATCCTTAGGCGCCCACGTCCCGCGTTGATCAGGGTGACCAGTGGTGATGACAGCCAGTCTCAGGACCTGCCTACCCCATTTGACCCGTAGTCAGGGTATCAACTAGTACTCCCGCATGAGCCGGGTTATTCGGAGTTCGACACCCCGGTGTCTGCTGCTATCGTTAGGGGGGAAACTTTCCTACGGGACACGACACGACCAGAGAGCCCAGTGGGCAATCCATATGGTCCGCATGTGGAGTACTTGCAGCGTACTACTGCGGATGATGATGCCCATGTGGAGAGGCAGGTATCCCTAGCCGGGGAAGACGATGTGGAACATGGTGATGATTCACATGATATACCACAACCCGAGTCAGAGGATATTACATAGGTTGACTTAGAGGATGTAGCACAGCCTGAGGCCCCTGCTTTGCCAGCGCTGACGGAGCACGACGTCTGGACGATAGGTATGTTTAGACCTATAACCAATGACGGAGGGAGGGGGGGACCGGGGTGGGCAATGGTCCCCCCTAAAAATAAGGAAAAAAAATAGAAGTAAAAAATAAATAAATAAATAAATAAAGTAAAGTTTAGTTCTAATTTTAGTCATTTGGCCCCCTCCCAAAAAAATTCGGCCCCATATTTTTAGATTTTATGGCCATAACCAGATAAATTTTTTTTGCCCTATTCTTGATTTTTTGGGTTATACTCATTAAGTTTTTATTTTTATTTTTCGCTCATACTATTAAATGCTCACTTTTTTTTTCCCTTAGGTAGTCTTTAGTTTAAAAAACAACAAAAATAATTTTTTATAATAAAAAAATTCTAAAGAACTGCAATTTTTTTTTTCTTGGTCCCCTCCCATAAAATTTTCAGGCTCCGTCCCTGCCTATAACTATGTATATGTATGTATATATATATGTATGTATGTATGTATGTATGTTATTAAATATGATTAGATATTTATTTTACATGATTAAATATTGATTGTAAATTTATGTTCTACTTACCAAATGCAGATACAAATGAAAATATTGAAGTGCTTAACGTCAGTGACTCCCACAAGTTACACTCAATACCAGATGGGAAACGGGTCATAGTGGAGTTCAATGGCATGTAGCAACCCGTAGGGAAAAGCGGGGGCAAATGGCGGCGGACGACGGGCAAGATGGTCAGGCGCGGTTCCTTCGTCCGTATATCAGACGATTGGAAGCATTTTTCGTTAGAGAAGAAGGAGCTATTTTTTGATGCTTTGATGGTAAGTGTAATTCAATTGTTATGAATTTAATTTTTTTGATGTGCATATTTCTAAATGTATAATATATCATGATTTGGTTTATAAATTTTTCAATTGTTCACTAATGCAGAAGCAGTTTCACATATTGCCCAGCTCGAATATTGCTGAAATAAAAAAGGACCCATGGCGGGACATGGGCGAGAAGCTAAAGTATTGGCGTCACGAATTGAAAAAGCCACTCACCATTTGAGCCGATGACATACCTAACTCCGTGAAGGCAAGAGCGGCGACAATCATCCAGAAGTATGAGCAGGTGGATGTGGATATACTGTTGGGGAAGTAGTGTGAGAAGAAGAATCAGGTAGGTCAATCTTTTGCTTGTAGTTGTGTAGTATTACTAATTATAATTATTTATCTTTTGAAATATAAATTAATGAAGTAATTTGTGTGCGCAGAAATATGCCGCGTATATGAAGCAAATTCGAGCATTGTATAACACACCACATTGCGCTGGCTCGAAGAGCTACGCACAACACTCGCATGAGACGGTATGTTTGTCAAACACAATACATACAAATTATTCAATTAAATATTTCAATATTATAACGTGAAAATATGTTTATATTCGTTGAATTTTGTAGGTCATGAAAACGGGCACAACCCCAACGCGAGCAGAGAATTACATCAAGACCCACACGAAGAAAGGCGGTGGCTATCCAAATCCACTGGTTGGGCAGAGAGTGGTATGCTTGAAACACATATGTGTAAATTTTTATATTTATGATTAATAATTGGACTAAAAGATGACCGTGTGTATGTAACGTGCAGGCTGAGATGACGAGGCTTGCGGATTCTGACCCTGCCGCACTGGTAGAGGGGCCCGAGGGGACGATTCGGTGGGCATCGAACGATGCATATGCACAGGCTCACGGCAATAAGCCGGAGTATGCGGATCATGTCCGCGGCGTGAGCAAGAATATTCTACCGGTGCGGGGACACATCCACTCCTATTACACACTGTCCCCGAATACCACCCCTCCCGCTGTAGTTTCAGAAATGATCCAGTCTGCACTTCAATTGAAGGAGGAGCAGCATAAGCAAGAGATTGAGGAGCTGAAAGTGGTGATAAACCAGCAGCACAATGAGTAGATGGATGCATTGACTGCTGCTCTTACGGAGAAGTTTACTCAGCGAATGGATGCGCAGCTGGCTCATCAGGCGGCGCAGTATGAGGAGCGGTTTCGCTCGCTTGAGGGGCATCGAGTAGGGAGCTCTGAGCCTCCGGTGACCATTGAGTGGGCTTTGTAGGACGTAGGGTCACCTGCACGTATCATCCCCCGATCATCAGCAGATACAACACAAGGTAACAATATATTGTCTTTTAGTATCAATTAATAAGATCATATAGCATGCAGAAAAAATGTGATATATAATTTTAAATTTCGTACAAGAATAATATGTTGTGCATCTATTTCATAGCCCAGATGAACGTATATAACACAGTATAATTATAATATGCCTAGATAAAGATCAGGATGAGGCTCGAAATGTGACTGCTACGACAAAAAAGTCGCGTCTTTCGAAGGCAACAAAATGATAACCACGTTACTTCTAGTGCGGTACGTATATGTGCTATTTTGGAAAATTGTATTTACTTGAAAATTTTTGTTGATTATCAGTGCGAATTGCATGTTTATATATGTTTGGGTTGGTTCTGATTGGTGGTTGGATATTTTAATTGCTTCAACATCCAATAGAAATGTACAGTGTGAATCATATTTTTTTTTTTTTTTTTTTTTTTTCAGAAATTTATCATTTACTAACGTGTGAATAGTAACACGTTAGCAAATGCTAACGTGGTACATGTCTAACACGTTAGTAAATGACCATTTCTAACGGCCACTTTCCTAACGTGTCAAAAACATTGGTAACAGCACGTTAGGCCCATTACTAACGTTTTTAATGGCTTAAAACGTTAGTAAATGTGCGTTACTAAAAATATTGTTTTTTGTAGTGAAAGCTGTGTGCATGATTTGGATTTCTCAAGTTTATATCACCTAAGTTTAGAATTACCAAAATATAGATTGTTCATATACAATCGAATCTACCAGTTTGTTTGAGATGGTAAAAAGCGACATTCTGCAAACTAAAGAAAATCTTTACATATTGTGAGATCTATTCGGATTTACTCACTCTAGGTTCATGTTGCAAAATTTTGTTAACATTTTGGAGATGTGCACCTATCAAAAAACAAAATTCTAAATTTGTCTAAACTAAATGGGATTAGCATTTAATTCCTCATTTTTTGTGTGGTCTAAGTATTATTATTGGATTTAGAGTAATTTTTACCTAAATTTTTATCACTTTACATACTAATTTTTACCTTCTCCTTGATATTATTATTGGATTTAGAGTAATAGAGAGTAGTGTTCACCTTTATATATGGGATGCCAATATGTATATATTTGTATATCTATAATAGTACTAATTGAGTATAGTGTTCACTTTTTAGTAGGATCACTTATATATCTTTTGAATACGGAATCATATTTTAAAATTGCTCTTTTTTCTTTTCTTTTTTTTTTTTAAAAAAATAATAATAAAACATTATTAGGGTCGAATTGACTCTAATAATGTTTTATTTTTTTAGAATGTCAGACTCATCAGCGTTTCGTGCACGCTGATGGTGCAACCATCAGTGTCCACTTTTGTTTGGACGCTGATAGTTATTTTATTTTTTTGGGACCATTAGCGTCTACTTTTGTTTGGACGATGATGGTTGTTTTATTTTTTATTTTTTGAGACTAGCGTCCATTAAAAATGGACGCTGATGGTTTTTTTTTTTTTCAAATTTTTTAATTTATTTTTATTTTCATATATATATTTTTTAAAATTTTTGGGACCATGGTGCAACCATCGGTGTCAACTTTCATTTGGACACTGATGGTTGCCTTATTTTTTATTTTTTTGGGACCATAGTGGATGCTAATGGTACGTACACTATTAGCGTCCCCTTAATGTGGACGCTGATAGTGGAGCAATAGCGTCCACTTTAGCTTTCTTCCATTCCAGCATTAGCGTCCAAAATACAAGACTATTAGCGTCGACATAGTGGACGCTAAAGGGTCATCATTAGTGTCTACTTTTAAGTCGACGTTAATGATCAACAATTTGTCATTAGGGTCGGATGATTAGCGTCTAACTCATTAGCGTCCAAATGTCTGATTTCTTGTAGTGTAAGTAAACTCGTGACATAAATTTGAACAAATTAATCTGTTCACAATCCAGAATCTAATTAATTTGAAACTACATGATTAAAATACAAACTCCAAAGCAAACAACGTACGCTCGTTTCTTTTCATAATTGACATTGAAAAGAACATTTATTGGTTGAAAATTGTAACACTAACTTTTCATGGTGTAGAAAGTTTGTAAAAAGGAGAGGATGAGCAGGAAAGCTGCAGCCAATGTGGAAAGAATAGCCCATGGATTGTTGAAATAATTGTGCATAAGCGCTCTACGCCATCTAGGCCACCTGCGTTGGCAAAACTTACTCACTTGGTTGCAAACGTCGTCGTAATAGTACGTTTGGACACAAGCATCATGGTAAAGCTTCTTGAAGAATTGAACCGCATCTTCTGGATTCAACCATATATTAAGGATATGGTTTTTAGAGAGTATCTCCACATCCTTAGCCGTGTTAATGAGGTTGTCCAGGAACATGGCATAAGAAGTGATCATACCATCATTGTCGGGGTAACATTGCTCAAAGCTGATGATATTCCTAAGAAATGTTTCTGTGCCCTCATGAACTCTTATTGGAGGAATTTCGAGGACACCACGTGTAAATTTTATGTCAAACATATTTTTGGACTTGCTCATTCTGAATTTGATTCCAGCTTCTTTGAGACGCGTAGCAGAAGGTAGGAGTTTCCATTCTTCAGATGGCGATATATTTTCTTCGTCTTCTTCAATTGATGGAACCAGCTGCCGTTTTTTAAACATGCAAGGAACATGTTTGATGTCTCGAACATCATGATCAGGTCTACCAGTCCGCAGGAATGTGAAAATCTCACCAAAGAATGTAGTGGCACGCGTGGCAAAAGGTAGGAGTTTCCATCTGCCTTCAGATGGGGGTACTATACTTTCTTGGTCAACTTTAATTGATGGAATGAGCCGTTTTTTAAACAGGTCAGGAATATGCTTGATATCTCGAAGATCATGATAAGGTCTACCAGTTCGCAGGAATGGGAAAAACTCGACAAAGAATTTCATGGCAAATTCAATTAGGGGAGGAATATCCTCTCCTATAGGGGCAATGCTGATGCTGAACAAATGCTCAAGTACCATCCATGGTACTTGGTTTTCTAGCAATATCAAGTCATGACTTAGAACTTCAATCAAACTAAAAATGCTTAAAATAGGGTCATTTTTTTTTTTCTCTTCAATAAACCTGCAGAATAGCTCAATAATAAAGCAACCATCAGTTACCAACATTTTCACAAAGTCTTCTGGGCTATAATCAATGGGTTCAGCATAATATGCACGAGCATCTTTCTCCAAAGCATTGATGGAGTTGATGAATTTTTTCAGCATTGTATTTATGGGACAACCTATTCGCGAGATAAGGCTGTGAAGATACTTGGCTTTAATTTTTTCTGTAGCTATTAAGTTTGGGTGGCCATGGTGGAGAGGTCCAATTGAAAATGCATCAGGGATATAAGCTTTCTCACTATGCCTGTAGAGTGCGATGGGAGTTTTGAAGATGCAACGCTGAGGTGACGTGAACAAATCATATTGGGACATCGAAACTTCTATCAAAGATGCCAAGCCTTCGACATCAATCGTATGAGTATCTTCTCTCTTTATGGCCATATTTTGGTTTTGTTCCCTTCCGGAGTGACTAAAACAAATGGGAATAAAATAAAATAAAATAAATAAAAAAACAGAATAAAGGAAAATATTAACTGATAAGAATAAGAAAGTAACATTTTCCCAAACAAGAGTCTGAGGGTGACACAAACAATTCAGGTCGAAGGCAAAAATACGTGGCATTAAATTGACATGCAACTTCTTACCAGTTCCACTACTCTTGGATCGATATTGGCTTTTTGGTTCCTATAGTGAAGATCCAGCCTACCTTTAGGGATCCTGCAAGAAAAGTTTATATAAACCCATCAAAGAAATTAGCTTAATTAAATGAAATTATAAACAGAGTTTTCATTAGTTTTGACAAAAGAACAAGCTTTATGCTCGCACATCAAATCACAAATTATCCTAAAAATTTAAACTAATAATAAATAATAAATTTAATTATTTAACTAATATATACTTTAACAACGAACAAGGGTAATCACAAGCTTGCAGAAAACCTCTATATATAGCAATGAAAATTAGATATATAACGAGATTAAAAAAATAAAAGCTCTAACTTGAATCTTTCTTAATTTCCTGGAAAATATAGTGTATTTGTTAGAAAATTAAGTTTATACACCACATCATTGCTATTAAAAATATAGCTCTAGGTGAGTTAGTTTTAGTTGCGAGATCGTTTTTCAGGCAAAGCAAGTCCTATACAGAATACACTTCTTCTAGAACTCTAATGCGAAGATGGCTGTGATCAAAATTTAATCACACGCGCTCATACTCTGTGTGTGTGATAAGTTATTTGACATTGGTGCCTCAGGAAGCATAAAGTCTAATGCTCGACCTTTCTTTTAAGCACAAATAACTTCTTAGGGTCACGCTTGCGAGTGAAAGCTCGAGCCATGTCTGATCCGTTTATTAACTCAACAATCTAGTCGGGATGAATCCCCAAAAACCCGAATTAAAAAATTAAAAAAAAGAAAAAAGGAAAGAAAGAAAAATAGAGGTTACTACTACTTTACTTACAATGACAAACAGTTCGACAAAGGCCTTCTTTGGAAAAGTTGAAACTGTACCTGTGTCCTCCTCATGAGTATGCGTGCTTAAATACACGTTATGATGCCGCCAATAAAGACTGGGTTGCTAACTTGTGAGACTGGTTCGGAAAGATTGACTGCTAACTGCTTGTAAGGTGGGTTGGAAGAATTTTCTTAGAAAATTTGTGTCTATTGGCGAAATCGGAGGGTAATGACCTTTGACAATTATTTCGTGCATCCTGAACCACAACATTCTTATCTTCGTGAAAATTGTATGGCTCATACGTCGCATTTATTCTTTTTTGGTGGACTTGTTTAGTCTTAGGCTTATTAATGAGATGGATCAATTTTTGTGGACACGATGAGCTCCTTACTGTTTACTCTCAACCTCTCTCTCTCTCTCTCTCTCTCTCTCTCTCTATATATATATATATATGTTAGAATATTTTATATTATTTTTTAAGATTTATTATCTTTCCTATTAGGGTTTATTCCCTATTTTAATTAGTTTAAGATTTATTACTTATCACTTATAGCCTCTCTATAAATAGAGGCCTTTATAATCACATGAAATAGAAGAAAATATATCACTCAATACAATGTAGTCTATATTTGCTTCCTCTCTCTCTTCTCTCTCTCCTTCTTTTGCTCTCCAACATATTTAACATGGTATCTGTTGAGTCAATGATCAACCTTACATAGGCCCGATAGTTCACTGGCCCAAGTCAAAGCCCTGGTAAGTCAGAGCCCGAGAACGTCTCAGGCCTCGAGTCTCTGAGACGGAAGGATCCGAGACCAAGGACTCAGATTCTAGACCTCCGAGACTCATGTCCGAGACTTCTGAGACCCACTGTAGTGACCCAAATATTTAACTAAGTATAAGTGGCTTAGTTAAAGGGTTAATTTGGACTTTAGGTCACTAGGATCAGCCAGAAGGGCATTTTGGGAATTTGTCTTCTGGTTTTTCTGTTAGTGTGGATGTACGCTACTTTCTGGCGAACGTACGCTATTGTCTTTTAGCTCGGATGTACGCTCTGGTTGGCGGATGTACGCTCTTGTCTTTTTCCGTGGACGTACACTGGGGGACCACTTGACATACGCTGACATATAGTACGCCGTACTCTGTGAATAGTACATCGGACGTACGCCAAAAGTACCGGACGTATGCTATATTTTGGAATACCCTCCGGGTAATACCTAGATGTACAAAACAGCATTTGGACCGCTGTGAAATAGTACCGGACGTACGCCACTTTGGGCGGACGTCCGCTGCTTTCTGGCCCTATAAATACCCCTTCACCCCCTCGCCTATTTCACACCTATTTCACCCCTAAACCCCTCTCTTCGCCCCTAGGCTACTAGTAGGCCATTTTGTGAGTGTTTGTGAGGTTTCGTGAGTGTTTCGGTGCTGTCGGAGGAGGAACTCTTGAGGTTTTGTTTCAAGGAGGTAACACTCGGTTTCCTTAGCTTTTTCATACGTCGTTATGCTGCTCGATTATAGTTCTATGTTGCTAGTTGTAGTTGCTAGCTCAGTTATGCTTTAATCTTACTTAGGCTAGCGTTTTGATAGCTTAGCGTTGTTGTCTTTGCGTGGAGGTTTCGATCTGTGTTAGGAGGCCCTAGGAAACCTTTGTTGACCTTAGGAGTCGGAGAATAGGCGGACAATGGAGAGAAAATGAGGTTCTCCCTGAAAGACCTCAGAGAGGACGTAAGGTCTCATGACCGGACGTACGGCCCGAAGTATCACAGCGAACATATGGCCTTGAGTCCGAACGTACGGCCAATGTGTGACAGGGAAACCCTATTTTCACCAGCCGTCCCATAGCTTGTGTTTCCTTGTTCTAGAGTTGCTTTAGTAGAAATAGAACTGATGATAGGTCTTTTTTCAGTATTCGAGGTTATGGAGCCTCAAGGGAATTACATGGAAGAGTTTTACAGCCCGGGTGAGTACAAACTCACATGGATGCTTTGTTGTTACTTTTCCTGCATTGCACGTATTTTATATATATGTCAAACATGCATATTTTGTAACTCTCATGAAATACATTTTGGAACTACGGGTAACTCTCTTTTGTGAAAGCGTGTGTCTATTAACAAGATAATAATGAGACTTGTAAAACTGTGCATGTAAAAGACTGATAAGACTAATTGCATCGTATGACATGGTACACCGGCACGTGCGGTATAATGGCCATGGGCTTACTATACGGGTTAGCTTTATGGTCAATGTGTGCGTGTGTGGGGGCTTTGGATCCAATGACTCGTGACCAATGATGCAGCCATTCCCAATGGATGGTCACTATAGGATGGACGTCATTAGCGGTGTGGGCCACTCGGGGTCGAACCTGATCATGTTGCTAGTGTTATGTACGGTATGTTTCGTGCAATGGCTGGGGCACCGGCATTGTACTACAGGTCCCTCGGGACAGCGTCAACCCTGCTGAGAAGGGGTAATATCTTGAGTAGACCATATTGTTGAACTATTACTATTACTCATGATTATAAGCATATATTATATTGTATATATACCACCTGCATAATAACTGTTATCTCATAATGTTGCATGTGTCTTATAAATAAAAGAATCCACAAATTAATGATGGGTACGTCATGTGGATTTCTACTCACTAAGTCGTCGGACTTACCCTTGTGTTATTTCCCTATTCTCTTCATATGTACGATTATGCTGTTCTAGATAGTGGATACCGTGAAACATCCGGTTCTTGTGGAGGATTCAATCTAGGAGATGCTTGAGGACTTATTGCAAGCTTAAGCGGGTACTCATGGTAACTAGTACTTTTGAGTTATGTTGTAGACTTAGGACTTGAAGCATGCTTGCATATCAAGGATTAGCATAGATCACTTGTAATGATGTTATGTTATAGTATGATTTCCATTGCTTGATGATCTTTGGTTAGACGCTCTGGTTATACTGATTAATGTTTATAGTACTTTGTTACTTTCGCTGCTTAGTATCCTCTGTTTTTGAGGAGTAGAGGTCCCGAAGGTCTTGTTTGGAGTGGAACAAGGCTAGGAGATGAACTGTTGAATTAATTACCAGTTAATTAATTCTCGAGGCGTTACAGTTGGTATCAGAGTTGTTGCTCTTCGGACCATAGGAACGGATCTATTAGGAGTTAGATCTGGATTCATTAGAGCTTTTTGCTCAGCGGAATATAGGACATGATCTATAAGGTGTGGTATGCAAATTTGATTGCACTCACAATAGCACAAGTCGTTGATCGTGTAGCGTTGCGAAATACGGTATCTGATGTACAAATTTAATTGTACTTGCCAATTGCACGAGTCGATCGTAATAGAGTGGATGTGCAAGTGCGAGTGTCGAACCCACAGAGAATCGGTTTTGCTAAAAATCAACTTTAAAATGCCTAGACTAATTCTATCTTAACCTAGTCCCAAAAGCAAATAGGTAACGTGCATAAAATAAAACTAAATTAGAAGGCAATAAAATAAAGAAATAAAATAACTAAAGTCTAAATTCCACCTCACCATATTTAAATACATAGTTAATTAAACATCCGTCTATCGATTAAAAGCGATGCATGTTCTAGTGTCACCCTAGTTCAGCATGCTTAAGCCCTATGCAAGTCCTATCGTGCCTATTGAAATAATCAAACCGTCTGTCCATTTGACTAAAGACAAAACATGAACGGTTTAGATCCAAAGGATCCAATGTGAAAATGATACACTAACTACAATGGATAAATGGACGTAACCCGAACGATGAAATGTATCCATCGGACGAAACGCAAAGACTAAACAACTACGGCACGATCGATGCAACTTTGTCACGAAATTGAATCGAAACGAACTAACATGGCAAGTAAACGGATTAAACGTAAAACTAACTATGAAAGCATTTAAGTAAATCTAAAGTGAAGGGAATAAAAGACTAAATAAAAGTAAAATAAAGCATAAATTAAATAAATGACAATTTAGGAGGGATTTACAGTGGAAAACAGAGGGTTTTGGGCCCTAGAGCCGCCTCCCAAACGTAAGAAACAAATGATACATCGAGGTCCTATTTATAGGCTGGCGGGTCACTGAAGTGCGTTCGAACGCACTACCTGCGTTCGAACGCACCAGTTATTTGCGATCGAACGCAAGGCGTGCGGTCGAGTGCAAATAACTGCTGTGGCGGCTAGGGCTGACTAGGCGTGTGTTCGAGTGCAGACCCCTTGTGTTCGAATGTAGATAACCGCTAGGGCTAGCTGTGCATGCGTGCGACCGCAGATCCTGCGTGCGATCGTGAGTGCGTTCGAACGCAAAAAGTGCGGTCGAACGCACTTTGGCTGGAATCAGCTTCTTCTCTTTCAGTGCTCTTTGCCCTTTGCTAGCCATGTTTTAATGCAATGACCTGCACAGCACAAAACACTAAAAACTATACAAAACATAAGTTATTAACACAACTAAGAGCCTAACAAACATAAGTCAAGGGGGGTCTAATAAACAATATTTGACACCGATCATCGAACCTCAGGGAAAGGCGTTTTGTTCTAAAACTAATATTAAAGCTAGATTAGCCCTATTTTAACCTAGTTCCGAATATGATCGTTTGATCAAACACTAAACTTGCAAAAATGTAAACTACTGTAAAATGAACTTGTAAAATAAACAACAAGTAACCAAAGTTGAAAAATCCACCTTCCCCACTAAACACACACAATAAACTCTACAATTATTATTCCGCCTATTGAGTTAGCATTTTTTTTTGCTTAACCTATAATTGCTTTTGAAGCTAGTCGAACCATCAAAACGTTTACCGTATAAAGAGTCACTTCGGATATTAGTTTGAGCTCAAGTCATCCACTGTATCGTTGATCATAGTGGATGCCTCGTCTCATCCCAACCATTCGAAGTACCTCCAGATTGGAACGTGATGATGTTGGACATAGATACAACAAAAACTATTATCAAATGAGCTTTTCACTTAACCCATAATGAAACGACTAAGCATAAAGTAAGACAGAATGAAATAACGGTAAAGTAAATGTGTGTAAATTAGAGGGGAGGCTTCATCTTCAACCTTAGTTGAAGATTAGCCTCCCATAGAATGGAAAGGCAAAATAAAGGTGCAAGAAAACATTAAATAAAACAAAAATGGAAATGCTACAAATAAATGGGCAGAGCAGGGTCTAAACAGTGGCAAAGGCTCTTAAAAACGCGCCCAAAACAAGAACTCCCTTCAAAATGCACTAAGGGTCCTATTTATAGAAGACTAGTGTACTGCCAGGTCATAGGACTGCGTTCGAACGTAGGTCATGCTTTCAATCACACTGATGTATGCGTTCGATTGTGACTTATGTGATCGAACGCAAATAACTGCCACGGTGCCAGGCTGGAAGCGATGGAAGCTAGGACCGGCTAGGGCAACTGTACGAGACACGGGTCTACATGGAGTGCGTTCGAACTTGCTCCTTGTGTTCGACCGCAATTGCGCTCGATAGCACCAAGTGCGGTCGAGTGCACTGGCAGGAGCTCCATAACATCTCTTTAAGTCCATTTTGCCCTTGGTAGCCATGTGTTGATGCAATGACCTGCACATCACAAAACACTAAAAACAACTAAAAATGTTAGATATTAACAGTGCTAAAGGCTTAGCAAATATAAGTTAAGGGGGTCAAAATAAAATATTTGGCACCGATCAAGGTGTTAGGAGATGATCTACCAGAGCATAAGATGAATTATATGTATACAAGGGATACATAATTTCAATACCTACGATCTTGAGGATGTTGGACTTGAGGATTTTAGGGATTTGTTACGGTATTGAAGTCTAGACTAGGACCGCTTTGTTGGTGCAACCTTGGAGGTTAGGTTTGATCTGCGCTAAGATAGCTAAATAAGGTTTTAAGCTTAGATCTACATTAGGTATTTGGCTAAGATAGTAGTAGTTTTGGGTGCTTAGTATGGATAGGTTTACGATTAGGTTTGACATTTTGAGTGAGGCTTGGTGTAGCGCTTCAAAGTTAGGGGCTGATGATCGTTGTGACTGCAGAGATGTCACCATGACACGATGTCATTGGGAGCAGTGATGGTAGGAGACCATCCCAACCCGATGAAAGGATGAGGAACGTTCTAGACACTACCCAAGCATTGGAAGGTATGGTAAGTCGTCTTGTGGAAGCTTTGGTCAACGTACGAGGAGTCCCTACTCCAAGTGGAAGCAAAGGTTGCTCTTTCAAGGATTTCTATGAGCATCCTTTCCCTATGTTTAAGGGGAACTTGAATTCTGGAGAAGCGAGAGAGTGGCTTACGAGCTTGGAGGATCTGCTATGAGTTATGGTTTGCACTGAGGAGCAAAGAGTCAAGTATGTAGCTTACAAGTTCTCTGGAGAAGCAAGGCGATGGTGGTATGCTAAGAAGAACTCGTTGGTGATAGAATTAGGAAGCGAGGAGGCCATTCCGTGGACTCGATTCAAGGAAGAGTTTTATCGGAAATACTCGTGGAGCTTAGGGAGGAGTACACCCCGAGAGTTGCATTCCAAGAAGTAAAAGAGTCGTTGGTGCCGTAGGTGTGGCAGACTGCATTTTGGGAAATGCAGATCAAGGGAGAATTTGTGCTACGGATGTGGCAAGGTGGGACACTTCATTCGGAACTGCAATAAGGCCAAAAGGAATGGTACTGGTCCACCTGGAAGGAAATGATGGCAGGACAAGGGTTAAGCGTAACCATCAGAGTTATTTAAGGCATGTGGTTTCGCCTTATTTTGTAGTTAAGGGCTGGATTACTGGATGTTGCTCATACATCAGCCAATTGTATTTTGTTTTGTACTTGCAGTTGCTNTTTACTCTGGACATTGGGAAAAACTTGTTGTAAAACTGCTTCAACAGTTCTTCCCAGGATGTGATGGAGCCAGGTGCGTTGGAATCCAACCACTCCGTGGCTCTATCATGAAGTGAGAAAGGAAAAAGTCTGAGGTGGACAGATTCCTCAGAAAAATTCTGGAATTTGGTGGTCGCACAGATGTTTTTGAATTTTTTCACATGCGAGTAAGGGTTTTCGTGATCTAAGCCGTAAAAGGAGGGTAACATTTGGATTACGTGTGGCTTAAGATCGTAGTGGGTTGCATTAGTCGGTGGTAACACAATGCACGAATGGGAACTGACCGCAGTAGGTGCGAACAATTCCCGAAGTGACGTCGTGTAATACACGTCATATGCTCTTCTCTGCTCCCCGTTCCCTTCTCTTGCATCTTGGTGCTCTTCGTGCTCCTCGACTCTCGGATTTCTCTGATTATCTCCCATCTCCACTTGAGCTCGACGTGCTCTCCTAAGGGTTCTTTCTAAGTCGGGATCTAATGATGTTAACTCTAAGTTCACGGATCGCCGACCAAGCATAAACCAATAACAAATTAACTAAACTACAAAGCAAAGAGCAATAAGATAGGAAAGTAAACAATGCAGGAAAAATAAAGAAAACAAAGGAAGAAAAACAACAAACAACAAGATGGCAAAACTAGCTATGAAAACTACTTAAAAATTACCAAAAGCAACAAGTCAAAAAAAAAAAATCAAAACAAAAATTGATGCAGTAAAAAAAGAGCAGAACAATAATAAAAACAGAGAATAAACTTTAACAAAATAACCTAAACAGCAGCAAAAAAAATAAACTAAAATAACAACTAAAAATTTCAACTAACTAGATTATTAACTAAACACATGCAAAAATATTTAAACAACTAAAAATAAATAAAACTAAACACAGCCAAACTCAGCAAACAAAATACTCAAAATTGGCAATTAAAACAATTAAACTAAATCTAGAAATTGATCAAAACAAAAAGAAAACAAAAACTGAACATACTGTCTTCTGGTATGCTGATGCAGGAAGCAAAGGTGCGCTCGAGCGCAGGTCAGCACGTTCGTTCGCACAGCAGCAAGAATGTGGCAGTTTTCTGCAAGTGCGTTCGTTCGCAACTCAGGTGCGTTCGAACGCAACACTGCACTGCGTATTTGTCAGGGGCCTGTGCTCTCACGTAGACGCGTGATGAGCGTTCGCAGTTGCGCGAACGTTCTGGGATTGGCAGCAGTGCGTTCGACCGCAAGAACTGCGTTCGACCGCACTGTCGGCGCTTTGAATTTCCAGAAACCGAAACAGCAAGCTAAAAAAAAAAACTAAAAACTAACCTAAAAAATAACGAAAATAAACAAAAGTGCAAAATAAACTATGAACAAAATTTAAAATGTAGAAAATAAAAACTAGTAGAAAAATACATCAATCTAAAAATTATATTAATTTCTAAACAAAAACAACCGTTCCCCGGCAACGACGCCAAAATTTGATCGTACCAAATTTAGGTACTCGCAAGAGAACGAACCGTTAGGTCATATAGCGTTGCGCAAGTACCGAGATCGAACCACAGAGAACGGAGTTTTGTAATTAAAAATTAACACGACTCTTAAATTAAATGTATCTTAACCTAGTCCCAAAGAGAATTGATGTAGAACATGAAACGTGCAGAAATTAAATTAAAGTGAAAATGTTGGGATAAAATTAACTAAGGTTAAAGGTGAACCTCACCCAATAAAGATAAACTTAATACATTAAACACTTATTCTCCGTTTTTAAACTTTAAACCCTTCAACACACTCTATTGTGGTAATTGACACAAGTCAAACTGAATAATGTGTTTACCGTTAAGGAGCTACAATGAGTATTGATTATGGATAAAATCATCCACTGTATCCTTGGATCACAGTGGATATTGAATCACAACCAAAAACTCGTTGTGCACCCGGCTTGGAACACATCACAGGATGACTATCAATGTATCAACAACACACAACCATTCAATTATTTGTCACAGAAATTAAATGACGAGTACGGAATTAAATAACGGAAAATAAAGCATAAAATGTAAAAGCAAGAAATATAACCTAAGGGTGAGGCTTCTTCTTCAACCTAAGTTGAAGATTTTAGCCACCCATTGAATAACAAAGCATAATTAAAGTAAAAGAATGCATTAAAATTAAATTAAAAGGAAAAGCTTACAAATAAAAGGGGCGGAGCCTTGCAAACAGAAGCAAAATGCTCTCTAAAAACGCCCCAAAGAAAATGTGTGTTCGACCAAATGGACCTAGTGTCCTATTTATAGACTAAAAATCCTACGAGTGCGTTCGAACGCATGCAGTGCGTTCGAACGTACTGCTGAGTTGTGCGTTCGACCGCAGAAAACCGTAACGGCGCAGCAGAAGCGATGGACTCCTAGGGCACCAGCGCGAGATGTGGGATGACTGGGACTGCGTTCGACCGTGCCCCTGCGTTCGACCGTGAGTGCGTTCGAACGCACCAAGTGCGGTCGAACGCACTTGGCAGGGATCCATTTCTTCACTTAGTGTCTTTTTACTCTCTTGTGGCCAACTTTTGTTGTAAAGACCTGCACAACTCAAAACACTAAAAACACCAAAAATAATAAGAAATTAACAAAGCTAAAGGCCTAACAAATATAAGTTAAAGGGGTCAAATATACACAATTTGACACTGATCAGGCAGTTAGCGAATCTTGTACCCATTGATCTTGTATTAGATTACATGATTTTGGGATAATTTAGAGCCAAGAGATTCGAGAGAATCTATCTGTACCTAGATGGACTAAGGAGTTCTCGGGTACAGTTGTCTATGGAGACAAAGGAAGTGACTAGAGCTGATCTAAGGATTATGATCAGGCTAGCGTAGTAGCTAATGCCTTGAGTAGAAAGGTGACGGTGGAGCTTGCCACTCTTGGAATTTCCCAACCCGAGTTGGTTATGGAATTCGCTAAGATGGGAGTAGAAGTGATAGATGAGGATGCGTCTGCACACTTGTCTAGCTTGGTGGTTGGATCAGGATTGCTTGCTTGAATTAAGGTCACTCGGTGGAAGGGCCTTGAGTGTACCAAGATTAGGCAGTTGTTAAGGCATAAGGGTTTTGCCTTAAGGTTGATGGGTTGCTCATCCATGAGTGCGTGTCGGAAGGTGAAGGACTAAGAAAGGAGATCTTAAGCAACACTCATCATTCTCCGTATACTATACATTCTGGAAGTACCAAGATGTACAAGGATGGGAAGAGGGCAAAATTGGATTTTAGTGCCAAAAGACGGATGGTCAGTCAGAGTGGACTAACCAGATCTTGGAGGACATGTCACGGGCTTGCGTGTTGGACCTCAGAGGTAGTAGTACCTACCTTTGATCGATGTTGTTGCAGGCGACTTTTGGATGCCGCCTTACGAAGCACTTTAGGGATGTAAGGATTTGTCACCCTTGTATCGAGACAATGTTGGAAGGAAACAACGTTGGGGCCTGAAATGATTCAAGTGCTTACTATCGGACGAAGGATGAGTGTAACGCCTCGAGAATTAATTAACTGGTAATTAATTCCACGGTTCGTCTTCCAGCCTTGTTCCACTCCGAACAAGACCTCCGGGACTTCTACTCCTCAAAAACAGAGGATACTAAGCAGCGAAAGTAATAAAGTACTAAAAACATTAATCAATATAACTAGAAAGTCTAACCAAAGATCATCAAGTAGTGGAAATCATACTATAACATAAGTACAAGAGATCTATGCTAAACCTTAATATGCAAGCAAGCATGCATCAAGCCCTAATGTGTATAACATAACTCAAATGTACTAGTTACCATGAGTACCCGCTTAAGCTTGCAATAAGTCTTCAAACATCTCCTGGATCGAATCCTCCACAAGAACCAGATGCTTCACGGTATCCACTATCTAGAATAGCATAATCGTATATATGGAGAAAAAGGGAAATAACACAAGGGTAAGTCCGACGACTTAGTGAGTAGAAATCCACATGACGTACCCATAATTAATTTGTAGATTTTTTTATTTATAAAACACAAGCAACATTATGAGATGACAGTTATTATGCAGGTGGTATATAATATAATATATGCTTATAATCATGAGTAACAGTAATAGTTCAACAATATGGTCTACCCAAGATATTACCCTTTCTCAGTAGGGTTGACGTTATCTCGAGGGACCTGTAGTATGATGTACAAATTTAATTGTACTCGCCAATTGCACGAGTCGTTTGTGATATAGCGGATGTGCAAGTGCGAGGTCGAACCCACAGAGAATCGTGTTTCGTTAAAAATCAACTTTAAAATGCCTAAACTAATCCTATCTTAACCTAGTCCCAATATCAAACACATGGTGTGCGGAAAATAAAAGTAAATTAAAATGCAATAAAAAATAAAGAAATAAAAATGCTAAGGTCCCTAATCTACCTCACCACAATTAAATCAACATATAAACATGCCTAATTCATACTTCAACAAAAATTACGCTACTAGGCGTATTCTATTTGCTATTAACTAGTCCATACATTCGTCTATCGATAAAGCACAT
>VIBQ01000060.1:136371-189591 GCA_006937295.1 Carpinus fangiana | reverse complement strand
TTAAACGAATTGCAAACAACAATCAACACACTTTTGTCACTAAAATGTATTGAAACGAATAAACATAAAATTAAATGACGAACGGAGTATTAAACTAAGCATAAAAACATGTAGATAAAAACATGGTGAAGAATAAGAGACTAAAGCAAAATAAACAAAAGTATTAAATTAAAATGACGTTTAGGAGTGTTTACAATGAAGAACGGGGAGGTTTTGGGCCACAAGGGGCGCCTCCAAGCGTTTTTCAAATGTAAGGTTCGTTTACAAGAGAAAGAGGGATATTTATAGGCTAAATTTAGGGTTTCCGCACTGCCAGGTCAGATGAGGTGCGTTCGATCGCACTAAGTGCGTTCGAACGCACTCATACTTGAATTTCGGCATTTGATGGGCGCAAGTGCGTTTGAACGTAAAACGTGCGTTCGAACACACTACCTTCAGAATTAGCCCCCACATGTGAAATACAAATTTGTAGATCTTTGAGTTAGCTTTCCAAAGACACCAAGATCACCCCAATCGAAGGTCTACAACTCCAGATATGGTCGTTTTGGTGGGACTCGTCGGGTGCGAATTATCGCTCAACTCAAATTTGCTGTCAAAGCTCCCCGAACTGTCTTAAGCCCCAGAGTTGATGGCATTAGCCCCAAATGCAACTTAACAACCTGTAAAACACTAAAACACCAAAACTAACCAAAACATTAGAAATTAACAAAACTAAGAGCCTAACGAATGTAAATTAAGGGGTTCAAATAACCACTTTTAGGCACTCATCATAGTACAACGCTAGTACCCAGCCATTGCACCAAACATACCGTACGTAACACTAGCGGCATGATCGGATCCGACCCCGAGTAGCCCACACCGCTAATGACGTCCATCCTATAGTGACCATCCATTGGGAATGGTTACATCATTGGTCACGAGTCATTGGATCCAAAGCCCCCACACACGCACACATTGACCATAAAGCTAACATATATAGTAAGCCCATGGCCATTACTACCGCACGTACCGGTGTACTATGTCATACGATGCAATTAGTCTTATCAGTCTTTTACATGCACAGTTTTATAAGTCTCATTATTACCTTGTTAACAGACACACGTTTTCACAAAAGAGAGTTTCCCGTAGTTCCAAAATGTATTTCATGAGAGTTGCAAAATATGCATGTTTGACATCTATATAAAATACGTGCAATGCAGGAAAAGTAACAACAAAGCATCTATGTGAGTTTGTACCCACCCGGGTCGTAAAGCTCTTCCATGTAATTCCCTTGACACTCCATAACCTCGAATACTGAGAAAAGATCTATCATCAGTTCTATTTCTACTAAAACACAACTCTATAACAAGGAAACAGAAGCTATGGGATGGTTGGTGAAAACAGGGTTTCCTTGTCACACTCTGGCCGTACGTCCACTGTGACACGAAGGGCTGTACGTCCGGTCACGAGACCGTACGTCCACTCCGACGCCTTCCAGGGAGAACCTCATTTTCTCTCCATTGTCCACCTATTCTCTGACTTCTAAGGCCAATAAAGGCTACTTTAGGCCTCCTAACATAGATCGAAACCTCCATGCAAAGAAAACAACGCTAAGCTATCAAAACGCTAGCCTAAGCAAGATTAAAGCATAACTAAGCTAACAACCACAACTAGCAACATAGAACTATAATCGAGCAGCATAACGACGTATTAAAAAGCTAAGAAAACTGAACGTTACCTCCTTGAAGAAAAACCTCAAGAGTTCCCTCCTCCGGTAGCACCAAAACCTCACAAACACTCACGAAATGGCCTACTGGCAGCCTAGGGGCGAAGAGGGGGATTTGAGGGGTGGATTTGGTGTGAAATGGGCGAGGGGGTATTTATAGGGCCAGAAAGCAGCGGGCATCTGGCCAAAGTGGCGTACGTCCGGTATTATTCCACAGAGATCCAAAGGCTGTTTTGTACCTCTAGGTATTACCTAGAGGGTATTCCAAAAAGTAGTGTATGTCCAGTACTTTTGGCATACATCCGTTGCACTATTCACAGAGTACGGCGTACTATATGTCAACGTATGTCAGGTGGTCTCCCAGCGTACATCTGCCAAAAAGTAGCATACGTCCGTGGAAAAAGACAAGAACATACGTCCGCCAACCCTAGCATACGTCCGGGAGTAAAAAAAAAACCAGAAGACAAATTTCCAAAATGCTCTTCTGGCTGACCCAAAGTCTAAATTAACCCTTTAACTAAGCCACTTATGCTTAGTTAAATATTTGGGTCACTACAATGAGTGCATCCGAGGGTTCGCAAAAGAGTTATGCCAATAACTAGGGATGACCTTCAGAACATGGAGTAGGAAATTGTGTGTTCCTTAAGACATCATCGATGAGGGGAGTGATGCGATTTGAAGAGGAAGGGGAGGTTGGCATATAAGGTTGCCTTACCTTTAGACCTGATAACTCTTTTCTCAAGATTATACTTGGACGGTATACCTATCCCTGTTTTGGTTGAAGGGACAGTGTGTATAAAAGAGTTTGTTTTCCTCTATAGGGTTATGGCTTGGATACCCATTGACCCAGACTGTATGTGGAATTACTCGACTTGGATATCAAGATTGTTGAGGACTGGTACAGTGTAGGGAACACTATTCATGATGTTGGTACTTGAGGTTCAAGGATTTTATTTGTATGGTTAATTTCTCTTAGGTTATGTGCCTATCTGTTACGGTTTTGGGTAACTAATCGGTGCCAAATATTGTATATTTGACCCCCTTAACTTATATTTGCTAAGCCTTTAGCACTGTTAATATCTAACATTTTTAGTTGTTTTTAGTGTTTTATGGTGTGCAAGTCATTGCATCAACACATGGCTACCAAAGGCAAAATGGACTTGAAGAGATGTCATGGAGTTCCTGCCAGTGCGTTCGAATGCAAGGAGCACATTCGAACGCAGGTCCAGTCAGCCCGCGTCTCACGCTGTTGCCCTAGTCGGCCCTACGATTCCATTGCTTCCAGCTAGCGCCGTGGCAGTTATTTGTGTTTGATCGCAGAGTGTACGATCGAACGCATGCATCAGTGCGATCGAACGTAGGGCCTGCGTTCGAACGCAGGCCTATGACCTGGTAGCACACCAGTTTTCTATAAATAGGCCCCTTAGTGTATTTTGTCCGAAGTTCTTGTTTTTGGGCGTGTTTTTAAGAGCATTTGCCATTGTTTAGGCCCTGCTCTGCCCATTTATTTGTAGAACCTCTTTATTAATTTTTTTTAATGCTTTCTTTTAAGTTTCCTTTACTTTCTTTACATATGGGTAGCTAAATCTTCAACTAAGGTTGAAGACGAAGCCTCACCCTTAGCACTTCTTTGAGCTTTTACATTTAACGCATTACATTCCGTTATTTGCTTATCATATTCATTTCATTTTCAAGTTAAGTGACATAATTTGTTAGTGGTTACGATTTGTGATGCATACAAGTCCAACATTTGTTGTGTTCCAAGTCGGGTGCACAACAGATTATCGAAACTCAGTTAAATATCCACTGTGATCCATGGATACAGTGGATGATTCTATTGAGAATCAATATCCGTTGTTGCTCCTTAACGGTAAACACATCAAATCGATTTGACTTGTATCACAAAGGCAATAGAGTATGATTAAGGGTTAAAATCGATAGATGGATGCGTGGGTTTTACGTTTAAGCAAGTATTTTAATATTGGGTGAGGTTAATCTTTAACCTTAGTTACTTTTCCTTGTTTCATTTGAGCTTTTTAGACTAGTCTTACTTTTGCAAGTTTTATGTTCGATCAATTGACCAAACTCGGAACTAGGTTAAAATAGGTTAGTTTAATTATAAAATCAGTTTTAGAACAAAACGCCTTTCCCTGTGGATTCGATCCCGCATTTCGCAACGCTACATGATCAATGACTTGTGCTATTGCGAATGCAATCAAATTTGCATAACAGTAACCGTTACATTCGGGTTCTCTAAGAGTAGTCGATTAAGGAAAAGTTGCTTCCGGCTAGGAAGTATGGAATCATGTCAAAGATACCCACGGGCTTGGCTTGTTTTGGTGTATGTAGGAGTCGTTGGTTTGGCGATGATATATATAGTGTGGGTAATATCGACTACGACGCCCTTGGTGACTTGCAAATGGATCTGCTATGACTTGTGAGGATGTCGGGCATGGATTGCTTTATATTGGACGAAGGAGGTTTGTGCTATGAGAATGAATGGGATAAGATTTTTTTTTTCCAAGGAAGTGGCTGAGCACAAACCTTGTAAAATTACGTACGTTAAGGTGATGTTACTGTTTCTTCTTGTGTTTTGGGGCTACGAAATTTCGAGGATGAAATTTTTATAAGGAGGGGAGAATGTAGTGACCCAAATATTTAACTAAGTATAAGTGGTTTAGTTAAAGGGTTAATTTGGACTTTGGGTCACTAGGATCAGCCAGAAGGGCATTTTGGGAATTTGTCTTCTGGTTTGTCTGTTAGTGCGGACGTACGCAACTTTCTGGCGGATGTACGCTCTTGTCTTTTAGCCCGGACTTACGCTAGGGTTGGCGGACGTACGCTCTTGTCATTTTCCACGGACGTATGCTATGTTTTGGCAGATGTACGCTGGGGGACCACCTGACATACGTTGACATATAGTACGCCGTACTTTGTGAATAGTACACTGGACTTAGGCCAAAAGTACTGGATGTAAGCTACTTTTTGGAATACCCTCTGGGTAATACCTAGACGTACAAAACAGTCTTTGGACCGCTATGGAATAGTACCGGACGTACTCCACTTGTTCGGACGTTCGCTGCTTTCTTGCCCTATAAATACCCCCTCGCCCATTTCACACCTATTCAGCCCCTAAACCCCTCTCTTCGCCCCTAGGCTGCCAATAGGCCATTTTGTGAGTGTTTGTGAGGTTTCGTGAGTGTTTCAGTGCTGCCGGAGGAGGAATTCTTGAGGTTTTGCTTCAAGGAGGTAACGCTCGGTTTCCTTAGCTTTTTAATATGTCGTTATGCTGCTCGATTATAGTTCTATGTTGCTAGTGGTAGTTGGTAGCTTAGTTATGCTTTAATCTTGCTTAGGCTAGCGTTTTGATAGCTTAGCATTGTTGTCTTTGCATAGAGGTTTCGATCTGTGTTAGGAGGCCCTAGGAAGCCTTTGTTGGCCTTAGGAGTCGGAGAATAGGCGGACAGTGGAGAGAAAATGAGGTTCTCCACAAAAGACCTCGGAGTGGACGTACGGTCTCGTGACTGGATGTACGGTCAGTGTGTGACAGGGAAACCCTATTTTCACCAGCTGTCCCATAGCTCCTGTTTCCTTGTCCTAGAGTTGCTTTAGTAGAAATAGAACTGATGATAGGTCTTTTTTCAGTATTCGAGGTTATGGAGCCTCAAGGGAATTACATGGAGGAGCTTTACGGCCCGGGTGAGTACAAACTCACATGGATGCTTTGTTGTTACTTTTCCTGCATTGCATGTATTTTATATAGATGTCAAACATGCATATTTTGCAACTCTCATGAAATACATTTTGGAACTACAGGTAACTCTCTTTTGTGAAAGCGTGTGTCTATTAACAAGATAATAATAAGACTTGTAAAACTGTGCATGTAAAAGACTGATAAGACTAATTGCATCGTATGACATGGTATACCGGCACGTGCGGTATAATGGCCATGGGCTTACTATACGGGTTAGCTTTATGGTCAATGTGTGCGTGTGTGGGGCTTTGGATCCAATGACTCATGACCAATGATGCAGCCATTCCCAATGGATGGTCACTATAGGACGAATGTCATTAGCGGTGTGGGCCACTCGAGGTCGGACTCGATCGTGTAGCTAGTGTTACGTATGGTATGTATCGTGCAATGGCTGGGGCACAAGCATTGTACTACAGGTCTCTCGGGACAGCGTCAACCCTGCTGAGAAGGGGTAATATCTCGGGTAGACCATATTGTTGAACTATTACTGTTACTCATGATTATAAGCATATATTATATTATATATATACCACCTGCATAATAACTGTCATCTCATAATGTTGTATGTGTCTTATAAATAAAGGAATCCACAAATTAATGACGGGTACGTCATGTGGATTTCTACTCAGTAAGTCGTCAGACTTACCCTTGTGTTATTTCCCTTTTTTCTCCATATGTACGATTATGCTGTTCTAGATAGTGGATACCGTGAAGCATCCGGTTCTTGTGGAGGATTCGATCCAGGAGATGCTTGAGGACTTATTGCAAGCTTAAGCGGGTACTCATGGTAACTAGTACTTTTGAGTTATGTTGTAGACTTAGGACTTGAAGCATGCTTGCATATCGAGGATTAGCATAGAACACTTGTAATGATGTTATGTTATAGTATGATTTCCGTTGCCTGATGATCTTTGGTTAGATGCTCTGGTTATACTGATTAATGTTTATAGTACTTTGTTACTTCCACTGATTAGACTCCTCTGTTTTTGAGGAGTAGAGGTCCCGGAGGTCTTGTTTGGAGTGGAACAAGGTTGGGAGACGAACCGTTGAATTAATTTCTAGTTAATTAATTCTCGGGGCGTTACACCCACGTATCCGAGGCCTAAGACCTTCGAGTCTGCGGCCTCCAAATCCGAGGCCCTTGTATCCGAGACTCTGGAATTTAGGGATCGGGAATTTGAATTCATTTGAATGACGTGCTATGTGATCTTATCCATCCAATTCAAATGTCGAGCACCTGGAAACACGGAATCAAATACACTATCTGTAGGAATTCGGAATTCAAACGCCAACAACCAAATCCTATCTTGGTCTCCGAAGATCAAGGGACAAATAACTACTCAAATCCCTCGATAACAGACTGCCTCGCAGCAAATCAGGGAAGAGTCAGTCACTGGTTAGGGGACTACTGCTCCATGCCTATATAACACAAATCATACCACACATTCTGGTAAGGCAACTCTTGCTATCCCTACGCTTTTGTTGCTTTCTCTTTACTCTCTCCAACAAACATTGACTTAGGCATCGGAGTGGCCCCACCGGCTCACCCTCGGTCTCTTCGATCCTACTGTCTTTTCCAAACTGTGCAAGCAAGTTCACACTTGGAACATTTGAATTAGGAATCCAACAAGCGTGCCACATCACCAATCGGAAACTGTGCATTAACAGTTTGGCGCCATCTGTGGGAAACGTCGATTCTTCAATCACTTCTCATCATCCAAAATTCGATATGGTGAACACACGCTCTTCACACCCGCTGCAACCTCACCCATTGCAGCCTCCCCCTACTTCTCTCGGAGCGTCCAACAGTCTAGAATTGGCGAAATTCTTGAAGTCTATGGCAGAATCAATGGAAGTCCTCAAGAAGCAGAATGAGGAATTCAATGCTCGCTCACCACGGCTGAGGCCCGGAGTAGCCAGAAGGAAAGAGAGCTCGCTGAAAGGCATGAGAAGGAAATGCGAGATAAAGTCCACCTGGAAAAATGGCCTCTTAATCTTGAGCAGCTGGATAATGAAAGCACGGTCTAGGGAGAGAATGAAGAAAACCATGATAAATCATGCCGAGTGGAAACTCTAAATGGCGGATCACGCCGGGAAAGGTCTCGACACGAGAAGTCTCAGCATGAAGGGTCTCGATAAGAGAGGCGTGAAGCAGAGATGTCTCATTGATCGAGGTGACACCGAGACAAATCTCATCATGACGAGTCTCGGTAGAGCCTCCATGAGATGAAAGTGAAAGATTTGGACGAAAAATATGCTCGGTTTCTCCGCCAAATGGATGGGGAAGATCCGCAGCTCATGGCATGGGACATGCTGGAAGACGAGAGCCTCCCCTTCATTGAATGGGTCAGGGCGTACCCTATGCCTGACAAGTTCAAAATGCCTTGGATCGAGAAGTATGATGGAAGTGGAGATCTGTAGGCTCATCTAGAAGCCTTCCGGGAACACATCATTCTGCATGGCACTCTTGACGAGATTGCATGCAGAGCCTTCCCATTAACCTTAAAAGTAGTGGCGAAAGACTGGTTTACTGAACTTTCCCCGAAGTCAGTAGGCACTTTCAAGTAACTGGGATGCTTGTTCCTAACACAGTTCCTTTCAACATGGAAGAGGAAGAAGAGTGTTACCTGCTTGTTGACTCTGCGTCAAGGGAAGAAGGAAACCTTGAAAGACTTTATGCTTCGCTTTAACAGAGAGAAGCTTGAAGTGGAAAGCCTAGACGACAAGAGCATGCTCAACGCCTTGATGTAGGGGGTAAGAGCGGAAGGGTTGTTGATGGCCGAGATAGGCAGGAAGAATACTCAGAAGGTTACTCTGCCCCAGTTCATGAAGTTGACTGAGGAGTTCATCCACCAGGAGGAATTGGTCGGGACACTCCTCAAGGCTCAAACACTGGAAGAGCAAACCAAGCAGGAAAACAAGAAGGCCTCGACGGCTCCCAAGCCAAAGGAAGAGAAGAATCTCTGGAAGGGGGAAAAGAAGTCAGGCCCACCTTTCACCAAAAGTGAGCCCCGGAAGCTGGAAGTTCCAAAGTTCCAACATGAGGTGTTCACTCCCTTGAACGCTAGCTTCAATGAGGTGTTCATGGCCATTAAGGGGGATCCATCCTTTAGATGGCCACCGAAGATGCGGTTAGACCCTTACAAGCCGGACCACAATAGATTCTGTGAATACCATGGGGAGCATGGGCATTCAATGAAAGATTGCATGGTTCTCCGTCGAGAGATCGAAAACTTTGTCAGGAATGGGAAGCTAGTCAGGTTCCTTGCACAGGAACGAATTCGGGAAGCGAATCAGCAAGGACACCTACCACTGGAAGGAAATCGAGAAGGTCTCAGACATGCGGAACCTAGACGTCGAGACCAGGCTCCGAGAGAGGGTCGGTACGAAGCCCAAGAAGAAGAGCAGAGGAACGCTAGAGAGATGCAGAGACCTCTCAAGAATTAGGAAGTGGTCCGATAAATCCACACGATTTTTGGTGGAATTGCCAATGGTGGGGAGTCAAACTCAGCTCGAAAGGCACATGCCAGAAGCATGCACGACAAGGAAGTGTACTCTCTACACAGGCCCATGAAGGTAGCCAAAACGGAATCGGTTGTGTTGTCCTTCTCGGAAGAAGATGCTTGGGGGGTCGTAATGCCCCACGATGATGCTCTGGTAGTGACCGTGACAGTTGTAAATCATGCGATCCATTGTATCCTGGTTGACAATGGAAGTTTGGCTGATATCCTATATTGGCCAGCCTTCCAACAGATGGGAATTGAGCGGGATAGAATCAAACCATTTGGTTCTCCCCTTGTCGGATTTGGCGGAGAGCAGGTCCAACCCATTGGGATCATACTGCTACCGGTGACAGTAGGAACCGCGCCCAGATTGTCCACTGTAATGGTGGACTTCTTGGTAGTCGACCGACCATCGGCTTACAACGCAATCATCGGTCGACCAACATTGAATAAGTTGAGAGCTGCAACCTCAACTTACCACCTTATGATGAAGTTCCCAACAGAGAAAGGGGTAGGAGAAGTGAGGGGCGATCAACTTGCAGCAAGGAGGTGCTACAACATCTCCATGAAGAAGGTCTCGAATCTGATCACTCTCACAGTGGCCTCGGTGTTCGAGGCCAAAGGGGAACTAGCAGAACCGCTTGAGGAAGTGGTTGTAGGAGAAGGAAAAGTCCTGCACATCGGGACTTGTCTCACCCAGGAAATCCGAGAAGGCCTCGTGGACTTCCTTCATAGGAATATGGAGGTGTTCACTTGGTCGCATGCAGACATGCCAGGGATCAGCCCGAAAGAAATTGTCCACGTTCTGAATGTAGACCCTGACATGAAGCCTGTGAAGCAGAAGAGAAGGAAGTTCGCACCAGAAAGAGTCGAGGCTATAGCTGTTGAAGTCGAGAAGCTTCTAGAGGCACAGTTTATCCAGGAGGTCTACTAGCCCGACTGGTTGGCCAACGTAGTCCTGGTGAAAATGTCTAACAAAAAGTGGAGGATGTGCGTAGACTTCACCGACCTCAACAAGGCCTGTCCCAAAGACAGCTTCCCTCTCCCACGCATCGATGCACTAGTCGACTCTACCTCCGAGTGTGAGTTGCTCAGCTTTATGGATGTATTTTCTGGTTACAACCAGATCCTCATGCACCCGAAAGATTGACAGAAGACTGCGTTCATCACTGATCGAGGCCTTTACTGCTATAAGGTCATGCCTTTCGGTTTGAAGAATGCAGGGGCAACATACCAGCGGCTTGTGAACAAAATGTTCCAAGCCCAAATCGGAAGGAACATGGAGATATATGTGGACAACATGCTGGTGAAGAGCACGGAGTCAGTTAGCCATGCCCATGACCTCCATGAGGCATTCGAGACGCTTAAACGGTATGGGATGACACTGAATCTCGTGAAGTGTGCATTCAGAGTATCCTCCAGGAAGTTCTTAGGCTACATGGTCTCTGATGAGTGCCTAAAAGTGCTTATTTGAACCCCTTAATTTATATTCGTTAAGCTCTTAGTATTGTTAATTTCTAATTATTTTTGGTGTTTTTAGTGTTTTGAGTTGTGCAGGTCTTTACAACAAAAGTTGGCCACAAGAGAGCAAAAAGACACTAAGTGAAGAATTGGACCCCTGCCAAGTGCGTTCGACCGCACTTGGTGCGTTCGAACGCACTCACGGTCGAACGCAAGGACACGGTCGATCGCAGTCCCCGTCAGCCCGCATCTCGCGCGGGTGCCCTAGGAGTCCATCGCTTCAGCATGCGCCGTTACGGTTTTCTGCGGTCGAACGCACATTGTGCGATCGAACGCACAACTCAGCAGTACATTCGAACGCACCTCATGCGTTCGAACGCACTCGTAGGATTTTGTAGCCTATAAATAGGACCCTAGGCCATTTGGTCGAACACACATTTCTTTGGGGCGTTTTTAGAGAGCATTTTGCTTCTGTTTGCATTGCTCCGCCCCTTTTAGTTGTAAGCTTTTACTTTAAAGTTATTTTTAATGCATTATTTTAATTCAATTATGCTTTGTTATTCAATGGGTGGCTAAAATCTTCAACTTAGGTTGAAGATGAAGCCTCACCCTTAGTTTATATTTCGTGCTTTTACATTTTATGCTTTATTTTCTGTTATTTAATTCTGTACTCGTCATTTAATTTCTGTGGCAAATAATTGAATGGTTGTGTGTTGTTGATACATTGATAGTCATCCGGTGATGTGTTCCAAGCCGGGTGCACAACGAGTGTTTGGTTGTGATTCAATATCCACTGTGATCCAAGGATACAGTGGATGATTTTATCCATAACCAATACTCATTGTAGCTCCTTAACGGTAAACACATTATTCAGTTTGACTTGTGTCAATTACCACAATAGAGTGTGTTGAAGGGTTTAAAGTTTAAAAACGGAGAATGAGTGTTTAATGTATTAAGCTTATTTTTATTGGGTGAGGTTCGTCTTTGACCTTAGTTATTTTTATCCTTAAATTTTTACTTTAATTTTATTTCTGCACTTTTCATTTGTTCGAAATCAATTCTCTTTGGGACTAGGTTAAGATACATTTAATTTAAGAGTCGTGTTAATTTTTATTTACGAAACTCCGTTCTCTGTGGTTCGATCTCGGTACTTGCGCAACGCTATACAACCTAATGGTTCGTTCTCTTGCGAGTACCTAAATTTGGTACGATCAGTCTCGAGCAGAGAAATCGAGGCCAATCTCGAGAAGATCCAAGCCATCCTGGAGATGCAGTCTCCAAAGACTACAAAGCAGCTCTAGCAGCTTGCTGGAAGGTTGGCAGCATTAAA
Source organism: Carpinus fangiana (assembly GCA_006937295.1). Lineage (NCBI taxonomy): Eukaryota > Viridiplantae > Streptophyta > Magnoliopsida > Fagales > Betulaceae > Carpinus > Carpinus fangiana. The sequence continues at coordinate 177,838 of VIBQ01000060.1, read as the reverse complement.
CCGTTTCATCTCTCGATCCACCAACAAGTGCATTCCCTTCTTCAAAATTTTGAGGAAGGCCTTTGTATGACGCCCCGCCCAATGGGAATATCAATTAACTAGTAATTGACCCCACGGCTCACCATCCTAGCCATGTCCCTCCGAGACACGACCTCCAGGAAATCAACTTCCTCGTCATAACGAGAAAATTGCAGCGGAAGACTTTACCAAGACTATGGGATTAAGAGATAGTAAATGAAACATCACACAACGATAACAGAGATAAAGTACTACATTCATAATATTATAAAGAGTCACCAAATGTATCGGTCATCAGACCGTCAAATAGATACATTCCCAAAATAAGATACGACAACATTGTTCACAAACGATCAATAGATCAAAGCCTAGACTTAACCTTCAGCAAAGCCAATGAGATCAAAATCTCTATCATGCCTGCACGAGCAGATCCTCCATCCTCCCACATCGTCCTAAGCCAAACAGGATCCATATCCTCAAAGATTACCCGTATCAGGTCCTGACCAATCACCCAAGTAGGCTCTGACGGCATCCTCGTCTAAAGTAGCTAAACCGTGCAATTATTTGTAATGATTTTGAAAGACATTAAATAAAGGGGGTAAGTCTAAGACTTAGTGACTTTTAACTCAGATAATGCCCATGCCAGTTTTAGTAATGAACTCTGGTGTTTAATAAATAAAAGCAGTTCCATCATGACAGTTTAATTATGCGTGATATATATATAGTAATGATACATGCGTATGATGTAAATAATAGTCATACTTCAACAGTATGGTCTACCCAAGATATTACCCCCTCTAAACAGGGTTGATGTTGTCCCGATAGACCTATAATACAATGCCAGTGCCCTAGCCATTGTACAACATACAGTACGTAACATTAGTGGCACAATCGGGTCTGACCCCGAGTGGCCCACACCAACTAATGACGTCCGTCCTGTAGTGACCAAACCATTGGGAATGGTTGCATCAAGATCACGAAACCAATGGATCCACAGCCCTCACATAATGCATACATTTGACCATAAAGCTAACATGTATAGTAAGCCCATGGCCATTACTACCGCACGTACCGATGTACCATGTCATACGATGCAATTATCTTGTCTGTATTTTATATGCATGTCATTTTACAAGTCCCACTTGGTTAACATGTTCAGCACAACGTTTTTTCCAAAAGACAGAGTTCATGTGGAATATGTACAAAATGTGAGAGTTGTAAAATATGCATGTTTGCTCAGTACGCAAAATAGATGTACAGTGCATGAAAATAACAATGCGCATTATGTGAGTTAAAACTCACCTGGATCGATACGCGTCTCCGAAAACTCCAAAAGATTCGAGTTCTCCAAATCTGTGGAAAACCTTCTATTAGTCCTAATTGATTGTACCAAAAATAATACTCACAAGTGTACGAATCGTGTACAGTAAAGTGCGCGTAAAAATGCGAGGTCGAACCACAGAGAACGGTGTTTTGCAATTAAAAACTAACACAACTCTTAAATTAAACGTATCTTAACCTAATCCCAAAGAGGATTATTTCGAACAATTAAAAATGCAGAAATAAAATTAAACTGAAAATGCAAGGATAAAAACAACTAAGGTTAAAGATGAACCTCACCCAATAAAAATAAGCTTAATACATTAAACACTCATTCTCCATTTTTTTAAACTTTAAACCCTTCAACACACTCTATTGTGGTAATTGACACAAGTCAAACCGAATAACGTGTTTACCGTTAAGGAGCTACAATGAGTATTGATTATGGATAAAATCATCCACTGTATCCTTGGATCACAGTGGATATTGAATCATAACCAAACACTCGTTGTGCACCCGGCTTGGAACACATCACCGGATGACTATCAATGCATCAACAACACACAACCATTCAATTATTTGTCACAGAAATTAAATGACGAATGCGGAATTAAATAACGGAAAATAAGCATAAAATGTAAAAGCACGAAATATGAACTAAGGGTGAGGCTTCATCTTCAACCTAAGTTGAAGATTTTAGCCACCCATTGAATAATAAAGCATAAATGAATTAAAATATTGCATTAAAATTAAATTAAAGTAAAAGCTTGCAACTAAAAGGGGCGGAGCAATGCAAACAGAAGCAAAATGCTCTCTAAAAACGCCCCAAAGAAATGTGTGTTCGACCAAATGGCCTTGGGTCCTATTTCTAGGCTACAAAATCCTACGAGTGCGTTCGAACGCATGAGGTGCGTTCAAACGTACTACTGAGTTGTGCGTTCGATCGCACAAAGTGCGTTCGACCGCAGAAAACCGTAACGACGCATGCTGAAGCGATGGACTCCTAGGGCACCCGTGCGATATGCGGGCTGACGGGGACTGCGCTCGACCGTGTCCTTGCGTTCGACCGTAAGTGCGTTCGAACGCACCAAGTGCGGTCGAACGCACTTGGTAGGGGTCCAATTCTTCACTTAGTGTCTTTTTGTTCTCTTGTGGCCAACTTTTGTTGTAAAGACCTGCACAACTCAAAACACTAAAAACACCAAAAATAATTAGAAATTAACAAAGCTAAAGGCCTAACAAATATAAGTTAAAGGGGTCAAATATACACAATTTGACACTGATCACTAATTCCACTAAAACAACTCTAAAGTAAGGGAAATAGGAGCTACGAGACGGTTGGTGAAAATAGGGTTTCCTTGTCACACAATGACCGTACGTCTGGGCTCGAGAGCGTACGTCCGTCGTGTAACGACAAGCCGTACGTCCGGTCACGATGCCGTACGTCTGCTGTATGGGTCCTCAGGGAGAACCTCATTTTCTCTTCCACTGTTCGCATATTCTTTGACTCCTAAGGCTACTAGGAACAACCTAAAGCCTTCTAGTCTAGTTAATAGCCTCTACGCAACGTAACAACGCTAGGCTAACAAATACGCTAATCCAAACGGGTCTTAAAGCACAACTAAGCTAATAACTATCACTAAACACAAAACGAGAAGCATTACGACATAATTAAAAGCTAAAGATTGAACGTTACCTCATTGAAACAAAACCGCAAGAGTTTTGCCTCACGAACGTTCTGAAACTCGCAAATGTCACCCACACATGCTGACCAAACACTCACAAACACTTTAGAAATGCTTTGAAAACACTTTGGCAGCCTGGGGGCATTCTGAAATTGTAAGAAATACGAAAGGTGTAGGGCTCTATTTATAGGCCCAGAAAGCAGCAGACGTCCTGCCAAAGGGCGCACGTCCGATGGTTCTTGCCCAATAGTCCAAAGGCTACTTCGTACGTCCAGGTATTAACCAGAGGGTATTTCAAAATTAGAGTACATCCGGTGGTCCCACGTACATCCACCTGTATGGTTTGCAGAGCGTACATCCTGTGGTCCCGCTACGTACGTCCGCACTACAGACAGTAGCGTATGTTCGCTCGACCTAGCATACGTCCGCCAAAAGTCTAAATTACCCCTTTAGCGTCCTTAGTGACCCAAAGCCCAAATTAATCCCTCCAACTAAGCTACTTATGCCTAGTTAATAATTTGGGTCACTACACTTTGAGTGGTCGGATGAATGCGAGGAAGCTTTTTCCCAACTAAAGAAGTACCTAACGAGCTCACCTCTGCTTAGTAGAACTGTTCCAAGTGAGGTATTATACCTATACCTAGTAGTTTCTCCCACAGCAATCAGTGCAGCTCTGATCTGGGAAGACGAGGGAGTACAGAAGCCAGTGAATTTTGTTAGCAAAGCACTACATGGAGTAGAGGAGAGATATCCTTAAATTGAGAAGCTAGCATTTGCTCTCATTATGGCCTCGAGGAAGCTTCGGCCGTACTTTCAAGGTCACACCATCCAAGTCCTCATAGAGTACCCACTTAGGAAGGTGATGCAAAAGCTTGATCTATTGGGAAGACTGGCAAACTGGGCCATCAAACTGGGACAGTTCGACCTAGAGTTTGTCCCCAGGAATGCAATCAAGGGCCAGGCTCTTGCAGATTTTTTGGCTGAGTTTACGAACTTGCCAGAAACTGAGGAAGCAAAGACGGAAAGGAAATTGGTCATCTGTGTTGATGGCTCATCTACCAAGAAGAATGGAGGAGCTGGAATGTTGCTCATCACTCCAGACGGGGAAGAGTTGAGTGGTTCTCTAAGGCTAGAATTCAGAACTACCAACAATGAAGCCGAGTATGAGGCTGTCATAGCAGGCCTCGGAATGGCCCTTGAACTTGGAGTCGAATCCGTGGAAGTTCAGAGCAACTCCCAAGTAATCGTGGGACATATCCGAGGAGAATTTGAAGCAAAAGGGGAAAAGATGAAGAAGTACTTGTCCAAGGTACACAACATGCAGTCTTCTTTTCAGAAGTTCTGCATCACGAAGATTCCCAAAGAAGACAACGAGAAAGCAGATCGCCTAGCCCGGATGGCATCTGCCTAGAACATGGAAATTGAGGAAGGAAGAGAACCCATCCAAAGTCTGACATACTCCTCGATATCCGACTAGGCCTCAAAATTAGCCACAATCGAGGAGGTCTCAGACTGGAGGAGGGAGCTCATTGATTATCTAAAAAATGGAACCCTCCCGTCAGAGAAGAAATCTGTAGTACAATTGAAGATGAGGGATGGAAGATTCGCAATGGTGAATGGAACACTTTACAAGAGGGGTTTCACATTACCTTTCCTAAAGTGCGTCTCTCCTGAGGAAGGGAACTACATCCTCCGAGAGATCCATGAAGGAATTTGCGGGGGCCACTCTAGAGCAAGGTTATTAGCACACAATGCAGTAAGAGCGAGATTCTACTGGCCTAACATGAGCAAGGACTCGATGACAATTGTCTTGAATTGTGACAAGTGCCAACGATTTGCTAACATCACCAAGCAACCCCCCGAGGAGTTGAGCTCAATCTCTTCTCCTTGGCCCTTCTCACAATGGGGGGTAGATATAGTGGGACCCTTACCCAGAGGAAAGGGGGGGTGTTCGATTCGCGGTTGTGTTTGTGGATTACTTCACTAAATGGGTGGAAGTAGAGCCCTTAGTAAACATAACAGCTAAGAGCATCGAATGGTTCCTGTGGAAGAATGTCGTCTACCGCTATGGTGTGCCACACGCGTTCGTCACTGACAATGGGAAGCAGTTCGATTGTGACTCATTCCGGAAGTGGTGCGCTGAGCTCCACATTAGGAATTAATTCTCCTCTCCTGGACATCCTCAGGCAAACGGGCAAGTAGAAGCTATCAACAAGACAATTTTCAAAATTTTAAAAATGAAGTTGGTAGACAGGAAAGGAGAGTGGGCAGACAATCTCCCAGAAGTTCTTTGGGTATATCGAACTATGAGAAGAACTCCAATGGAAGAGACCTGGTATGCTCTTGCTTTTGGAACTGAGGCAATCATTTCAACAAATTTGGGGTTGGGAAGCCTCAGAGTGGAAACTTACAAGGCAGAGACCAACGATGAAGGACTCAAGCTTCACTTGGACCTGTTGCAGGAAAAGCGTGATCGTGCTCAGATCACCATGTCAGCCTACTGATCAGTGTCAAATTGTGTATATTTGACCCCTTTAACTTATACTTTTTAGGCCTTTAGCTTTGTTAATTTCTAATTATTTTTGGTGTTTTTAGTGTTTTGAGTTGTGTAGGTCTTTACAACAAAAGTTGGCCACAAGAGAGCAAAAAGACACTAAGTGAAGAAATGGATCCTTGCCAAGTGCGTTCGACCGCATTTGGTGCGTTCGAACGTACTCACGGTCGAACGCAGGGGCATGGTCGAACGCAGTCCCAGTCATCCCGCATCTCGCGCTGGTGCCCTAGGAGTCCATCGCTTCCAAGCTGCGTCGTTACGGTTTTCTGCGGTCGAACGCACAGTGTGCGATCGAACGCACAACTCAGCAGTACGTTCGAACGCACTGCATGTGTTCGAACGCACTCGTAGGATTTTTAGTCTATAAATAGGACCCTAGGTCCATTTGGTCGAACACACAGAATTTTGGGGCGTTTTTAGAGAGCATTTTGCTTCTGTTTGCCTTGCTCCGCCCCTTTTATTTTTAATTTAATTTTAATGCATTCTTTTACTTTAATTATGCTTTGTTATTCAATGGGTGGCTAAAATCTTCAACTTAGGTTGAAGATGAAGCCTCACCCTTAGTTTATATTTCGAGCTTTTACATTTTATGCTTTATTTTCCGTCATTTAATTCCGTACTCGTCATTTAATTTCTGTGACAAATAATTGAATGGTTGTGAGTTTTTGATACATTGATAGTCATCCTGTGATGTGTTCCAAGCCGGGTGCACAACGAGTTATTGGTTGTGATTCAATATCCACTGTGATCCAAGGATACAGTGGATGATTTTATCCATAATCAATACTCATTGTCGCTTCTTAACGGTAAACACATTATTCGGTTTGGCTTGTGTCAATAACCACAATAGAGTGTGTTGAAGGGTTTAAAGTTTAAAAATGGAAAATGAGTGTTTAATGTATTAAGCTAATTTTTATTGGGTGAGGTTCGTCTTTAACCTTAGTTATTTTATCCCTACATTTACATTTTAATTTAATTTCTGCACGTTTCATGTTCGACATCAATTCTCATTTTGGGACTAGGTTAAAATATATTCAATTTAAGAGTCGTGTTAATTTTTAATTACAAAACTCCGTTTTCTGTGGTTCGATCTCGGTACTTGCGCAACGCTATACGACCTAACGGTTCGTTCTCTTGCGAGTACCTAAATTTGGTACGATCACCTACCAGGAAAGGGTGGCAAGGTACTTCAACAGAAAGGTGAAGCCTCAGAACTTCAGGGTCGGAGATCTGGTCTTTCGCAAGGTTACCCTCACCACCAGAGACTCAGCCGAAGGAAAGCAAGCTCCGAACTGGGAAGGTCCCTACAAGGTGATCAGCTGCCAAAGACCTGGAGCATATTATCTTGAAGACTTTGCAGGGAAGGTCCTTTCGAGGCCATGGAATGCGGAACATCTTAAAATATATTTCATTTAAGATGATGTATTTATTTTTTATGCTTTGATTATTTTTATTTCAGCATGAATTATTTTTAATAAAGGAATTCTCGGAGTGTATTTTCATAAACTGTTGGAACTAACTGGAACAAACATTAAGTGCTCGAACGGACCAATTTGATACCTGGTCTTCACCAGGTAGATTGGTCGGAGACCCGACGCTTAAAACAGGAAAATGGGAAAAACCAAGTGATCAGAGGATTGGTCCGAGACCTAGTCTTCACCAGGACGGTTGATTCGACACCTGACACTTGAACTGGAATACACATCTTAAGTTGTCGGATAGATCAATCTGAGCCCAACCTGGTCTTCATCAGGCGGTTTGATCCAAGACCCGACACTTAAGCAGGAATACATGTGTACTAAGTGCTTAGATGGGCCAATCCGAGACTTGATCTTCATCAGGCCGATTAACCTAAAACCTAACACTTAACGAGAATATGCATATTAAGTAGTTGGTTAGGTCAGTCCACCACCTGGTCTTCATCAGGCAGATTGATTCGAAACCCAACACTTAACAGGAATACATGCATACTAAGTAGTTGAATAGGTCAGTCTTCCACCTGGTCTTCACCAGGCAGACTGACTCGAAACTCAACACTTAACTGGAAAGCAAATACAGGGAAGGAATCGCATAGCCAAAGACTTGGTCTTCACCAGGCTGACTGGATCGAAAGTGGAAACAAGAATCAGGAAATCGAGACCAAGTCTCGGATCCGAAACGGAAGGATTCGAGGCCAAGGTCTTGGAATCGAGACCCAACACTTAGAAAAATTTCTAAGTGTCGAGACATCCGAGATTTCCTTGAGCTCAAGGAACTAAAGCTCAAACTTTGGGAATCATATCATAAGTATTAATCTTGTGATTATTTTACTAAGGAAAAAGGGTTATCTTCATAATCTCAAACAGGAATCAAGATTCATTGGAAAGTAAAAGAAAACAGTACATTGATAATCGTATTGCATTAACATTTGTAATATACAGGTAAAGGTTCAAAAAGCCTAAATTACAAAACTATACAAAGGGAAAAAGAAAACTATCAATTCTCCCCATGAGGAACAATAGGGGGGTCTTGAACAGCAGAAGCAGCCTCGGCATCTTCAAAAGCCTCCCTAGCTTCTCTGCCTTCAGGAACAGCGAGCTCGGTCTGAACTCGGTCCCTAGCCTTGGAGGCATCGGAAGCCTCGCACTCCATCACAGCCGAGTGCTGTCCAAGAACTCGAATGTCCTCCTCGTTTTTAGCCAAAGCCTCCTTGAGCTTGGCATTTTCCTCTTCGACTTTCGTCAGCTTCTTCTTCAGGTCCTCTACTCCATCATCAGTTGCCGAGACCTTTTGGAAATAGTAGTAAGGGAAAGTTGATATGAGGAAAGCCTACAATTGGAAAAAAACGTAGCATTAGATGAGGATAGATACAGAAAGGAAAGAAGATGGAATATTAGAATGCTTACAAGGAATTGCATAGTCAACATCTCCTCTGCCATGCCTCGAGCAGAGACATCGCACTTCATTTGGAGTTTCTCATGGTCGATCAGGTCCACCATAGCCTTAAAGGGGTTGCCCTTCAAATTCCCCCCGAGCTTGGCTAACTTCCCTCCGATTGTCCAGTTGGCCCCTTCTGGCCGTATTTCAGCTGGACTCTTGAAGCCGGAAGCCTCAAAAGCCTCAAGTGCCTCGGAAGACCGAGGCCTCTTCGACTTTGAAGCTTCATCAACTCTAACACAAGTCGGACTCCAAGGCCTCTTGGGGGTCAGAGCTCAAGAAGAAGCCCCCGTCTCTGAAATTGGAGACAGTGGCTTTCGAGGGGTCTCCACAACTGCAGCGGTAGAAGGCCCCATGTTGTCATCCGCTATTCCAACGGATTCCTTCGACTCCATGTCTAAGTCCTCTAGGATGTGCTGGATGTTCCAGCCCAAAGGGCGATATAGCATGGAAGGAATGGGACCCTCTGATGCTCGCAGTGGTTCTTCTACAATCGGCCCTGCCATGCTCACTGGAACGGACAAGACTGGCTCATTGGCCAGGAAAGCCTCAACGTCCGCGAAGTGCAGCACGAATGGAGGAGGTACTTGCTTCCTCCACGCTGCAAGGAAGCCGGCCACATTCACCGCCTTAACCGCTGGGGCAGTAGTCTCGATCACCTTAGCAGCTGGCTCGATCACTGGGGCGGCGGGTTCGGTCACTGGAACTGTAGGTTTGGCCACCTTCTTCAAGTTCCTCTTCTTCAAAAGAGGAGCCTCTATCACTTTAACGTCCGACTCCTCAGCAGGAGTCGGGACTTGAGTGGTTGGTCTGGGGGCAGCCTCTGCGGGCTTCTCTACCCCCAACTCTTCCTCCTCATCAACCCGCCTTAGCACTCTGACCGCATGAGAAGGAAGCTCAACCAACTTCTTCAGCAAAACTGGACTCTTCTTGACCAGGGGCGCTGCTGGTGACACTGGAAGAACTGGAACCTTCGGCTCGTGGATTTTGAAGGCCCCACCTGTCTGCAGGGGAATAGGCGTAGCCTTCTTAGGCTTCTCAGGCTCAATCATTTTGCCCTTGCCCTTGTCTGCCTTCAAGAACTTGCCCCTATCAGCGGCTTGGGCCTGAGTCTTTCGAGGGGTAGCACCCCGAGTGTTGGCAGCAGGCGGATCGTGTTAACAGGGCCCCTGATGAGGTCTTTCCTCAGCTTAACCGCCACGTGTGCAGTGGGTGCATAGACGAATTAAGTTAGCCTAGGGACTGAGGCTAACACGCTATAGAACATGCACGTGTCATGCCTCTAAGCCCACCTAAGGACATCATTGACTCGAGACATTTCGACCCGAGTCAGATTGGGTTCCTGTTGCCCCTTTTCAGAAAGAACGTTCGTCTCGTGCGAAACCCTGGGTTCTATGACCAGCTCTGAAAGGGCAAACTCCCACTGCCCCGAGGAGAAGAAGAACTTATTCTTCCACCCTCGGCTACTAGAGTACTTGGCCTCCAGTTGTATGCATTTGCCCCGTTTGGTATGGAAGTTGTACACTCCAGCGCCACCAGGATTCTTGTGGACTCAGTGTAGGTGCAAGAACTCCCTTGCTGTTAGCTAGTGCTCCTTGCCAAGTGCAAGTGGCCATAGCACCATGCAAGCATGGAGGACCCTCCAGGCATTGGGCACGAGCTGGTGAGGGGCCAAATCCAGGTAGCTGAGCAACTCTCGAACCACAGGAAGGAAGGGGAGTAGAAAGCCTGTCCGGAACATGACCTCGTACACACAGACTTCGTGACAGGCTGAGCGTACCACGACGCCCGATTTATCTTCGTCAAAACAAATTTTGATGAAGTTGGGGAGGTAGCACTCTGTTCTAATCCGACGCTAATCGGCCTTTGTCAGTTTGGCCTCCCACAGAGTAGGGTGGGCATCGCCCAACCCGTCAGAATCGTTGTCGTCCTGAGTCATTCTTGGTAAAATGGAAAGAGGAGAACTCGAGGAGACGAAGTAGAGAAGACTGGAAAGAACGGGAAACAAGGGAAGAAAGCCCGAAGCAACAGAGAGAACTACGCAAGAAGAAAAATAAGCAGGAGCAATGACCCAAGTTTGGGTTTTATAGGAGAAGCAGAGAAGTCGAGGTGTTGGTGGAGGATTGAAGAAAGGATAGCGAAGAGACATGCCTCCAAAACCTAGAAAATGGCTTGACTCTCGACAGCTGGTCAGTCATTATGACTAACAGCCGACAGCCGCTCGTGCAACCACTCCAAGACAAACACGTGGCCGTGCCTCGACTACTGGAATCGGTGCATTAGATGATCAGCACCTCCTCGAGCAACCCAAGCATCTCAGAAAGTTTGGGTGGGAAATTTAAAAAATTTTCCAGCCCAAAATATTTTTTGAAATTCAAATTTTCCCACCTCGGCCGAGTTGAGATTTATTTTTTTGACTAGGCCTCGGATTCGATAATGCCTTAAGAGCCATCTATACCCTGGAATTTGGGTAGGCCTCGAAAGTTTGATCCATCTTTCGGAAACACCGAAATTTCCATAGTCCTCCAGACAAGGAAATTGGGGGGTAACTGTTGAATCAAGGATCAACCTTACATAGGCCCGATAGTTCACTGGCCCAAGTCAAAGCCCAGGTAAGTCAGAGCCCAAGAACGTCTCGGGCCTCGAGTCTTCGAGACCACTTCTAGGATCCGAAATGGAAGGATCCGAGACCAAGGACTTGGATTTGAGACCTCTGAGACTCATGTCCGAGACTTCCAAGACCCACGTATTCGAGGCCTCTGAGGCCCTTGTATGTGAGACCCTGGAATTTAGGGATCGGGAATTTGAATTCATTTGAATGACATGCGATGTGATCTTATCCATCCAATTCAAATGTCGAGCACTTGGAAACACGAAATCAGATACACTATCTGCAGGAATTTGAAATTCAAATGCCATCAACCAAATTCTATCTTGGTCTCCGAAGATCAAGGGATGGATAACTACTCAAATCCCTCGATAACAGACTGTCTTGCAGCAAATCAGGGAAGAGTTAGTCACTGGTTAGGGGACTACCGCTCCATGCCCATATAACACAAGTCATACCACACATTCTGGTAAGGCAACTCTTGCTATCCCTACGCTTTTGTTGCTTTCTCTTTACTCTCTCCAACAAACACTGACTTAGGCATCGGAGTGGCCCCACCGGCTCACCCCTGGTCTCTTCAATCCTACTGTCTTTTCCAAACTGTGTAGGCAAGTTCACACTTGGAACATTTGAATCAGGAATCCAACAAGCATGCCATGTCACCAATCGAAAACTATGCATCAATAGTATCAAAGTTACTTTCTTGTGGCCTCTAAAAACGTCATTGATGTTTCCCAGCGCTCCATCCGACGACATCTGTTCTGGCTGTCCACGCACCACCAAGCCTCTAAAGCCACTGTAAATCTCTTCCACACCTTCACCGCATCCTTATTTGGAAAAGTAATCTAAGAATCAATCTTGCAAGGCATAGATCTATTGATCTATGGAAGCTTAGTCACCATCAGATCATCGACGCGCCTCATCGTGCCACTAGAATTTTCTGGCGTTCCACCATGTACTACCGCTTAGCTTGGTTGCCGGACCTTTCGATAGATCTGTATCCGGCCAACTTTTGTATTCTCTCCACATCCATATCATTTTGTATTCTCTCCACATCTATATAAATACAAACAATTTTAATTGTAAATTTATCAACTGAAATAAGAGTAAATGTAGCATTAGGGCTTTATGTGAGGATTATTTTTTTCTATGTAGCAGATGATGAGAAAAGCAGTCATGGATGCGATCATTGCAATCATAGGACTAACGACGATGGGGGAGATTATTTACAAGCACTTTGGTCCTGAAGTTACCTCCTCGGCTGAAATTAGGATTCTGAAATCAATGGAGACAATGGAAGCTGAATTGAAGCTTCTACAGAAGGAGATTGAGAAGACGTGGCCCGGAATGTCAAAGCAACCCAAGAAGATAGTTGAAACCTAGAGAAGGCACTAATCACTTGGAAACGAAAATACGAAGAACACACCGAAGCACAAGGCATAAAGAAAAGAAAAGGCCTGGGTGGTGATGGTAAATTTGTGGAAAAGGGATGGAAACGAAACGGAGTTTTAACAATTGCGAATGGATTGGGGATGGCTGCAGTTGCGGGACAGCCCCGCTGACTGCTATGATGATCTTAAGTTGGAATTGTCGAGGGCTTGGGAACCCTCGGCCAGTTCATGACCTGAGGCTGTTGGTGAAGGAAAAGAGATCCACCTTGTTTTTGCTAATGGAAACCAAGCTTTGACAAAATAAATTGGAAATAATTCGATGTAATACTAGATTTTCTAATTTATTTGTGGTGGATTGTATTGGGAAAGGAGGAGGTTTGGCTTTGCTATAGGGGGAAGACATCTAGGTGGAGGTACAAAATTACAGCCAACATCATATAAATGGGGTTATTAAAACAAGGCCAAATAGTTTTCCTTGGAAATTCATGGGTTTCTACGGACACCTCGATGTGAATAGATGACAAGAAACATGGGGTTTAATGAAGATATTGGCTCAATTTAACCCATTACCATGGGTATGTGTTTGAGATTTTAATGAGATCCTAACCACCTCGAAAAAATGGGGCAGTAATGTGAGAAACGGTGGCCAGATAAGGGATTTCCAGCACGCTTTGGAGGAGTGCAAGCTTATAGATTTAGGCTTTTCGGGGCTTAAGTTTATGTGGAACAATTGTAGGGATGGCGTGAATGTAATTAGAGAAAGGTTGGATTGAAGGGTGGCAAACCAAGCATGGAGGGACATGTTTCCTAAGGCAGAAGTAAAAATCGAATTCGTTATGGGCTTCGATCATCTCCCTTTGTTTTTGTTCTTAAATGGTAAAACAAGAAAAAGGAGAACAACACCTAAGTTTAGATATGAGGCGAGTTGGGCCATTGAAGAGGGATATACATGAATTATTCAATGTGCATGGGATGCCTACATGGGATCTGGTGACTCGTGGATGGCGCTAGAAAAAAAACTAAAGTGCTGTAGAAATGATTTGGTGTAGTGGCAACGAAATTTGCGTGATCCCCAAGGTGCTATGTCTGAGCTAAAAGAAAAAAATTCAGTTACTACAAAAAACTGAAGGCATGTTGGCATACGAAGAAGGGAAGGCCCTACAATCGAAATTGTGGATATTATTAGACTAAGAAGATCTCATATGGTAACAAAGGGCGAAGGAAGAGTGGCTAAAAAACGGGGACAAAAACATGCGATATTACCAATTTACCATGCATGTGCAAATACTAGGAGGAAAATAAATTGGATTGATGAAATACTAGATGACATGGGGCAAAGGTGGAATATGCCAGAGATGATTGAGAAGGCCTTTGTCTCTTATTTTATAGCATTATTCACAAGTGATGCAACAGGTGAAATAGGGACGTGTCTCCAGCAAATCAATCCGGGAGTCTCAGAGGAAATGAATGAAGCATTAGTAAAAAGACTTCTCCACCGAAGAAATCTATCTTGCACTCCAACATATGGGACCACTTAAAGCACCGGGGCTCGATGGGTTCACAGCCGGTTTTTTCCAAAAAAACTGGAGTATTATGGGGGAAGAGGTATGGAAGGTGGTCCTTGATATTTTAAATTTCGGAGTAATGCCTGAAACTTTAAATTTGACATACATTGTGCGATCAAGTGCACATGCAACTGCGATTGAGCGCACTGACTCTGACCTGGCAGCAGATATTTTGCTTATAAATAGGACCCTTGTAGAATTTTTGTAACCCAATGTTTTCAAGAGCGCCTTTTAGAGCAAAACCCTTTTGTTTGGCACTGTTGAACCTCTCTAAACGTCAAGGGTAATGGTCATAGCTGGGATAATCAATAAGCACAAAGAAATATCCAACTAACCATTTCATCAAATGATCAAAGAATGGAGGAGGAAAATGATCGTTCCTTGTAAGGGCTTCCATCTTGATGTAATCGTTACACCCTTTCCATCTTGTTTTAACACGAGTGTAGAAGCACTCGTTATCCTTTTTCCTTCCCATGGTCAAACTCGGCCACCTAGGCCACCTATGAATGGGTTCAACCCATTTTCTCTCAGAAATCAAGTCGAGAGGTTCAAACATTGATGAATAAGTGGTGGGAAATGATAACTCAGTGGTTTCCCCACACTCCGGCTGCATCTCAGAAATGGGATCGAAAATGGCCTTAACCAGCTCAACTACTTCATCAAAGTACTCATCATCTCCCAATTGAGCAAAACTTTCCAGCTCAATGTCCTCCATACTTGGCTCAACTACAACCCTAGCTGGCTCAAGTAACCTATAAAAGTTCATGTCCCCTCCACACTGAGCGAAACATTCCATATCAGGATCCTCCAGACTTGGCTCATGCATAGTCTCAGCCTGTTGAAGTAGCTTACTCAAATCAAGATCACCTCCAGATGGTGCAAAACACTCCATTTCAGGGTCCTCCAAGCTAGGCTCATATAAAACATCATCTTGCCCAATTAGCCTGTCAAGGTCCAAGTCATCTTCATCTTGAATAAAGTACTTAATCTCAGGACCCTTTAAGCTAAACTCATTAGTGATCTCTTCAATTAAGCACACAGGGTGGATCTCATCATAATTGAGTGGCTAGTTATTGATGTTAAATATATGGAGCTCCACTGTCATATTTCCAAATGAGATTTTCATCACTCCCGTCCTACAGTTGATTAAGGCGTTAGCTATAGCTAAGAAGGGTCTTCCTAAAATCACTGGAATCTGGTTCACAACATCATGCACTGGCTTTGTGTTTATCACTATGAAATCCATAGGGAAATAAAATTTGTCAACCTTGATCAATACATCCTCAATTATTCCTCTAGGTCTCTTCATTGACTTGTCAGCCAATTGGAGCGTTACAGTAGTAGGCTTCAATTCTCCCAATCCCAGCTGTAGATACACTGAACAGGGCAAGAGATTCACACTTGCTCCCAAATCTAACAATGCCCTATTAATCTGATTTACTCCTATCATGCAAGAAATGGTTGGACACCCAGGGTCCTTATACTTGATTGGCAACTTCCATTGTAGGATGGAGCTCACTTGCTAGATCAGATATGATTTCTTTGGGACATTTGTTTTCCTCTTGATCGTGACCAAATCCTTCAAGAATTTAGCATATGATGGCACTTGCTGAATTGCATCCAAAAATGGGATGTTTATCTGAACTTGCTTAAACACCTCTAAAATTTCAACAAACTATGCATTCTTCTTTGTAGCTTTCAATCTCTCTAGATATGGAGCTTTCGGAATAAACGACCTCTGAGGATCCTTAACAATGGGAGTGATTGTAGATGGCTCAGTGATCGGTGCCAAATATTAATATTTTACCCCCCCTTAACTTATGTTTGTTAGGCTCTTAGTTTTGTTAATATCTAATGTTTTGTGTTGTTTTAGTGTTTTATGGTATTACAGGTCATTGCATTCGTACCACGGCTACAAGGGTGAAATTGACTTAAAAGTGAAGTTTGGAGTTCCTGCCAGTGCGATCGAGCGCACTGCGTTCGAACAAAAGGGGTGAGATCGATCGCACTCCACGTAGACCCACGTCTCACGCGTTGCCCTAGCCGCCATCGCCTCACCTTATGCGTCGTGGGGATTTTTGAGCAGTTACTAGCATTCGATCGTGACTCCTACGATCGATCGTATACATGCTTGCGCTCAAGCGCAATGGCTGCGATCGAGCACACCCCTGTGACTTGGCAGCATATTAGTTTTCTATAAATAAGACACTTGTGTAATATTTTCATTCATACATTTCGATGGGCACATTTTGAGAGTTTTTGCCTCTGTTTGGCTCTGCTCTGCCCATTTAAATTGTTAAACTTTATTGCTTTATTTATTTTAATGCTTATTTTTATTTTGTTCTTGCTTTCCTTTTACATGGGAGGCTAAATCCTCAACTAAGGTTGAGGATGAAGCCTCACCATTAATCTAATGCCAGTATTTCCATTATGTTATTTAATTTCCGTCGTTTACATATAGCTTAGTCGTTTCAATTTGGTTTAGTGACAAAATCAAGTTCGATTGCGCCGTAGTCGTTTATTCTTTGTCTTTCGTCCGATGGATGCATTCCATCCTTCGATTTACGTTCATTTATCCATTGTAGTTTGTGTTAAATCACATTCACTTTGGATCCTTTGGCCTAAATCATTTATGGTTTGTCTTTTGTCAAAGGGACGGATTCTTTGAATCCTTCGATAGGCGCAAGAGATTAAGTTTTGATTCAATCGATAGACGGATTAATTAACTTAGTGTTTTTAACTAGTGTTTGTGATTTGGTGAGGTGGAGTCCTTAACCTTAGTGTTTTATTTTGTTTATTCCTCTGCATTAATTTAGTTTATGTTTCCGTTGTTACACAAACACCCACTCGGAGCTAGGTTAAGATAATATAAATCTAGAAGTAAAATTAGTTTTTTTTTTTTTAAAACACTCACGGTTCTCTGTGGATACGAACAAGTACTTGCACAATGCAATATATGAACCACGGTTCGTTCTATTGTGAGTACTAAATTTGGTACGACCACTCAGCACCTCTCTCTTCCTTGTTGTCACTCTCTTTCCCTTCTTGCCCAGCAAGTTCTGCTTCTGGCTCTACCATCTGATTGTCCACTTGTCTCCCAGACCTTAGTGTGACAATCGCATGTGCATGCTCCTGCCCATGCACCTTAGGATTGGCCACGGGCTGGCTAGGAAACTTCCCTTTATCCCTCTCACCAAGGTGATTGGCCAACTGCCCCATTTGCATCTCTAACTTGGAGATTGCCTGGGTGTTTACCATGGTGGAATTCTTTATGTCATTGATTGATTGACCAGTCATTTTCATGAAATCCCTCATGGCATCTTCCAATGACTGTGTCGATGACGTTGGGGCTTGAGCGGGGGCTTGGTAATTTGAAGTTGATGCAGGCTGAGCCAAGCGACCTTGATTTTGATATGTTGGAGGAAAACCTGAAGGGTATTGATTGTGAGATTGATGTGAAGCTCCTCCTTGATCCCCTGATTGATTTTGCTTCCACGAGAAATTAAGGTGGTTCCTCCACCCTGGGTTGTACGTCTTAGAGTACGGTCCATTGGACTGCTTTCTATAATCGTTGAAAGCGTTCACTTGTTTCGTCTAAGAAAATACCGTCATAGATGGACAATTTTGTGCTTTGTGCATGGGACTAGCACAGACGGAACAACTATCAACTGTAAATGTGTTAGCAGCATTGATGGGACGACTGACGTTGAGATTGTCAAGTCTCTTGGTGAGCGCATCTATTTTTAAATTCATCTCTCTGCTTCTCCGCTCAACTCATAGATGCCTCCTTTCTTGGTGATTTGCGCTGATTTATCACAACAACTCGAGAAGTCCCACTGTTGTGAGTTGTCGGCTATTTTATCCAATACCTTGTATGCACGATCTCCCGTCAAACTTAAAAATGCCTCGTTATTCATCGACTCAATCATACTACGGTTGGGCTGAGACAACCATTGGTAGAAAAATTGCACGAGTCTCCACTTTTTATAACCATATGGAGGGCATTTAATAAGTAGATCCTTAAACTACTCCCAGCTCTCAAAGAACTTCTCACCCTCTTCCTACGTGAATGAACTAATTTCCTCTCAGCACTCATTCACAGTAGACATCAGGAAAAACTTACTGTAGAATTTGGTCAATAAGCTTTCCCACGATGTAATAGACCTGGGCGTGTTGGAATCCAACCACGCCCTAGCTCTACCTTGAAGGGAAAATGGGAAAAGTCTGAGATTAATAGGCTCTTCTAAGAAATTTTAAAATTTAAACATGTCACAAATGTCCTTGAAAGTTTTAACATGGCCGTAAGGACTTTCATGAGCCAGGCCATGAAATGACAGTAAAAGTTGGATGACATGTGGCTTTAGATCGAAATGAGTTGCATTAGTCGGTGGCAACACTATACACAAATGGGAACTAGTCACAACTGGTGCGAATAGCTCCCTGTGTGATGTAGTGAAATCCACATCATAAGCTCGGATTTGCTCCGCGTTCCCAAACCTTGCATCTTGGTACTCTTCATGCTCCTCTGGATTTGCGTTCCTCGGATTGTCCTCCATCTCAACGTGTGCTCTATGCACTCTCCTAAGGTTTCTCTCTAAGTCAGGATCTAAAGGTGTTAACCCTAAGTTTAGGGATCTCCGACCACGCATGCACTAATCAAGAAACTAACTAAAGAACTAGAAAAACAATAAACTAACTAAGCAAATATACACAAAAACAAAAAAATAGGGACCACAAAAGAACAAAAAGAATAAACTAAATGAATTTAAAATACTGAATTAAAAATAAACTACTAAACAATAAACTATATAAGCAATAAATGAATTAAAAACTAAGCAATTTAAACAAATATTGACAAATGCAGATAACAAAGAAACATAATAAAGATAAGTAAAAACAAACTAGTTTGGACAATTAAAAATTTAAACAACTAAACAAATAATTATTTAATTAACTAAAATTAAAATAAACTAATTAAACAAAATAAAAATAACAATTAACTAACCAAAATTAACAACAGCAGAGAATAAACTAAAAATAGGTAGAATAAACAATTAAACCTAAACTAACAATTAATCAAAGCAGAAAAAAATGAAAACTGAACATACTGCCTCGGGTCTGTTGGTGCAGTCAGCAGAGGTACGCTCGAGCACAGATTTGTGCGATCAATCGCAAACAACACAGTGTAGCAGTCTCTACAAGTACGCTTGATTGCAAAAGATGTGCGATCGAGTGTAACACCGCACTGCTGTTAATCAGTAAAGGATCGCGCTCGCGCACAACTGCGTACTAAGCGAGCGCAGTACACGACAGTGTGGAATAGGCTCAAGTGCGCTCGATCGCACTATCACAGACTAATTTTCTAGAAACTATACAAACTAAGAAAATTAGCCAAACGCTATCCTAAAAAACTTAAAAATTAACAAAAACACGAAAATAAACAAAGAACATAATTGAAATTGCAAAAATTAAATACTAGTAGAAAAATAAAACTAATCTAAAAATAAAATCAATTTCAAGAAAACAACCGATTCCTCGGCAACGGCGCCAAAATTTGGTGTACAAATTTGCTTGTACTTGCAATAGCACGAACCGTTTATAGTGTAGTAATGTGGAAGTGCAAGGTCGAACCTCAGGGAATCATGTTCGTTTAAAATTAACTCTAAGTCTAGACTAATATTATCTTAACCTAGTTCCAAGTTGGGTGTTTGTAAAAGAAAGAAAACATAAGCTAATTAAATTGCAGTAAAATAAACAAAAGAAATACTAAGGTTAAAGACTCCGCCTCACCAAATCAAAAACACAACTTAAATACACTAAGTTAAATAATCTATCTATCGATTAAATCAAAGCATACTCTATTATGCCTATTGAAGGATTCAAAGAATCCGTCCTTTTGATGAAAGACAAACATAAACAATTAAGTCCAAAGGATCCAAAGTGAATGTGATTAACACAAACGACAATGGATAAATAGACTCAAATCGAAAGATGAAATGTATCCATCGGATGAAAGACAATGAATAAACAACTACGGCACAATAAATCTCGGTCTTGTCACTAAACTGAGTTGAAACGAGTAAACGATATTAAATGACTGAATTAAATGAACTTAATGTAAAAGCTAGCATAAGATTAATGGTGAGGCTTCATCTTCAACCTTAGTTGAAGATTTAACCTCCCATAAAGAGAGACACAAGAAAGCTAAAACAAAGCATTTAATAAATTAAAGCAAGTAAAGTTTTTGACAATTAAATGGGCAGAGCAGTGCCAAACAAAGGCTGGTGCTCTCAAAAGGCGCCCACAAAACGTAAGGTATAAAATTTACACAAGTGTCTCTATTTATAGAAAATGTATGCTATCTGGAAAGAGAAGGTTCGCTCGATCGTAAGGCCTGCGCTTGATCGCGAGGTGTGCGCTCGATCACAAGTAACCGTTCCAAAATCCCACGGCGCAGGCAAGTTAACGATGGCGGCTAGGGTGATACGGGCTGACTAGGCATGTGCTCGATCACACTGGCAGGGGCCATATCTTCACTTTTTGCTCAAGTCCACCCCCTTAAACCACATTTTACACCAAGGACCTACAGCACGCTAGAACACTAAAACAACACAAAAACATTAGATATTAACAAAACTAAAAGCCTAACAAATATAAGTTAAGGAGGGTCAAATATACAATATTTGGCACCGATCAAGATACATTTGGAAGAGAATGCCAAACCATCGAGGGAGCCACAGAGAAGGCTCAACCCAGCTATGCAAGAGGTTGTGAGAACAAAAGTAATTAAATTGTTGGATGCAGGGATCATATATCCAATCTCTGATAGTAAATTGGTGAGCCCAATTCATGTAGTGCCAAAGCAGGCAGGATTGACGGTAGTAAACAACAAAGACGACGAGTTGGTGCCAACTCATATTCAGTCAGGATGGAGAGTTTGCATAGACTACCGCAAGTTGAATGCCACCACCAGGAAGGATAATTTTCCACTCCCATTTAATGATCAGATGGTGGAGTGCTTAGCTAGGCACGATTATTATTGCTTCTTGGATGGTTATTCCGAATATAACCAGGTCCCTGTGGAGCCCGAAGATCAGGAGAAGACGACATTTACCTGTCCTTTTGGGACATTCGCCTACCGTCGAATGGCGTTTGGGTTGTGCAATGCACCCGCTACTTTTCAACGATGCATGGTCAGCATATTCTTTGACATGGTAGAGTGATTTTTGGAAATCTTCATGGACAACTTCTCTGTCTTCGGTTCATCTTTTGAGGAATGTTTGCACCGTCTCACTTTGGTTATAATGAGGTACAAGGAAAAGAACCTGGTGCTTAATTGGGAGAAGTGCCATTTTATGGTTAAGCAGGGTATTGTACTGGGGCACGTCATATCTCACCGAGGGATTGAGGTTGACAAAGCAAAGGTGGACTTGATTTCCAACCTTCCACCCCCACGTACGGTAAAAGAAATTCGCTCTTTCTTGGGCCATGCAGGAGTCTACAATCGATTTATACAGGATTTCAGCAAGATTGCTAGGCCCTTGTGTAAGTTGTTGGCGAAGGAGACCCCGTTTATATTTGATGAGGAATGTATGCAAGCTTTCGGGGCTTTAAAGAAGATTCTGACGTCCACACCAGTTACTCAACCACCCAATTGGGGTGTACCTTTTGAGATTATGTGTGACGCATCAGATTATGCGGTTGGAGCTGTTTTGGGGCAGCATATTGATAAACTCCCCCATGTCATCTACTATGCGAGTAGGACTCTAAACGATGCACAACTCAATTACTCTACCACTGAGAAGGAGTTGTTGGCAGTCGTTTTTGTGCTGGACAAGTTTAGATCCTATTTCTTAGGATCTAAAATCAACATCTACTCGGATCACGTAGCATTGAAGTATCATTTTCAAAAAAAAGATGCTAAATCTCACCTGATCCAATTGTTGTGAAATTATCTACCTGAATTAATAGGCAAATAATTGCAGTTTTACTTGCTAGTGCACAAGGTCAAAAGTGTAGCATAATGTGCAAGTGCGAGATCATTCCCATAGGGATTGGTAAATTTTGATTAAAATTAATTTCACAATGTAAACAAGAGAGAGAAAAATTAGGGTTGATTTAATAATGAGAAAGAGGTAGGGCTTTTATTTCCACCGCTAATCATGCTTACACAATAAAACAATATGCCAATGCTTTAATCACATTATGAATATCTAATGTCTGCCAACCTAAGGGTATGGGTGTCTACTCCTTAAGCTATTGGTTTCCCTAAGCAATGAATTAGGCATGGGTGTCTACTCTAATTCTTTTCTTTCTTAAAGGATTTAGTATGGGTGTCTACTAAGTTATTTTTTAAGAAAGCATAAAAACTGTGAAAACCGATAGACACATGGGGCCTAGGGTATGGGTGTCTACTCCTGGTTCCCCATGTTGATTAACCCAAGAACCCGGTGTGGATATCTTTTGTTACTTTTATTAAACCCAGGACTCAATCATCTAAATTGGTTTATCTAACTAGTCCATACCACATGCATATGTTGATCAGGCAAATACATATGAGGAATTCAAGAAAACAGGAATGAATCAACTTAAATATCATAATGCAATTGGAAAGGTGCCAATATTGAATTACTGAGTAAACATGATCAGAGCTTCAATCTAGCCCTTCTAAGAGGTTTAGTTACGCATGATATTGATGCTAATCATCTTCATAAAATAAAATAAGGGAAAAGAATAAACCCGAAAAATCGCTTCCTTGAGAGCCGTAAATTCTTCTCCAAAATCACGTGTGTGTTTTTCTGTGTTTACAAGTCTATTTATAGAGTCTAAGGAAACCCTAGAAACCCCAAAAATCGTAGGGTTTAGTCCTAGTTGTAAAAACCCTAAAATTAAAACTCTCTAAAATAGGGTTGCGGCAGACTTGGTCTTCACGCACAGGTGCGCTCGATCGCATGCCGTGTGCACTCAATCGCACTGCGATCGATCCTCTTCTTGCGTGCTCGAGCGCAGGTGCGCTCGTTCCTTGTCTTGGGCGCTCGACCGTTGGTGCACTCGATCGCAAGTCCCCTGTGCTAGATGGCTCTAGTAGAACTCCAACTTTTCCCAACTTTTGTCCTTTAAGCCCAATATTTCTAGAAACACTTCCTTTTCTTCCAAACACCTAAAACACAGAAAACACAAAAAGACAATAAAATAGAATAAAATAACACAAACTAAGAGCTTAGCATATATAAACTAAGGTGCTTAAATATGAATATTTAAGAACTTATCACCAATGGATTTTGTTACTTAAGGAGTTTGACATAGAGATTGGAGATAAGAAGGGTTTCGAAAATGTGGTGGCAGATCATTTATCTAGGTTGACTGTAGATTACACCGAGGACACCACTCCTATTTCTGAGACCTTTCCTGATTAGCAATTGATGCACATTGCTCACAATCGCGCACCATGGTTTGCAGACATAGTGAACTATCTTGTCACCGGCCAAATGCCTTTGCATTGGGGGCGACAAGATAAGATCAAATTATTGTCCATGGTGAAGACCTTTTTCTGGGATGATCCTTATCTGTTCAAGTATTGTCCCGACCAGATCATTAGGAGGTGTATATCTGAGCTTGACCAATCCAATGTCATCTCCTTTTGTCATGACCATGCTTGCGAAGGCCACTTTAGTGCAAGGAAGACCGCTGCAAAACTTTTGCAGTGTGGATTTTATTGGCCTATCCTTTTTAGAGACGCTCATGCTCATTGCATATCTTGTGAGCGCTGTCAGAAGCTAGGGAGTATTTCTAGAAGGAATATGATGCCCCTCAATCCGTTTTTGATTGTTGAGATTTTTCACATATGGGGCATTGATTTCATGAGACCTTTTTCGTACTCCTTTGGTTATCTATACAATTTGGTCATTGTAGACTATGTGTCCAAATGGGTGGAAGCAGTTGCATGCAAGACCAATGACCTCAGATTTGTGGTCAAATTTTTGAAAGACACTATATTTGCTCGTTTTGGTATGCCTTGAGCAATCATTAGTGATGGAGGTAAGCATTTCTGCAACCGGATTTTTGAGCAATTGATGAAGAAGTATCTCATCACTCACAAGGTTGCCACCCCATATTACCCACAGACGAGTGAACAAGTTGAAATTTCCAATCAAGAGATCAAGCACATTTTGGAAAAGACTGTGAATCCCACTAGAGAAGATTGGTCTCTGCGATTGAGTGATGCATTGTGGGGATATAGGATAGCATTTAAGACCCCGATTGGGATGTCACCCTATCGATTTGTGTATGGGAAGGTGTGTCATCTTCTTGTCGAGTTGGAGCATAAAGCATATTGGGCCATCAAGCAGCTAAACTTCAATCGTTTGAAGGCTGGCTCATAAAGGAAGTTGCAACTCAATGAATTAGAGGAGCTGAGGAATGATGTGTATGATTGTGCGAGGATGTACAAGGCACAGATGAAGAAGGCTCATGACCAGAGCATTTTGAGACAATTTTTTGAACCTGGTTAGAAAGTTCTTCTTTACAATTCACGGCTGCATCTATTACCAGGCAAGCTAAAATTTCGATGGACAGGCCCATTTATCATTCGGTCAGTTTTTCCTCATGGGGCCATCGAGATTGAGGATCCCAAGAATGATAACACCTTTAAGGTGAATGGACAGAAATTAAAACCATTCTTGGAGTTGAGGAGTATGGAGGTGGAGAAGACTCTGTTGGAGGATCCAAGTTATACAGAGTAATTGTCATCTCCTGTGGTGAGTCTGGCTGAAGAAGTTAAACTTAGCGCTTGTGGGAGGTACCCCTCATTATTTCCCTTGTGATTTGATTTTGTTTGCCTATTTTGTTTTTCTTGTGGTTTTCAAGTCAAGTGTCACCCATTCAAGTTTGGGGGAGCGTTCTCTTACATTATGCCTAACTTGCGCCATTCCTCTGGTATTGTATTTCTGGACACATTGGGGACAATGTACCATTTTAGTTTGGGGGTGGGGTAGACATTTCTATCTTTCTTTTTAATTATTTGTGTGTTGTTTTTGTTAAAAAAAAATTGCTATGTTGTTGATTGGACATGACTTACATCATAACTGTGGATTGCATGTCATTGGTGTGTTTTAACTTGTTTGAACACTACATATCATTAGAAATCCCAGTTTTTGATTCATGTGTTGGTTTAAAGAGACTTTACTTGTTTGATTAATCTTTCATATGCACACTAGCATAGGGTCTGTGAAGTATGAGATTTGACTTGAGAAGTGTTTTTCTTGAGATTTTTAGGTTGTTGTGATGTGTGATGAAAACCTTGGTTGTTAAAAAAAAAAAAATTCATAAGTTGAGCTTTTCATTGAGTAACGGGACCTCTTGCCTCACCAAGCATTGAGTGTTGGCGTAAAAAGATGAGAAATTCCAGGTAAGTGATTGTATGGCTAGTTAGGCTTTGTAACTCTTTTTTACTTGAGTAATTAAGCCCTTAGGGATGTCTCTACATCTAATGCCCTAAAACCTCCTGGTTTGGAAGTCATTGGCCCAACACTCGTTACATAAGTCGTTTAGAAGCTTAAGGGAGTCAAGCATTGCACAACCTACACAAAATAAAAATTGAACTTTTCGATTCAAGCCCTAGTTGTTTTTATCACGTTGCACTCCTATGAATTTTCTCTTTTGAAAAATTGAAACCCTATGAGCCCGTGTTAGTTCACTTTGCACTTTTTGGAGCATGTGTTGTCTCAATTTTCCAACTGTGGGTTAAATGATGTTTGGATGCCTGGATGATGTGGTTTGTATGTTCAAATTGTTAAAATTGCTAATGATGTATGAACCATGTGTTTGTGTGAAAGGCTTTGTCTGTCAATAACGTAGTGCCAAAAAATATTTTGTTTGTGGGTATCATTGCTGGTAAACCCTCACGAGACTTCACTCGTCCTCTAGGGATGCTTAGTGGTTTAAAAGGCTTGTTGCATATGCTAAATGCAACTGTTTCTCCCACGAAAGCGGATTTATGTTTCTTGTTTTTGTTGTGTTTTTCATTTTGTTTTGCTAAGGGACTCGCAAAATGTAAGTTTTGGGGTATTTCATGAGTGCAAAATAGTGTTTATTTGGACCCCTTAATTTATGTTTGTTAAGCTCTTAGCCTTGTTGTTTTCTAACGATCTTGTTTGTTTTAGTGTTTTATTGTGCTGCAGGTCGTTAACATCAAAGCGTGGTTTAAGGGTGGAAGTTTGAATGGAAGATCTCTGCCAGTGCGCTCTAGCTCAAGGAGCCACAATCGAGCGCACTCCACGTAGACCCGAGAAACGTACGTCACCCTAGCTCCATCACTTTCATTGCTACGCCGTGGGTTTAATGAGCGGTTACGTGTGCTCGAGCACATGCATGCGCGATCGAGCGCAGTTGAAGCTGCAATCGAGCACACTGACTCTAACCCGGCAGCAGATATTTTGCTTATAAATAGGACCCTTATAGTATTTTTGTAACCCACGTTTTCCAGAGCACCTTTTAGAGCAGAACCCTTTTGTTTGGAACTGTTAAGCCTCTCTAAACGTCAAATCTTTTATTATCTTTCATTAATTAATGCTTTCTTTTACTTTACATTTGTCTCTCTTTAGTATGAGAGGCTAAATCTTCAACTAAGGTTGAAGATGAATCCTCACCATTGAGATTTTACATGTTTTTATTTTGAGTTCATTTTCATTCCGTTGTTTAAATATTGTATATTCATTTCAATTCAATTAAGTGATATAGTTGCTATTGATTGTTGTTTGTGATTCATCAATGTCCAACATTCGTTGTGTTCCAATCTGAAAGTACATCAGATGATTTAATCGAGATTTAATATCCACTGTGATCAACGATACAGTGGATGATTCCATCGAGATTAAATATCCGTTGTGACTCTTTAACGGTAAATACATCGAATGGTTCAACTAGGTTTCATAACGGCAATAGAGTATGCATAGAGTGTAATCGATAGATGGATGAGTGAACAAAGCATGTAAACATGTATTTTCAATTTGGTGAGGCTGATTCTAAAACCTTAGTTATTTTCTTTGTTTAATTTAAAGCTTTTTAACTAGATTATGTTTTCGTTCGTTCAAAATGCTCAAACCGCGAAACTAGGTTAAAGTAGAATTAGTCTAGACTTAGGATTGATTTTTAACAAACACGATTTCCTGTGGTTCGACCTCTCACTTGAACACCATTGTATGGCAAACGATTCATGCTGTTGTGAGTACTTTATTTTTGTATGATCACTGAGGCTTTGAGTTCTTTGCTAACAAAAGCTAATGGGGATGGGTTGTTAACGAGGGTCCCCACGTCCAAACGGGGACCACATGTTAGCCATCTCCTATTTGCAGATGATAGTTTATTGTTTTGCAGAGCAAATACTGCTCAATGGTGTAATCTGACGAATATCCTACACGTGTATGAAGCTACTTCGGGACAGAAACTGAACCAAAGCAAAACTGCCATCTTTTCCAATAAGAGTACTCCTCTGTCAAAAAAAAAAAAAAAAGATTATATAGATAGCCGGTATCCCAGTCACTCAGCACTATGACAAGTATTTGGGGCTCCCGGCCCTAGTGGGAAAATCGAGGACTGCGGCTTTCAAGAGTATCATTGAGAGGGTATGGAAGCGTCTCCAGGATTGGAAGCTAAAATTTCTATCCCAAGCTAGGAAAGAAATTCTTTTAAAGGCGGTAATACAAGCTATCCCAACATATTGCATGAGTGTATTTCTCTTTCCGAAAACTCTTTGTTCGGAGATAAACTCTTTAATGCAAAAATTTTGGTGGGGTGATAAGGAAAAGGAGAAGCGGATCCCTTGGTTTAGTTGGAGTTGTATGGGACTCTCCAAAAACCGTGGGGGTTTGGGGTTTAGGGACTTTAGATGTTTCAATAAGGCACTCTTGGTAAAACAGTGTTGGAGGAAATGGATGATGCCAGAAAGTCTCATTGCCAAAATTATGAAAGCCAAGTATTTCCCGGATTGCTCCATCCTTGAAGCCAAAAGGGGGAAAAGACCATCTTACGCTTAGAGAAGCATCCAAAGCTCGTGTGAGTTGCTCCGAGAGGGACTAGTTTGGAGGGTGGGGAATGGGGGAAAAATTCACATTTGGAAGGATAGGTGGATCTCCCTACCCTCTAAATATATGATACAATCACAACTGGCTTTGTTGGACCCCAACACAAGCGTAAGAGACCTGTTAGAAGGTGAACCCTTAAGATGGAATTATGATTTGGTAAAGCAAATTTTCTCTCCGGAGGAGGCCAAATGTATTCTCTCCATTCCCCTTAGTGGTACATAGTAGGATGATTTGCTTACATGGCGGGGTATGGTAAAGGGGATTTTTTTAGTACACAACGCCTACCATATTGATAAGTGCCAAAATATTCATATTTTAGCCCTTAATTTGCATTTGTTATTTTGTTCCATTTTATTTCCCTTTTGTGTTTTCAGTGTTTTTGTAGGTCATGGAATAAATGGAAGTGGTTCTGGAAATGTTCCAAGCTTAAAGGGCAAATTGGGAAGACCAAGAAGATTTGGAAAGGAGTAAATCGGAATTTATCAAATTGGAGTCAAAATCGGATTGGATCCAAATTTAGATTCTGAACATGTCTCGGTATTTTGGCCATAACTTTCAGCTAAAATATCGGATTGAGGCGATTGTAGCGGCATTGGAAAGCTAACTCAAAGTTCTACAAATCATTGTGAAATATAATTTTCCTAATTCGGAACACCGCAATGCTAAAATCACCCCGCAAGATAGGAGCCCAATTCTGGACGAATCCTACTCCGATTTGTAATAGGATTGTCTCATAAATTGATTAGGAGATGGAATTTCGAATTTCCTAGGTTTATTAGTGTTTCTAGGACTTCCCTAAGGCCTATAAATAGACCTCTAAGCCTCACAATTAGATATACAATTTTCAGAGAGGAGAATTTGGAGGCTACTTCTAGGAGCGGTTTTCGGTTCTTTCTTTTCCTTTTCTTTTTAGCTTTTATTTTAATTATGTGTAACTAAATATTTTAGTAGGGATGGATTGAAACCCTAATTATGTTTATTTAATATTTCAATATTGGCGCCTTTGTGATAATCATATTGTGCTGCTTAACTTGATTAATGCCTATTTTATTGAATTCCTCATATGTGTGTAACTGGCCATTATATGCATGTGGTATGGACTTGTTAGTTAGATCAATTTGGATGACCGAGTCCTGGGTTTAATATAAGTAACAAAAGTAATCCACGCCAGGTTCTTGGGTCAATCAACATGGGAAACTGAGAGTATACACCATGCCCTAGGTCTCATGTGGTTGTCGGTTTTCACAATTCATATGCTTTCCTAAAGAACAACTTAGTATACACCATACTAAATCCTTTAGGAAAGAAAAGAGTTAGAGTATACACCATGCCTAATTCGTTACTTAGGGAAACCAATAGCTTAAGGAGTATACACCATGCCCTTAGGTTGGCAACCATTAGGTATTCATAATATGATTGGATCTTTGGCATATTGTTTTATTATATGAGCATAATTAGTGGTGGATATCAAAGCCCTACACTTTTATTTTTAGTTCTTTCTTAATATCAATATTGTCACAACTTGAAAAAATTAATTCTTAACAAAATTAACAATCTCCATGGGAATGATCTCGTATTTGCCTGCTATACTATTGTTTTGATTTTGTGCACTTGCGAGTAAAACGTAGCAAATATTATCTATTAATTTAGGTAGTATTTGTCACAACAAGTTTTTGGCGCCGTTGCCGGGGATTGTTTAATTTTGTTTAGAATTTTTTTTCTCCCATTAGTTAATTTTATTTTATGTAAATTTTCGTATTACTGATTTTTTTGGAATTTTAGTTCTGTTTTGCAGCGGTGCGATCGAGCGCACCTTTGGTGCGATCAAACGCACTGCTGCAGGGCGATCAAGCGCAAAGCCAAAACAGCCGCGCAGAAGACGCTGTGTTTATTTTTTGTTTTGTAGTTCTGCCTTGAGTGCGATCGAGCGCTCTACCAGACAGAAGTTGCGTTCTAGCTTCAGGCAGCTTGTGAGTTTTTCTTTTTATTTTTGGTTTTTATTTTCTCTTGTTATTTTAATTTCTTTTTGTTTTTATTCACATGTGGGGAGGCACTCCAACACCCTATGGACCATGTTCATTTTGCCATGACCCTTATCACCATGTTAGAAATTGTCCTTCAATAAGACAAATTTCTAACAATATTTTTGGGAATAAGAACACATCGCTCTCTAGACAGGGGAACGACAACTATTTTGATTCCTATAACCCAACATGGAGCCAACAGTCAAACCTCTCATGGCAAGCTCAATTTCTTGGAAATCCTGCTCCACAATTTCATGATCATTCATATTCCTATCAACAATATCAAGAAGAACCACCTTCTCCAATAATGGCTGCCTTACAAGAAACAATGGCTGCCTCAGAAGAAATAATGGCTACCTCAGCAGAAACAAGTGCTAGATTAGAAAGAACGATGTTAGCTTTTCTTAGCGAAGCAGAGGAAGATAGGCAAGAATTTGCAAGGATAAATAACTCTATCACGCAATCATATGAGAAGATGGATGCTCACTTTAAGCAAATGATGGATATCCTCAAAGAAGAAAAGTGT
The DNA here is from genome assembly GCA_006937295.1 of Carpinus fangiana. Taxonomy (NCBI): domain Eukaryota; kingdom Viridiplantae; phylum Streptophyta; class Magnoliopsida; order Fagales; family Betulaceae; genus Carpinus; species Carpinus fangiana. The sequence goes on along the minus strand of VIBQ01000060.1, from coordinate 147,150 downwards.
CAAGGTCAGTTGGTGGTAAATCCTAATGAGTACTACATGGAGGATGAGTACACTTACTATCATGAGCAAACAACCACCACACCTAGGAATGAAGAAACTGTTGAGGAAAATTTTTGTGAGCCAAGTCTTGAAGATCCTTTGGGAGAATGCTTTGATCAATTTTGTGAGCAAGCTGTGGTTGAAAATCAAGTGGATGAGAGGAAGGAGGAGCAAACTGAGGATCTAGAGGAGCCACACCAGGAAAAAGAAGTGAGTACTAGGACTTTTTCAACATTAGCTCTTATTCCTGAAACACCAAGAGGCCAAGAGAGAAGTCTGTTAGAGCTACCAAATGAGCAAATTGAGGACATCAAGATAGAAAAGCTCCATGAGTCTTCTTCTTATTTTATTCCAGTCCATGATGAGAAATTGTTTGAGAAGACTCAGAGTGATCCACCCCTATATACAAACAATTGGAATCCCATTGCAATAGGAAAAATTCATTCTTTGTGGTGCAAAAGAAGAAAAGACTGGTGCTTCAAGTTTAAAGTGCTACAGTCTGGCTGAAGATGTTAAACTTAGCGCTCATGGGAGGCACCCCACAACATATCCTTTTTATTTCTTGTTTCATTTTAGTTTTATTTTTATTTTGTTTTTGTTTTCACTGTTACTTTAGTGTTTTGTTTTTCAGGGACAAGTGTGCTTGAGTTCAAGTTTGGGGGGAATGCTTTGAGTCAAACCTATTCCAGACAGTTTCATCCATCTCCTGGGTAAGATCTTTCCATGTTATACATACATTAGGGACAATGTGTAATTTAAGTTTGGGGGTATGGGGGACACATTTACACACACTTGGTCCCACTTTTTGTTTTTGAAAAAAAAAAAAAGATGCATGTTCATGTTTGTCTTGAAATTTTTGTTGATCTAAGAATTGTGATTTGATATTCATTGGTTAGCTTAAAATTTTGAACACATGATCTGATGATAGAATTTTTGAGTTTTGTTACTTACTTTTAAACAGTTAAGAATTCACATGTTTGATCTACTCTGACACAAGCACATTGGCACATGATTGGTGGGGTATGACATGTGGTTTTAATGTGTATGTTTTCATGTTTTGGGTGACACTAGATGACTTATTGGTCGGATACATTGGCATAAGAATATTTTTTAAAAAAAGTGATCATTGATAAACTTTTCATTGAGTAACTGGGCCTCTTGCCTCAAAGCATTGAGCGTTCACGTCAAAAGGTGAAGAGATTTGATTTGGTTAACTTTATGAAGAAAAAAAAATGATGATAATCATTGATAAACTTTTCACTGAGTAACTGGGCCTCTTGCCTCATTAAGCATTGAGTGTTCATGTCAAAAGGTGAAGAGATTTGATGTGATTAACATTATGGCTAGTTTAGTTTCGTAGCCTTTTTGACTTGAGTTAGTAAGTCATTAGGGGTATCTTTATACCTAATGCCCTAAAACCATTTGGTTTGGGAGTCATTGGCTCAACACTTGCTATATGGGTCAATTAGAAAGCTTAAGGAAACTAAACATTGCAGAGCCTAATAATAAAAGAAAGAAAGAAAAAAATAAAATTATGCCATTGTTGTTCATTCTGATAGGAAATTCAGTGAAGCTTGAGATGTTAAGACATTACACATTGGAATTATTTGGAAGCTTCATAGTCTTGTGCTAATTCACTTTACACTGTTTCAAACTTGTGATGCCTTAGCTTGCTTGTTATAAGTGATTAGACTTTAACATTCTAATTCATTGAGAAGATGGAGTTTATCTTTTTAAGCTTGCTAATGAATGAAAATTATGGTTTTGGGTGATGCTTTAATTTTTTGGATAACATGAACTGTGCATAATGTTTGTGGGTAACATTCCTGGAAAACCCTCACGAGACTTCACTCGTCCTTTAGGGAATTCCTAGAGGTTTAAAAGGCTTGTTGCATATGCTAAATGCAATCGTACATCCCACGAAAGATGGATTTATCTTTTTGTTCTTTGTTTTTCATTTTGTTTTTAGTTTAAGTATTGCTAAGAGACTAGCAATATGTAAGTTTAGAGGTGTGATAAGTGCCAAAATATTCATATTTTAGCCCTTAATTTACATTTGTTAATTTCTTAGTTTTTGTTATTTTGTTCCATTTTATTTCCCTTTTGTGTTTTCTGTGTTTTTGTAGGTCATGGAAGAAATGGAAGCGTTTCTGGAAATGTTCAAAGCTTAAAGGGCAAATTGGGAAGACCTAGAAGATTTGGAAAGGAGTAAATCAGAATTTATCAAATTGGAGTCAAAATCGGATTGGATCCAAATTTGGATTCTGAACATGTCTCAGTATTTTGGCCATAACATTCAGCTTCAATATCGGATTGAGGCGATTTTAGTGGAATTGGAAAGCTAACTCAAAATTATACAAATCATTGTGAAATAGGATTTTCCTAATTCGGACCGCCGCAATGCTAAAATCACCCCGCAAGATAGGAGCCCAATTCTGGACGAATCCTACTCCGATTTGTAATAGGATTGTCTCCTAAATTGATTAGGAGATGGAATTTCGAATTTCCTAGGTTTATTAGTGTTTCTAGGACTTTCCTGAGGCCTATAAATGGACCTCTAAGCCTCACAATTAGATATACAATTTTCAGAGAGGAGAATTTGGAGGCTACTTCTAGGAGCGGTTTTCGATTCTTTCTTTTCCTTTTCTTTTTAGTTTTTATTTTAATTATGTGTAACTAATTATTTTAGTAGGGCTGGATTGAAACCCTAATTATGTTTATTTAATATTTCAATATTGGCGCCTTTGTGATAATCATACTGTGATGCTTAACTTGATTAATGCCTGTTTCATTGAATTCCTCATATGCGTGTAACTGGCCATTATATGCATGTGGTATGGACTTGTTAGTTAGATCAATTTGGATGACCGAGTCCTGGGTTTAATATAAGTAACAAAAGTAATCCACGCCGGGTTCTTGGGTTAATCAATATGGGAAACCGGGAGTATACACCATGCCCTAGGTCTCATGTGGCTGTCAGTTTTCATAGTTCATATGCTTTTTTAGAAAACAACTTAGTATACACCATGCTAAATCCTTTAGGAAAGAAAAGAGTTAGAGTATACACCATGCCTAATTCGTTGCTTAGGGAAACCAATAGCTTAAGGAGTATACACCATGCCCTTAGGTTGGCAACCATTAGGTATTCATAATATGATTCGAGCATTGGCATATTGTTTTATTATATGAGCATAATTAGTGGTGGATATCAAAGCCCTACACTTTTATTTTTAGTTCTTTCTTAATATTAATATTGTGACAACTTGATATTTTTAACTTAATTAATTCTTAACAAAATTAACAATCTTCGTGGGAATGATCTCGTATTTGCCTGCTATACTATCGTTTTGATATGTACACTTGCGAGTAAAACGTAGCAAATATTATCTATTAATTTAGGTAGTATTTGTCACAACACATATGCAAAAAGAAGTGGAGGAGGCAAGCCAAGCGGAATGTTTGTCTCGTGGTACTAGCTGTGAGATATGGGGGAGGCTGTGGAAATTACACATACTGAATGCATAAAAGAATTTCCTCTGGCGGGCGTGTCATGACAGCTTACCCACTTGGGTAAATCTTCATCGGTGGAAGGTTTTAGACAATCCGAAGTGCCCAATTTGTGAAAATGAAGATGATAAGGCTGGACACATTCTTTGGCATTGTCCTTCAGCCAAGGATGTCTGGGGTGAGGGAGAACGAATTTTCCAAAAAAGTTCGTCTCAAAACCAGAGTGTTTTGCATATTACGGATAAGATGTTCAAGAGATGTAGCAGTGAGGAAATCCTCCAATTTGCAAGCACAGCAAGGAGAATTTGGCTAAGGCGTGATGAGTTTGTCCATGAGGGGATTTTCTCCCACCCTGTGGAAATTATTAAACGCTCGAAGGTGGCTATTCTCAATTTTAAAGCAGCTAATACTGTGTAAAAATTTGAGTGTAGTAGGGAGCAGCTGACTCACTGGAAACCACCTCTGTTTGGATGGATAATGGTGAATTGGGACGCGACGATCAATCGAAGCTAAGGGAGATGGGGCTTGGGGGTGACTCTGAGAGACCACGCAGGTAACATGTTAGCAGCAAAATCCTGTGCTCAGGTGGGATATTTGGAACCTGATGCAGCGGAAGCCTTAGTTGCTCTTGAAGCAATCCAGTTTTACCATAGCTTGGGAAAGGATTGGGTCCAGTTTGTTGGAGATGCAAAAAGGTGTGGTGGACGAGGTGCTCTTGACAGAGCCTGATTGGAGCAAGAAGGGCAATATCATCAAAGCAATATGGAATGAACTGAGGATGTTTGATGAGTGTTGTTTAGTGCTTAATCGAACCCCTTTATTTATGTTTGTTAAGCCTTTAGCCGTGTTATTATCTAACATTTTAGTTTGTTTTAGTGTCTTTTGGTGTTGCAGGTCCTTACAGTAAAACCTCGGCAGAAATGGAGAAAAAGGGCAAAAGAAGAGAAGTATGCTCCCTGCCAGTGCGCTCGAGCGCACAAGGCAATGCGCTCGAGCCCAGTGCCCACGATCGAGCGCAGGCCTAGTCATCCCGCGTCTCACGCGGTTACCCTAGCCGGCCCTATGTTCCATCGCTTTCCCCTTGAGTCGTGGAAGTTCCTAAGAGCAGTTATTTGCGTTCAAGCGCACCCTCCATGATCGAGCGCATACATGATTGCACTCGATGGCACAGCCTGCGATCGAGCGCAGCCTTCCGACCTGGCAGCATCTCATTTTGCATAAATAGGACTGATCAGTGTCAAATTGTGTATATTTGACCCCTTTAACTTATATTTGTTAGGCCTTTAGCTTTGTTAATTTCTAATTATTTTTGGTGTTTTTAGTGTTTTGAGTTGTGCAGGTCTTTACAACAAAAGTTGGCCACAAGAGAGCAAAAAGACACTAAGTGAAGAATTGGACCCCTGCCAAGTGCGCTCGACCGCACTTGGTGCGTTCGAACGCACTCACGGTCGAACGCAAGGACACAGTCGATCGCAGTCCCCATCAGCCCGTATCTCGCGCGGGTGCCCTAGGAGTCCATCGCTTCAGCATGCGTCGTTACGATTTTCTGCGGTCGAACGCACATTGTGCGATCGAACGCACAACTCAGCAATACGTTCGAACGCACCTCATGCGTTCGAACGCACGCGTAGGATTTTGTAGCCTATAAATAGGACCCTAGGCCATTTGGTCGAACACACATTCTTTGGGGCGTTTTTAGAGAGCATTTTGCATTTGTTTGCCTTGCTCCGCCCCTTTTAGTTGTAAGCTTTTACTTTAAAGTTATTTTTAATGCATTATTTTAATTCAATTTTGTTTTGTTGTTCAATGGGTGGCTAGAATCTTCAACTTAGGTTGAAGATGAAGCCTCACCCTTAGTTTAAATTTCTTGCTTTTACATTTTATGCTTATTTTCCGTTATTTAATTCCGCATTCGTCATTTAATTTCTGTGACAAATAATTGAATGGTTGTGTGTTGTTGATGCATTGATAGTCATCCGGTGATGTGTTCCAAGCCGGGTGCACAACGAGTGTTTGGTTGTGATTCAATATCCACTGTGATCCAAGGATACAGTGGATGATTTTATCCATAATCAATACTCGTTGTAGCTCTTTAACGGTAAACACATTATTCGGTTTGACTTGTGTCAATTACCACAATAGAGTGTGTTGAAGGGTTTAAAGTTTAAATACGGAGAATAAGTGTTTAATGTATTAAGTTTATCTTTATTGGGTGAGGTTCATCTTTAACCTTAGTTATTTTTATCCCTACATTTTCACGTTAATTTTATTTCTGCACTTTTCATTGTTCGAAATCAATTCTCTTTGGGACTAGGTTAAGATACATTTAATTTGAGAGTTGTATTAGTTTTAATTACAAAACTCCGTTCTCTGTGATTCGATCTCGGTACTTGCGCAACGCTATACGACCTAACGGTTCGTTCTCTTGCGAGTACCTAAATTTGGTACATCTCATTTTGCATAAATAGGACCCTTAGTGTAAATTTTGGGTGTGGACGTTTTTTGGGCACATTTTCAGAGCTTTTGCCTCTGTTTGGCTCTGCTCTGCCCATTTTATTTGTTAAACCTTATAGCTTAGTTTAATTTATTGCTTAGTTTCATTTTAATCTTGCTTCCTTTATACATGGGAGGCTAAATCCTCAACTAAGGTTGAGGATGTAGCCTCACCATTGATCTTATGCTTGTTATTTACATTTGGTTATTTAATTTCGTCACTTTATTATAGCTTTCTCATTTCAAACTTGGTTTAGTGACACAACCAAGTAAGATTGTGCCGTAGTCGTTTATTCTTAGTTTTTCGTCCGATGGATATATTCCATCCTTCGGTTTACACCCATTTATCCATTGTAGTTTGTGTTAAATCACATTCACTTTGGATCCTTTGGGCCTAAATCGCTTATGGTTTGTCTTTTGTCAAATGGACGGATTCTTTGAATCCTTCGATAGGCGCAATAGATTAAGTGTTGTTTTAATCGATAGACAGATTATTTTAGCTTAGTGTTTTTAATTAGCATTCTTGATTTGGTGAAGTGAAATCCTTAATCTTAGTTGTTTAGTTGTTTATTTTACTGCATTAACTTAGTTTACATTTATGTGTTACACAAACACCACTCGAAGCTAGGTTAAAGTAATACTAACCTAGACGTAAAATTAATTTGTTAACAATCACGGTTCTCTGTGGGATTCGACACTCGCACTTGCACAACCACTTCACTGCAAACGATTCGTGCAATTGGCGAGTACTATTTTTTGTACGACCAAATTTTGGCGCCGTTGCCGGGGAACCGTTTTGAGTTGTTGAGATTAATTTTTCTTTTACATTAGTGTTATTTTTCTACTAGTTTTTATTTTCTGCAATTTCAATTCTGTTCATAGTTTATTTTTATGTTTTAGTTAATTTTTGTTAATTTTTAGAATAGTGTTTGGTAGTTTTTGGTTCTGTTTTTAGTTTTTGGAAAATCAGGCACTGATAGTGTGCTTGATCGTACATTTTTGCGATCGAGCGCACTTGAGCCTATTCCTCAGTATCGCGTACCTGCGCGCGCCTCTGACGGACAGCAGTGCAGTGCTAAGCTCGATCGCACTTCTATTGCGATCGAGCGCACTTGCAGAGCTTGCTACATATTTGCTTTTTTGTGATCGATCGTACTGCCTGCACTCAAGCGCACCTCTGCTGACTGCATCAACATACCCGAGGCAGTATGTTCAGTTTTAGTTTCTTTTTGCTTTAATTAATTGTTAGATTAATTTTAATTGTTTAAATTGCCTATTTTGAGTATGTTCTTTGCTGTGGTTAGTTGTGTTTAGTTTATTTTTGTTTTTGTTTTTATTTTGTTTATATTATTCGCATATGTTTTGGTTTGTAGCTTGGTTAGTTAAATAGTTAGTGTTTTAATTGTTATATTTTGTTTTTATTTAATTGTCTAAGCTAGTTCGTTTTTATTTTTTATTTTTATTGCTGTTTTGCCTGCATCTGTTAATATTTGCTTAAGGTTGTTTAGTTTTAATTCATTTAGTGTTTATAGTTTATTGTTTAGTAGTTTATTGTTAATTTAGTGTTTTGTTTCCTATTAGTTTGTGCATAGCTAAGTCTGTTTTTGCTGTTTTTTTTTTTTTTTTTTTTTTTTATTCCTGCTTACTTAGTTTATAGTTTCCCATGTTTAGTTTAATCTCTTAGTTAGTGTATGCATGGTTGGCGATCATTGAATTTAGAGTTAACACCTTTAGACCCCGACTTAGAGAGGAATCTAGGAGATCCCTTAGAACCCGTGCTGAGATGGAGGAGAATCCAAGGAATTCCAAGATGCAAGATCTGGAAATGTGGAGCAAAGAAGAGCTTATGACGTGGATTTCACAACGTCACTATGGGAACCATTTGCACCCGTTGCAACTAGTTCCCATTCGTGCATTGTGTTGCCACCGACTAATGCAACCCACTATGATCTAAAGCCACATGTCATTCAAATGTTACCATCTTTATACGGCTTAGATCATGAAAACCCCTATTCCCATGTCAAGAAATTCAAAAGCATCTGTGCCACCACTAAATTTCAAAATTTCTCTGAGGAAGCTATCCACCTCAGACTTTTTCCGTTCTCCCTTCATGACAGAGCTATGGAGTGGTTGGATTCCAACGCTCCTGGATCTATTACATCCTGGGAAGAATTGTTGAAACAATTCTACAACAAATTTTTTCCAATGTCCAGAGTAAATGAGGCAAGAAAGGAGATTAGTTCCTTTACTCAAGACGAGGACGAAAAATTCTCTAAGTGTTGGGGGCGATTCAAGGATTTGCTTATCGAGTGCCCTCCTCATGGTTATGAAAAGTGGTGACTTGTGCAATTCTTCTACCAAGGGCTATCTCAGCCCAACCGTAGTATGATAGAGTCAATGAATGGAGGGGCATTTTTGAACTTAACTGGTGATTTAGCTTACAAAGCTTTGGATAAATTGGCCGACAACTCACAACAATGGGATTTTACGAGTTGTCGTGACAAATCAGCCCGAAACCCCAAGAAAGGAGGCATCCATGAATTAAAAGGTGAAGCAGAGTTGAATTTAAGGATGGATGCGATTGTAAAGAGACTCGATGCTTTGAGTTTAGGAAAACCCATCAATGCTGCAAACACATTTCCAGTTGAGAGTTGTTCGGTCTGTGCTAGTCCCATGCACCAAGCACAGAATTGTCCATCGATGACAGTATTTTCTGAGATGGAACAAGTGAACGCTTTCAACAATTTTCAAAAGCAGTCAAGTGGCCCATATTCTAAGTCTTACAATCCAGGGTGGAGGAACCACCCTAATTTCTCCTGGAAGCAAAACGAGCCCACAACTCAAGGAGGAGCTCCACATGCTCACAATCATTATCCTTCTGGATTTCCTCCTACATATCAAAATCATGGATGCTAGGCTCAGCCAGCGTCATCATCTTATCAAGCCCCCACTCAAGCCCCAGCGTCATCGACACAATCATTAGAAGAGACAATGAGAGAATTCATGAAAATAACTGGTCAATCTATCAGTGATGTAAGGCATTCCAACATGGTGAACACCCAGGCAATCTCAAAGTTGGAGATACAAGTGGGACAGTTGGCAAATCACCTTGGTGAGAGAGACAAGGGAAAGCTCCCCAGCCAACCAATGAACAACCCTAAGGCATGTACTATCGGAAATTCTTCAACTCAAGAGCATGCACATGCGATTGTCACACTGAGGTCTGGGAGATGAGTGGACAACCATGTGGCTGAACAAGAAGCAAATCATGAAGTAAAGCCACAAGAAGCCCCTGTTGGCCAAGAAGAGAAAGTGAGTGACAAGAAAGAGGAGAAAGATGCTAAGCCATCTACAATCACTCCCATTGTAGATGACCCTCCGAGGTCGTTTGTCCCAAAAGCTCCATATCCTGAGAGAATGAAAGCGCCAAAGAAGAATGAGCAATTTGCTGAAATTTTAGAGGTGTTCAAGCAAGTTCAAATAAACATCCCATTTTTAGATGCAATTTAGCAAGTGTCATCATATGAGAAATTCTTGAAGGATTTTGTCACAATCAAGAGAAAAACCAATGTCCCGAAGAAAGCTTATCTGACTGAGCAAGTGAGCTCCATCCTCCAATGCAAGTTGCCAATCAAGTATAAGGACCCTGGGTGTCCAACCATTGCTTGCATGATAGGAGTGAGTCAGATCAATAGAGCATTGTTGGACGTGGGAGCAAGTGTGAATCTCCTTCCCTATTCAGTGTATTTACAGTTGGGACTGGGAGAATTGAAACCTACCACAATAACGCTCCAATTGGCTGACAGGTCAATAAAGAGACCACGAGGAATAATTGAGGATGTGTTGATAAAGGTTGATAAATTTTATTTCCCTATGGACTTTATAGTGATAGACACGGAGCCGGTGCATGATGCGGTGAATCAAATTCCAGTGATTTTAGGGCAACCTTTCTTAGCTACTACTAACGCCCTAATCAACTGTAGGATGGGAGTGATGAAAATCTTATTCGAGAATATGACAGTGGAGCTTAACATTTTTAATATCAATAACCAACCACTTGATTATGATGAGATCCGTCCGGTGTGCTTAATTGAAGAAATCACTAATGATTTTGATTTTGAGGACCCTGCGTTTGAGTGCTTTACTCAGGATCAAGATGACCTGGTTTTTTATAGGCTGATTGGGCAAGAGAATGATTTGTATGAGCCCAGCCTGGAGGATCCTGACATGGAGTGCTTTGCACCATCTGTATGTTAGTTTGATTTGAGTGAGCCACTTCAGCATGATGAGCCGATGTATGAGCTTAGTGATCGTACCAAATTTAGGTACTCGCAAGAGAACGAACCGTTAGGTCGTATAGCGTTGCGCAAGTACCGAGATCGAACCACAGAGAACGGAGTTTTGTAATTAAAAATTAACACGACTCTTAAATTAAATGTATCTTAACCTTGTCCCAAAGAGAATTGATGTAGAACATGAAACGTGCAGAAATTAAATTAAAGTGAAAATGTAGGGATAAAATTAACTAAGGTTAAAGATGAACCTCACCCAATAAAGATAAACTTAATACATTAAACACTTATTCTCCGTTTTTAAACTTTAAACCCTTCAACACACTCTATTGTGGTAATTGACACAAGTCAAACCGAATAATGTGTTTACCGTTAAGGAGCTACAATGAGTATTGATTATGGATAAAATCATCCACTGTATCCTTGGATCACAGTGGATATTGAATCA
>VIBQ01000060.1:47522-133777 GCA_006937295.1 Carpinus fangiana | reverse complement strand
TTTAAACTTTAAACCCTTCAACACACTCTATTGTGGTAATTGACACAAGTCAAACCGAATAATGTGTTTACCGTTAAGGAGCTACAATGAGTATTGATTATGGATAAAATCATCCACTGTATCCTTGGATCACAGTGGATATTGAATCACAACCAAAAACTCGTTGTGCACCCGGCTTGGAACACATCACAGGATGACTATCAATGTATCAACAACACACAACCATTCAATTATTTGTCACAGAAATTAAATGACGAGTACGGAATTAAATAACGGAAAATAAAGCATAAAATGTAAAAGCAAGAAATATAAACTAAGGGTGAGGCTTCATCTTCAACCTAAGTTGAAGATTTTAGCCACCCATTGAATAACAAAGCATAATTAAAGTAAAAGAATGCATTAAAATTAAATTAAAAGGAAAAGCTTACAAATAAAAGGGGCGGAGCAATGCAAACAGAAGCAAAATGCTCTCTAAAAACGCCCCAAAGAAATGTGTGTTCGACCAAATGGACCTAGGGTCCTATTTATAGACTAAAAATCCTACGAGTGTGTTCGAACGCATGCAGTGCGTTCGAACGTACTGCTGAGTTGTGCGTTTGATCGCACAATGTGCGTTCAACCGCAGAAAACCGTAACGGCGCAGCGGAAGCGATGGACTCCTAGGGCACCCGCGCGAGATGCGGGATGACGGGGACTGCGTTCGACCGTCAATGCGTTCGAACGCACCAAGTGCGATCGAACGCACTTGACAGGGATCCAATTCTTCACTTAGTGCATTTTTGCTCTCTTGTGGCCAATTTTTGTTGTAAAGACCTTCACAACTCAAAACACTAAAAACACAAAAAATAATTAGAAATTAACAATACTAAGAGCCTAACGAATATAAATTAAAGGGTTCAAATAAGCACTTTTAGGCACTCATCACTTAGTTTGGAGGACCCGGAGTTTGAATGTTTCGTTCAGGATGGAGGAAACTTAAATTTGTGTAGGTTACTTGAGCCAACTAGGGAAGTAGTTGAGCCAAGATTGGAGGACATTGAGCTTGAGAGTTTTGCTCATTTGGGAGATGCACAGTACTTTGATGAGGTAGTTGAGCTACTTACATTCATTTTCAATCCCATGTCTGAGTTACAACCGGAGTGTGGGGAAACCATGGAGTTGTCTTTCCCCACTGCTTATTCGTCTGCACTTGAGCCACCCGATTTTATTGTTGAGAGCAAATGGGTTGCACCCATTTATAGGCGGCCAAGGTGGCCGAGATTGACTTTGGGAAGGAATGATCATTTTCCTCCCTCATTCTGTGATCATCTGATGATAGGGCTAGCTGGATATTTCTTTTTTATTATTGATTATCCCAACTACGACCATTTCCCATTTGACCCTGGCAAGATACTGCATACCATTCTCGGTACTGCAGTTCATGTGTCTACCTAGTGTCATAGGTAGTTTGGTCCGTATCACGAGTCTGGCTAAAGACATTAAACTTAGAGCTTGTGCGAGGCACCCCTCATCATGTTTCTTATTTTATTTTTAGCATTTGTGTCTATCAGTCAAATTTGGGGGAGCATTCTTTTATGCTACACCTGAATTGACCCGTTCCCTAGGTTTTGTAAATTCGGTCACATTGTGGGCAATGTGACATTTTAAGTTTGGGGGTGGGGTAGATTTGTGTGTGTAAATATTTTGGTTTTTGCGTGTAAATATTTTTGTAAAAAAAATTTTGCACTATGCGATCGATCGTACGCCATACGATTGATCGCAGACACAGGCCTGCGTTCGAACTCACTTGCGTTTGTTCGAGCGCAGAGCCCCATCTCACACACACACTCCTGCACACATGCGATCGAACATATGCTGTACGATCGATCGCATGCGTTTTGAGCCCTCAAGTGACCCTTTTAGGTCACCTTTTACCCTTTTTCCCCTTCATTTTCACCGCCGGCCATACAGCCCCCCTCATTTTTTCTCTCATCTCCATCGCACCCAACCACCGTTCCACCGCCACCCACCACCATCACGTCACCGCACCACCGCCCATCATCATCACCACCATCCCATCGCGCCCATCACTCCCATTTCCATTTTTTTCTCCCCATTTTCTCACAACCCCGAAAAAGCCCTAAACCTTTATTTTTGCTCAGATTGTTTGTGTGGATTTCTTTGATTTTGCAGGGGGTTGGATTGATTTGTGAAAGGGTTCTCAAACCTTTAGTTTTGGGCGTGCCCACCAAGTGTTCAATAAAAGGCCCCAACAAGTTTCCAGCATGCCTAGAGGGCGAGCCTCATCTTCTCGGTCCTCTGGGACCCACTCCATAGTTTCCAGACCCCTTATTGAGAGCTGTCAGCTCATCTTGGAGACTTTGTTCGCCATCAAAGATGAATTCTCCAAGAATGAAGCTACAGAGTGGGCGGTCCAAGAATTGAAGCGCCGGGGATTGAAGAAGTTATTCAAGCCCGTCGCCTCCACCGCATACGAACGTCTGGTCCAGGCTTTTTATGAGCATCTGAGGCACGATTGCAGCCGACCAGACATTCTTGTCTCTTCCATCGATGATAGAGACGTGGAGGTGACCATAGCCGACGTAGCGGCTGCTTTGAAGTGCAGTCATGAACCTCCTGATTCGGAAATTCCTTGGATTGACTGTCCCTCCATGCTCACCCTCGAGGACATCGTCTCGAATATGTGTGAGGTGCAATATGCAGATAGGCACCGGAATGCAGCTAGCAAGGCGAAGATTCCTCCGAAGCTTTGGTTTGTTGACGTCGTGCTATATAGGAACGTGTGTCCTTTGGGACACAAAACATAGAGGTGGGACATATTTCTCAGTGCTCTTTATTCGTTCCACCGAGGCTTTTGGTGCTCCATTCCTGAGATCATATGGAGGCAGATTTACAAATTCTGGGAAGGAGTGCACCATCGAGTAGCTAAGCAAACGAGAACTTGGGGTTTGCCTTTCCCATTTCTTATCACTCACATACTTAGAAAGAAGGGGATTAAAGGCAATGCGATAGACGGGCCTGATGTACAAATTTAATTGTACAAGTCGTTTGTAATACAGTGGATGTGCAAGTGCGAGTGTCGAACCAACAGAGAATCGTGTTTCGTTAAAAACCAATTTTAAATTGCGTAAACTAATCCTATCTTAACCTAGTCCCAAAATCAAACACATGGCGTGCATAAAAATAAACTAAATTAAAATGTAATAAAATAAACAAATAAAGGCATGTAGAAAATAAAACTTAATTAAAAAGCAATAAAAATAAAGAAATAAAAATGCTAAGGTCCCTAATCTACCTCACCACAATTTAATCATCATATAAACATGCCTAGTTCATACTTCAACAACGATTACGCTACTAGGCGTATTCTATTTGCTATTAATTAGTGCATACGTCCGTCTATCGACTAAGCACTAATGCATGTCCTATTGTTGCTACAAGATCTTCTCGAACTAACCAACGTAAACACTGTTTAGAGGTCACAACGGATATTGGTCCGAAGACGAATCATCTGATGTATCTCCGGTTGCAGCGAAAGTCGACGTTTAACGATTTGCAAACAACAATCAACGCAACTTTGCCACGAAATTGAATTGAAACGAACAAGCAAAACAGCAAATGACGAACGGAGTATTAAACTAAGCATAAAAATAATTAGATAAAAACATGGTGAAGGGAATAAGAGACTAACGCAAAATAAATAAAAGCATTAAATTAAATTGACGTTTAGGAGTATTTACAATGAAGAACGGGGAGGTTTTGGGCCACTGAGGGCGCCTCAAATGCATCCTAAGCGTCTCCCAAGTGTGGAAAACAAAATATACGAGTCCTATTTATAGACAAAATAAATTGTGCTGCCAGGTCAGGGGTGCGTTCGAACGCAGTGCTGCATGCGTTCAATTGTGGTGCTGCGCGTTCGGTCGCAGGTGTGCCGCCGTGCCGCGTGCGTTCAAGAGTAGGCGCTGTGTTCGAACGCACTATGTGCGGTCGAACGCACATAACTGCTCACGGCGCAAGGTTGAAGCGATGTACTATAGGGCCGGCTAGGGTGACGCGGGAAACGCGGGCTGACTGGACCTGCGTTCGAACGTGGTCCCTGCGTTTGACCGTAGTTGCGTTCGAACGTGGTCCCTGCGTTCGACCGCAGTTGCGTTCGAACGCACCAAGTGCAATCGAACGCACTTCCAGGGGCTTGACTCCTTCTTTCATTTCTCCCCTTTGAGCCACCTTTTACACCAAATACCTACAACACACTAAAACACTAAAACAAGATAAAACATTAGATATTAACAATACTAAGAGCCTAACGAATGTAAATTAAGGGGTTCAAATAAGCACTTTTAGGCACTTATCAAATACCCCAAAACTTACATTTTGCTAGTCCCTTAGCAAAACAAAAATGAAAACACAAATAAAAAAAAGAAACATAAATCCGCTTTCGTGGGAGAAACGATTGCATTTAGCGTATGCAACAAGCCTTTTAAACCACTAGGCATCCCTAGTGGACGAGTGAAGTCTCGTGAGGGTTTTTCAGGAATGACACCCACAAACAATTATTAGGCACTATGTTATTAATGGACAAAGCCTTTCACACAAACACATGGTTCATACATCATTAGCAAATTTAACATGTAGAACATACAAACCACATCATCCAGGCATCCAAACATCATTTCACTCAAGGTTGGAAAATTGAGACAATACATGCTCCATGAAGTGCAAAGTGAACTAACGACAAGATCATGGGGTTTCAATCACTCTCCAAAGACGTGTATCCCAAAATTCAAAGGAAAACAATGTGATAAATTAACCAAGGCTTGAATTGAAAAATGCAATTTTTTGTGTAGGCTGTGCAATGCTTGACTCCCTTAAGCTTCTAAATGACCTATATAACGAGCGTTGGGCCAGTGACTCCCAAGCCAGACGACTTTAGGGCACTAGATGTAGAGACATCCCTAGGGCTTAATTACTCAAGTCAAAAGAGCTACGGAGCCTAAACTAGCCATACAATTTTTTTAGAATTTCTCATCTTTTGACGCGAACACTCATTGCTTGGCCAGGCAAAAGGTCCGGTTACTCAATGAAAAACTCAATTTATTATGATTTTCTTTTTTTATTAACAGCCAAGGTTTTCATCATCACATTGCAAACCAAGAAATCTCAAGACACACACTTCAAAGTCAAATCTCATACCCCACAGACCCTAATGCTAGTGTGCATGTGAAATATCGATTAAACAAGTGGAGTCTCTCTAATCCAACTCATGAATCAAAAACTGGGATTTCTAATAATATGCCATGTTCAACAAGTTAAACACACCAATGACATGTAATCCATAGTTATGATGTAAATTTGTGCCCAATCAACAACATAGCATCAAAAAGAAAAAAAAATTTATATACAGACAAAAACAAAGCAAAACAAGTAAATAAACAGACAAAAAGACAGACAGAATGTTTGTCCACACCCCCAAACTTAAATGACACATTGTCCCCAATGTGGCAAGAAATACAATACAGTGGGATGAGGAACCGAGATGTGCAAAGTCCAAAGCGTCCCCCGAACTTAACATCAAAACACCTGTCAAAAACTAACAGCAATCTTTTTCTCAAAGATCAAACATCAAAAGGTTAATTGCTGTTAGAAACAAAAAGAAAATGACAAAAATTAAAGTGCGGAAAATAAAAACGAAAGAAAACCGCACCTTCCCCGCTCGTATGGGTGTCCAACCAATCCCTTCCATCCTTTCTTCTTTAGCACTAGATACCCCTCTGAAAGGATGGTCCGCCATCTTATGTAGTTGTCCTTGTTTTGAGGGATCCACTTAGGAACACGATTCCTAGATTTGTGATCTTGTGTGCGATTCCTCAAAGATTTCTACATAAAATGGCTCTTCGAGACATTGGAAAGATGGAACTTGATGTGCATGAAATGTATCGAGAGGGATTGTGACGAAAGAGTGAGCTTCAGTACTCACTTCCTTGTCATTGGGCCAATTTGAAATTGGCGGGGGCTCAATCTGCTCCTCCTTCTCTTCCACCTTGCTAAAAGGTTTTTCCTCACTAACAAATGTGGTGGTGTTTTATGCATCCTCATGTGCAGCCATGTTCATTTGACTCACGTAATGAATATAAAATAGGCAATCGTCAAAACCGTGAGAAGGATGATAACAATATTCACATGACTGATGAGGTGCGTGAGTGTGAGGAAGTTGGGCATGGGCACGCCTAGCTGCCATGAGTTGGTTCGCTCTCTCCTCTAAGTCATCAATATGAGCAGTTGGAAAATGTTGCACTAATGACTCTTGAGGAGGAGGATTATATGATGAAGGTATGAAAGAGTGGGTATTGAACTGCGGATATTCAGGATGGTGCAGTTCATCAGATTGGAGAGCATAGTTTCCAGAGGCATGAGCATACCATGAGACATCAGAATGGTTATTCCGGTTAGGGGTGTTAGAATTAGAATGTGATTTAAACCCCTAGTATGAAAAATTGGTGTTTAGCTGCCCATATGAGAAATTGGTAAATTGTCCCCAATGTGGACAATCACCGGAATTATGGTACGAGCTAGAGCAGGCTAAACACAGTTCATATAGGTTCAAATTGGTAGGGTTTGGCGTCCTACCGCTAGGGGAAACATTAAAATAATCGAACGGAAGACTCATGCTTCACCCAAACAGTTCAAAATATCCCACAAGAAACAATTAACAATATAGAAAAATAAAATAAACAAAAACTAACAAACTAAATAAAACTAAACAACAAATTAACAAAACAATAAACTAATTAAATAAATAAAAAAAATAAAATTAAACTAAACAAAACTAACAACAACAACAAGTAAATAAATAAAAACAGGCCAAAAAATTAAATATATACAGACCAAACAATTATTAAATAAAATAACAAAAAAAAATTGAAAACTGGACACATACACTGCCTCGGGTCTGTTGGTGCAGCCAGCTGAAGTGCGTTCGAACGCAGGGCCCTACGGTCGATCGCAAACACGTAGATACGCGAAAAATGTTGCAGTATGTGCACGTGCGTTCGAACGCAATTGAGGTGCGTTCGTTCGCAATGGGGCACTGCGGTCTATCAGAGGCGCGCGGTCGCACGCAGAAGCGTGTATCGCGAGCGCAGGTACGCGGCCGAAGGAATAGGCTCAAGTACGTTCGAACGCAGAAACTGCGTTCGACCACACTGTCGGCGCCTGATTTTCCAGAACATAACTTAAACTAAAAAAAAAAAAGGAAAAAAATAAAACACTAAACTATTTTTTTTTTTTTTTTTCTATACAAAAGCACGAAATAAATAAAATAAATGCACAATAAAAATAACTAGTAGAAAAATAAAATTAATTTAAGCAAGCAAAATTAATTTAAACAAAACAACGATTCCCCGGCAACAGCGCCAAAATTTGATACGTACAAATTTAATTGTACTCGCCAATACAGTGGATGTGCAAGTGCGAGGTCGAACCCACAGAAAATCGTGTTTTGTTAAAAACCAATTTTAAATTGCCTAAACTAATCCTATCTTAACCTAGTCCCAAAATCAAACACATGGCGTGCATAAAAATAAACTAAATTAAAATGTAATAAAATAAACAAATAAAGGCGTGCAAAAAATAAAACTTAATTAAAAAGCAATAAAAATAAAGAAATAAAAATGCTAAGGTCCCTAATCTACCTCACCACAATTTAATCAACATATAAACATGCCTAGTTCATACTTCAACAACGATTACGCTACTAGGCGTATTCTATTTGCTATTAATTAGTGCATACGTCCGTCTATTGATTAAGCACTAATGCATGTCCTATTGTTGCTACAAGATCTTGTCGAACTAACAAACGCAAACATTGTTTAGAGGTCACAACGGATATTGGTCCGAAGACGAATCATCCGATGTATCTCCGGTTGCAGCGAAAGTCGACGTTTAACGATTTTCAAACAACAATCAACGCAACTTTGTCACGAAATTGAATTGAAACGAACAAGCAAAACAGTAAATGACGAGCGGAGTATTAAACTAAGCATAAAAATAATTAGATAAAAACATGGTGAAGGGAATAAGAGACTAAAGCAAAATAAATAAAAGCATTAAATTAAATTGACGTTTAGGAGTGTTTACAATGAAGAACGGGGAGGTTTTGGGCCACTGAGGGTGCCTCAAACGCATCCCAAGCGTCTCCCAAGAGTGGAAAACAAAATATACAACGAGTCCTATTTATAGACAAAATAAATCCTGCTACCAGGTCGGGGGTGCGTTTGAACGCAGAAGGTGCGTTCGAACGCAGTGCTGCATGCGTTTGATTATGGTGCTGCGCGTTCAGTCGCAGGTGTGCCGCCGTGCCGCGTGCGTTCGAGAGTAGGGCAGGTATGTGCCGCGTGCGTTCAAACACACATAACTGCCCACGGCGCAAGGTTGAAGCGATGTACGATAGGGCCGGCTAGGGCGACGCGGGAAACGCGGGCTGACTGGACCTGCGTTCGAACGCACCAAGTGCGATCGAAAGTACTTCCAGGGGCTTGACTCCTTCTTTGCTTCATTTCTCCCCTTTGAGCCACCTTTTGCACCAAAGACCTACAACACACTAAAACACTAAAACAAGATAAAACATTAGATATTAACAACAATAAGAGCTTAACGAATGTAAATTAAGGGGTTCAAATAAGCACTTTTAGGCACTCATCAGGGCCAATCACCGAGAGCCCACACTTCGGCCGCATCCAGTGGAACCAGAGTTGTTCCCACATGCCTAGAGCCGCAGTAGCCCGAGAGCCAGAGCTAGAGCCAGAGCCCATGGATATTCATGAGATGGCAGCTGAGCAGGAGAGAGCAACCGAGCCAGAGAGGGCTGCAGAACATGATGAGCAGCCAAAAGAAGAAGAAGAATATGAAGAGACGATCACTCTCAGAGCTGCAGATTTTTATGCTTTGCAGGACACCCTGGAGGACATCCGATTCCATATTGCAGATATACAGAGAGATGCATGCCAGGACAGGCTCGACACCCAGGACATGCTGCGGGCCATTTTAGACAGGCTGCCACCAACTCCGTGACGTCTCCATGACGTGTTGGTTATTTATACACCCCTTGCACTACATTTTTATTTTTGATATCCGCACGCTGTGGATAGTGCGAATTTTGAGTTTGGGGGTATTTTTTGTGCACATTTTGTTTTCATTTATGCAGTTTATTTTAGTTATGGTTTTATTTTCTTTTGTGAGCTTAATTTAAAGAACATATGATCACTTTTTTAAGGAAATTTAAATTGTGTTACTTTCTTTGGCAGCATGAGATATTACAGTTCAATTTGATTTTCACAAGCACATTGGCACGTAAATTGTGGGGTATGAATTCTGAGTTAGTTATGTTAGTTTTATAAGCTTGAATGCAGTTGGGTAACCCATTGGAAAAATAACCTTTATTTTTGTTCCAAAAAAAAAATGGTGATCATTTTGAGCTTTTCACCTAGTAACCGGATCTCTTTCCTCATTAAGCATTGAGCGTTCGCGTAAAAAAGTGAGAAGTTAGACTTGGTTAGCGAAGCTTCGTAGCCTTTTTGACTCGAGTTAGTAGGTTCTTAGGGGTGTTTTTACACCAAATGCCCTAAAACCTTCTGATTTTGGAGTCATTGACTTAACGCTTGATACATGGGTCAATTAGAAAGCTTAAGGGAGCTAAGCATTTAAAAAAAAAAAAACCTTGGTTATTGTGTCTAATGGGTAGTCTAATGAATTTTGAGTGTCGAAGCATGCATGACTAAAACTAGTTTCGAAGTCCCATATTTATGTGCTAAATTCACTTTCACTATAATTGAATTGTGTGATGTCTCATAATGCCATGTTTGTAGCTTGTTGATAATTCCTTGAAAAATTTGTGAAAATGGTGTTTATTTGATTAAGCTTGCTCATGAATAAGAACCATGATTTTTATATTGTTGCATTGATGAGAATAAAATGATTATACAATGTTTGTGGATACCATTCCTGGAAAACCCTCACGAGACTTCACTCATCCTCTAGGGAATCCCTAGAGGTTTAAAAGGCTTGTTGCATATGTTAAATGCAACCGTTCTCCCACAAAAGCGGACCTATGTTTAATTGTGTTTTTCATTTTGTTTTGCTAAGAGACTAGCAAAATATAAGTTTGGGGGTATTTGATGAGTGTTGTTTAGTGCTTAATCGAACCCCTTTATTTATGTTTGTTAAGCCTTTAGCCGTGTTATTATCTAACATTTTATTTTGTTTTAGTGTCTTTTGGTGTTGCAGGTCCTTACGGTAAAACCTCGGCAAAAATGGAGAAAAAGGGCAAAAGAAGAGAAGTATGCTCCCTGCCAGTGCGCTCGAGCGCACAAGGAGCGATCGAAAGCAATGCGCTCGAGCCCAGTGCCCACGATCGAGCACAGGCCTAGGCAGCCTGCATCTCACGCGGTTACCCTAGCCGGCCCTATGTTCCATCGCTTTCCCCTTGTGCCGTAGAAGTTCCTGAGTGCAATTATTTGAGTTCGAGTGCACCCTCCACGATCGAGCGCATACATGACTGCGCTCAATCGCACAGCCTGTAATCGAGCGCAGCCCTCCGACCTGGCAGCATCTCATTTTGTATAAATAGGACCCTTAGTGTAAATTTTGGGTGTGGACATTTTTTGGGCGCATTTTCAGAGCTTTTGCCTCTGTTTGGCTCTGCTCTACCCATTTTATTTGTTAAACCTTATAGCTTAATTTAATTTAATGCTTAGTTTCATTTTATTCTTGCTTCCTTTATACATGGGAGGCTAAATCCTCAACTAAGGTTGAGGATGTAGCCTCACCATTGATCTTATGCTTGTTATTTACATTTGGTTATTTAATTCCATCACTTTATTATAGCTTTCTCATTTCGAACTTGGTTTAGTGATACAACCAAGTAAGATTGTGCCGTAGTCGTTTATTCTTAGTTTTTCGTCCGATTGATACATTTCATCCTTCGGTTTACATCCATTTATCCATTGTAGTTTGTGTTAAATCACATTCACTTTAGATCCTTTGGGCCTAAATTGTTTATGGTTTGTCTTTTGTCAAATGGACAAATTATTTGAATCCTACGATAGGCGCAATAGATTAAGTGTTGTTTTAATCGATAGACGGATTATTTTAGCTCAATGTTTTTAATTAGCATTCTTGATTTGGTGAGGTGAAATCCTTAATCTTAGTTGTTTAGTTGTTTATTTTACTGCATTAACTTAGTTTACATTTATGTGTTACACAAACACCACTCGGAGCTAGGTTAAAGTAATACTACCTAAAAGTAAAATTAATTTGTTAACAATCACGGTTCTCTGTGGGATTCGACACTCGCACTTGCACAACCACTTCACTGCAAACGATTCGTGCAATTGACGAATACTATTTTTAGTACGACCAATGTTCAACCATGGGAGAATTATGTATGCCCCACGAGAGACCAACCAGATAGCTCATGCTTTGGCTAAGCTAGCGCTGGTGCAGGCTGGAGACCACGTGTGGAATTTAGATCCACCCACTTGTATTCAAGATCTCATTACCTATGAGCAATAATGCTTGGATAATTCGTCAATGAAGCTATTTTTCTCAAAAAAATAATGCTTGGATAATTCATCAATGAAGCTATTTTTCTCAAAAAAAAAAAAAGGAGGAGATTGAGCGATTGGTGGTAGAAGTGGGAAATAAGGAATAAAATTTTGTATTTTCCATGTCTCTAGATATATCCAAATTTTGATTCCCAAAAAGTATTATTCGGATAGTATTTTTCCTTTAAAATCTTGCAAACCAAAGTATTTGAATTTATAGTGAAAGAGGGTACACAACTGCCTATGCTAGTCAACAATTGTGAATGTTATTAAAGGAATTAAGACAATTAACATAGTCAGAATAAGCAAATCAAAGCCAAACAGAGCCAAACACCACATTTTCTCTGCATTTCCCACATTTTCCCGGCAACCAAATAGAGCCAAACACCACATTTTCTTGGCAAAACAAGCCACATTTTCTCTGTGTTTCCCACATTTTCTCGGCAACCAAACAGAGCCAAACACCAATCCACAAATAAAACTGTAAAAACCCAGAAAGAGAGAGTCCATATCTAGCTGCTAGTGCTCATTGCTTGGCTGAAGCAAGAGAGAGACGAGATGTCATAAAGTCATAAAGCAGAAGCTCATTACCATCGAGATCTCAGCTTTGAATTTTCAAGGTTTTTAAAACTCTTTGTTGAAAAGAGAAATGTCATGTACTTTAAATCACACATATCTCAACTACTGATTTTCAAGACTTTTAAAAATCTGTACTCATTGTTCAAAAGCTAAAAATTGTTTTGAAATATTGGTTAACCAAACGAATTTTTAGATGTGCCTCTACCATTATCACATTTTTCAAAACAATTACAAAACCTTTCTAAAAAAACAAAAAACTTCTCACAAATTTTTCATTCAATAAATAAAAACAATAAATTTTTTAAAACATAACTAAATACATACTCCATTTTTTATGCTTATTTTCCCAAGTGTGTACAAATTCCTCATTAAGATCTCAAAAAGAGAAAAATCCATCATAATCAAGATGGATAGGGTTTTGGTTTGGGGTTTTGGGGGTTGTCCTTTTGTACGGTGGTAGATCTAGGAATTCATTCTCGCAGGGGCGTAAATAAAATAATAAAATATTTTTTTTTCGCTTTATATATTATATTTTTATTATAATATGATAAATACAATTCAAAATATAAATTGACAAAATGCCAAAGTATATATATATAAAACACCTAAAAATGCCAATATTGTTATAATCAGATCCCTTGAATTGCATCCAAAAACTGTTCATTAGCATACATATTTATATAATTATCACGATTTCAAATACTCCTAGTCAATCCCACCAAGAATGAGAACAAACCACTATAAATCCATAATCCAAGAACCAAAACCTAAACCAACCCAATAGGCAATAAGGCAATAACACAATTAAGCATAATTCGTTAAAACAAGGCAATAAGGCAATAACACAATTAAGCATAATTCGTTAAAACAATACCACCCGTAAAGCCCAAATCCGTCCCTCCAAAAGAACAACAAAACAATAAACACGGTAAACACCCAACAACCAGAACCAACCAAACAACACTAATAACCAAAATTTCCCAAAACCAGCAAAACCCCATGAACCCTTGAAGTGACCCAATAACCAAAACCAACCAAACAACACTAATAACCAAAATTTCCCCAAAGCAGCAAAACCCCATGAACCCTTGAAAAAAACCCACATATGACATACCTTATTTATGGCCTGAACCCCCCTAAACTTGGTCATTACTCTTTTACAACATACTCAACCAAATATAGAAACATACTCTTGAGTCTGTTGAGAGTATCATGGAAATTATAAAAGAAAATTGGTCTCTCAGCAACCTTTTGAATGAGAAAAATGACAATGGGGATGCACCACTTCATTTCTATTCCAATTCCACTTCACAGTTTCATTAGTTACCCTCGAGTCGACAAGATGGCCTTCAACAAACAAAACCTCAACGCATAGGATATCGCTTCAACTGTAAAACATTCCTCTAAAGAGGTAACACATCATTTCATCTGGATTAATTTTGAATAGAAAAAATTACATATTAATTGCTTTATTTTTCGGTTTTGCTGTTCTTGATTACATATTAATTGGTGGGGCCATCTAAAATTTTTTCAAAACCCCATACCCTTTTTGTCACAATCCATCCTCATCCCAAGGTAGTTTCATGGAGATTCAGATGCTGGCTGGTTTTTTTAAGACTCCAAATAATCATTTTTCTTCCTTAAATAGCGTGTTTGTCTTTTCTTTTTTTCTTTTTTTTTACATATCCACGCAAGAGAGGGGGAGAGGGGGATTCGAACTAGTAACCTCCGCTTCATGAGACGTGATCCCAGCCGATTGAGCTACCTCTTGGGGATGTGTTTGTCTTCTTTACTAATTAAATTAAGTACCCATTAATTATAAAAAAAATTAAAATTAAGTGCCCATTTAGTTTATTAGTTTCAAAAATTGGCATTTGAAAAAATAATAATTTTAAAATACAGTGAATCTTTTATTAAAATCATAGTTCTACATTTAAAATTGTGATTTGGCTTTTTAAATTTTGTGTTTTAAAAAATATACCCTTTTGTTTGTGGTAAGAAAATGTGAAGGCCCCGTTTAATTTGGTGAACTTTTTAATTTTTAAATGCAAAAAAACTCTTCTCAAATACGGAATAACAAATGGATTTTCAAATGTGTCCCTACCACTAGGACTGTTAAGTGAGCGAAACGTTTTGTGAGCAAGCTTGGGCTCGGCTCGCATAAGCTTGGCTCGTGCTTAACTCGAATACTAAATGAAGCGTTTCGTGAACTTAAATTATGGCTTGAACATTAAACGAAGTAAACTCGACTCAACTCAGCTAAACTCGTGAATCAGTTCGTATAAGCTCGTGTGTATGTATATATACATACACACGAGCTTATACGAACTGATTCACGTATATATATTAAGAATTGCAATAATTAATTGATTATATGTTGAACCATTTGATAGCCCGGCCCATAATTTTATTCATTTAAATTTTGTGGAGTTACTAAAATTATGTTGTTTTGTTGGTTATGAATGAAAAATGCCCAATTAGCTAAGCCCACTGAGTAGCCCGAATAAGACTTAAGGCAAATCCTTAGTCTAAGGGCTTCTAAGGCTAAGGCCAAATTTAGCTTCCAGTGTGTTTTTTTTTTAAATAAAAAATAAAAATAAAAATAAAATAAAATAAAAATAGTGCAAATCCTTGTACATCCTACATCGAGAAGACTAAGCTAACTCCCTCCCATCCTTGTCTATAAATAGGATGCACATCTCAATGGCAAAGAAACAACAAACAAGCGACCCTCCCAGCATCAATGAGTAAGGCTATAGCCAATACTTGGCTAAGTGCAACTCAAGTGCAAGTCGGCTAATTTAGCTGTTTTATATTATTTAAATTTTATTTAAAGCTTCATGAGCTACCTTGGGCTCGGCTCGGTTAATATACGAGCCAAGCTTGAACATAGTTTTGGGGCTCGGCCTTAAGCTCAACTCGAGCTCGGGCTCGAGTAAAAGTTTAACGAGCCAAGCTTGAACAAGCAAAGCTCGCCCAAGATCAACTCGTTTACACCCCTACATATAATACACATAAAAAAAACAAAAACAAAAACAACAACAAAAACAAAAACAAAAAAACAAAAAAAAAAATTCTAAAATTCTATTTTAAATCTATAAAATTTTCAGGGTGTCACAGTACCCCATATAATTAAAAGGTTATAATTAGCCTAAGTGAAAGGTTAACGAGTTACCAGGTTCATTAAGGTTCATTGTAATGAGAATTTTTGGACTTTTGGTTCTGGCCGAACGTTCAACCTATAACTCTAGAACCGTTGGGTAATAGTACACCAAATGTTTGACCTTGGACCACCAAATGTTCGACTGTTTGGAGAACTGAGAAAGCAGTAGCCTCAACTTTTCTAATCCTATAAATACTCCCTCCTTCAACCCTCTAAGCCTCATTCCGCCAATGTTGGCCCATGAAACCTCTCTTTGAGCATGTGTGAGAGTTTTGAAGGAAAATGAAAAATTTCTTGGTGGTTTTGCTTCAAGGAGGTAACTTTCTTATCTTAACTCGTTCATTAGCTAGTTGTTATATTGTTTAAGTACTTTTCATAGTTTAGCTTGTAAGTTTTGAGCTTGTAGCTAGCTATGTTGTTAGCTTTAATCTTAGCTTAAGCATAAGTTCACTTTTTGATGATGTTGGACGTAGTTTCTTTTGCATGGTGGTGTTATTTTGGGATAAGAATCTGTTAAGAATCATGCTACGCCCTTAAGACTTGCTTAGAGGTAGTTTAATAGCTTTTTGGTTCAAAATGGGTGTTTTGCCAAGGACTGAACATTCCGACCTCTTTGTCTGAACATTCGAGCCTCTCTGTTCGAACATTCAATGGTCAGGCACAAAGTATATTTTAAACTTGTTTAGGTCTAAGGTTGTTTTAGCTCAAGTTTAGAATTAATGATAGGAATTTTTATTTTTATTTTTTTTATTTTTTTTATTATTTTTTTTTCCAGATTACGGGGGTGTGGAACCCTTTGGAGGAGTTTGAGGAGGTGCTATATGACCCAAGTGAGTATAAACTCACATGAATAATTATTGTTATTTGTCTTGCATAGCATTATTATTTTATGTTTACTAAACATACATCTTTACAACTCTAATGAAATACATGGGATTACTTTGAACTCTATTTCGTGAGAACTGTTGATTAAAATCACTAATGAGGTTAGAGGGGTTCACCGGTGCTCGCCAATGAGACCCCTTGGACACTCAAGTCAGGCCGGAGAAAAATAAGTGTTTGGCTAATAATATTCAAGTTATGTACCTCAAGTCCTTGCTCTATTTATACGTATGTTTGGAGCTTCTAGTGTCTTCTTTGAAATGCCATGACCGGGCATCTTTAATGAGGTGGTTTCATTCTCTCTCCAGTCTCCAAGCTGTTATGATGGCCAGTGAAAGAGAAATGATAAAAATCAGTCTCTCAACCATCTCAGTATAATGAATGGATAAATCTACTATTAAATTTTTATTGAACCCACATGGGTTTACAAATTCAATAGTAAATCTATTAGATTTACAAAAGGAGATGGTTGAAAGATTGTTGAGAGAATGATGTGTAGCATGTCTCACTAGTAAAATGTTGGGGAATCTTTGTTACACAAGCCGTTGTGGAGAAGGATCCACCTGTCCGCTAGCTAATATTATGGGATATTGGTGCACTCAAACTTGATTGGTCAAACAGATGGTAGTCCCAAGCCTATCAGGTTTGGTTTGACAAGGAAAGGAATCCTCTCCAGTTCAATTTAATTGGAGAGGAACCAATCCCTTCATTTAGAAGGGCAGAATTGTCATTTTATAATTTTTTTGACAATTTTGCTCTTCATTTAGAAGGGACGGACTCCTCTCCGGTTGAATTGCTCTTCTCCATCTTTAATGGTCTAAATTTATGGGATTTGGGCCACTTTTCCTGGGTCCTACAGTTACTAACAATTATAATAAACAATCGTAAATTATAAGATTGGTTTGACCGTCAAGATTTAGTGCTAATTAACATCAACGTGAAGAATTTAATAATTGTTGGAATTAACAACTATTTTTTGTTATATTGTGCGAGACAATGCTTCTTAGAATAAATATTTT
Organism: Carpinus fangiana; assembly: GCA_006937295.1. NCBI lineage: Eukaryota > Viridiplantae > Streptophyta > Magnoliopsida > Fagales > Betulaceae > Carpinus > Carpinus fangiana. The sequence goes on along the minus strand of VIBQ01000060.1, from coordinate 116,534 downwards.
TAATTTGGGAAATTTACTCATCTTATCATTTTTCTTATCTTCACTCCTTTCGAAATAATTGATGAAAAAAAGTACGAAAGTTTTTGAAAAATAGAATTCTTAAGGGAAAAATATAAAAAAAGCCCCTTCAATTAACTAACCATTTTTAAAAAAGCCCCATGAAGTTTAAAGTGTGCTAAAGTGATAAATCAAACTAACAAGCTGTGTTAAAATGCCACTTTTTTATTATACTCCTATAATACCATTATTATCTTAAAAACTAAAATAAAAAATTAATAAAATAAAAAACTAAACTATACACCAAACTAGACTGTTTAAGTGTTTTATTGACTAATTAAATTAGTTAATGATTTGAAATGTTAAATATTAGAGCTGTGAAGGATGCTAGAAATTAAACCATATTTTTCTCTTATATCTATCACACAAGATTGATGTGTTAGTTCTAACAAATTCTTAGATTAATCATTGATGTGACTATGAGTCTATGAATACAATAATAAGACTGTTGGCTGGATTTTCCAGCAAGACACACTTCAAGGGCAGTAGAATAAGTAAGCAAAAGACAAGAGAATAAGAAGAAAGCTTGCTGCAGAAATTCTGCAGAATGTGAGTGAAAAACAGAGTAAAAAACAGGGGATAAAACAAGGGAGATGAAGCCTTTTTTCTGCAATGAGCTCTCGGCTCTTTTCTTGTTTTCTTCTACTTTCTTACTTCTTCTTCTTTCTTACATACGTTACTTTCTTTCTACAGATACCATATACAAAAAACAAGACACACCTTTTTACAAAAGTAAGTTCTAGAACCACACATGTGGCTTCACAATAAACACACATTTTCACCTACCACAAACTAGAGTTTACCAAACACAACCAAATGTAAAAGTTAACAAGTCAAAGCACATTAGTTTGTAACATTCTCCCCCTTAATGTGCTGCTCTTGAACTCCCAATGCTTCTCTAAGTTGCTGGAATTTCTCCTTTGGCAGTGCCTTGGTGAAAATGTCTGCTACCTGCTCCTCTGACCTGCAGAATTTCAGCTCCACTTCACCTTCCTCAATTGCTTCTCTAATGAAGTGATGCTTGATTGCAATATGCCTGGTCCTACTATGATAAACTGGATTCTTTGCCATTGCTATGGCTGATTTGTTGTCACAATGCAAGTGTACAGCATCTTCTTGCTTCTCACCAATATCTTCAAGTATTCTTCTCAACCAAATTGCTTGAGATGTGGCCAATGCTGCTGAAACATATTCAGCTTCTGCTGAAGATTGAGCAACTGATTGTTGCTTCTTTGAGGACCAACAAAACACACCTGATCCAAGTGAAAAAACATAACCTGAGGTGCTTTTCATATCATCAACACAGCCACCCCAATCACTATCACAAAAGCCAAGCAACTTCACCGTGGAATTTCTGCAATACCTTATTCCATAACATGTGGTGCCTTGAATGTATCTAAGCACTCTTTTTCCTGCTGCAAAATGAAAATGGCTTGGAGAATGCATGAACCTTGATAGCAAGTTTCCAACCAAACTTCTATAAAGAGTCGCATCCACCTTTTTTCCTCCATCTTCCTTCTTTAATTTTTCATTTACAGCAAGTGGTGTAGCCATTGGTTTGCAACCAACCATTCTGAATTTTCTCAAAAAAATTTCAGCATACATTCTTTGTGAAATGAACACCTCTTCTTTGTCTTGATACACCTAAATACCAAGAAAGTAATGTAGCAGCCCCATATCACTCATCTCATACTTATACACCATATCTTTCTTGAATTCTTCAATCATTTCAGCATTGCTTCCAGTTAATATCAAATCATCAACATATAATGCAACAATAAGCAAATCAACATTACCTTGATGCTTTACATATAAGGTTGGCTCACTCTTGCTTCTTTTGAAACCACTTTCATTGAAATAATTGTCAATATGGCTATACCATGCTCTAGGAGCTTGTTTTAGCCCATACAAAGCTTTTCTTAGCTTATACACTTTCTCTTCTTCACCTTGGATGACAAATCCTTGAGGTTGTTCAACATACACCTCTTCTTTCAACTCTCCATTCAAGAAGGCTGATTTAACATCAAGTTGGTACAATAACCAACCCTTTTGAGCTGCTAAAGAAATTAAAGCTCTCACTGTATCCAAGCAAGCTACTGGAGCAAAAGTTTCATGAAAATCAACTCCGGGCTGCTGTGAGTATCCTTTTGCAACTAGCCTTGCTTTGTTTCTTTGAACTGACCCATCTACATTGTACTTCACTTTGTAAATCCATTTCACACCAATAATTTCTTTGTCTTGAGGCCTATCAACCAGCTTCCATGTTCTGTTTTTCTCAATGACTTTAATTTCATCTTCCATAGCTTTTCTCCAACTCTCTTCTTTCATTGCTTCTTCAAAATTTTCAGGTTCAACAACACAAAAATTGCACCTTGCATATATATCATCCAAATTCCTCAATCTTATTGGACTTGAGCTTGGAGAAGTTGAGCTTGAGCTTGGAGATGATGGTGAGCTTGGTGATGGAGTTGAACTTGATGATGGGTGAGTGCTATCATCATTGCTTGCACTTCCTTGAGCTGGACCTTGCTGTAAAACAGTCATTGGAACCAATTGTTCTTCAACTTGGCCTTGCTCCCAATTCCATTTAGCTTTCTCATCAAATAAGACATCTCGGCTAATGATTACTTTGTTAGTTTTCAAGTTATACAGCCTATAGCCCTTTGACATTGAGCTATATCCAACAAACATGCACTTCTCACTTGTCTCATCCAGCTTGTATCTTTTCTCCTTTGGAATTTGAACATAACAAATGCAGCCAAACACTTTGAGATGCTTGATTGATGGCTTTCTTCCACTCCAAGCTTCAAATGGTGTTTTATTCCACACGGCCTTAGTTGGACATCTATTCATCAAATAAACAGCTGTGTATACAGCTTCAGCCCAAAATGATTTTGGTAATCCTTTTTCATGTAACATAGACTTGGCCATCTCCATAACGGTTTGATTCTTCCTCTCGGATACCCCATTTTGTTGTGGAGTATAAGAGACCGTCAATTGCCTCTCCACACCTTCATCTTCACAGAATTTATAGAATTGATTTGAGGTATATTCTTTCCCTCTATCACTTCTCAAGACTTTAATGAAACAACCACTTTGCTTTTCAACAAGACATTTAAACTTTTTAAAGATATTAAACACTTCAGATTTTTGGCTCATGAAATAAACCCAAGTCATGCGACTATAATCATCAATAAAGAGAATGAAATACCTGTTTTGAGAATGAGAAGGAGTTTGCATAGGCCCACAAACATCGGTATGCACCAACTCTAGCATCTTCTTAGCCCTCCATGCTACTCCTTTTGAAAATGGTTGTCTATGATGCTTCCCAAGAGCACAACCTTCACAAACTTCATTCTTTTCACTAATAATAGGAAGCCCTTGCACCATATTTTTCTGATGTAGTAGCTTGAGACTATGAAAATTCAGATGACCAAATCTTCTATGCCACAACCAAGATTCATCAAGTAAACTAGCTTTTAAAGCCATGTCTTTTGCATACTTGAAAGTGAGTGGAAAGCTTCTATTTGGAGCCATTTTAACTTCAGCCACAACCAATTTCTCTCTTCCTTCATCATAAATTGTACAAGTACGGCCTTCAAAATGAAGAGCATAATCATGCTCCATAAGTTGTCCAATGCTAAGCAAATTTTGATCAAGCTCCGGAACAAATAAAACTTCACGAATTTTCTTCAGTCCTCTCTTGGTTTCAACTCCAACATTGCCTTTTCCTTTAACATCTACCACAGCACCATTTCCCATCTTCACTTTTGAATGAAATGAAGTGTCTATGTCAAGGAAAATTTCCTTCTCCGGTGTCATATGATTGCTACAACCACTATCTAAGAACCATGTATCATTTTTCTTCTCGGAAACATGTTGACATGCATAGAACAAGTTCCCTTCACTTTCTTTCTCCTCGGTGAAATTAGCTTGTTGATTGTTCTTCAAGAATCTACAATCCCTTTGCAAGTGGCCAAACTTTTTGCAATTAAAACATTGAGGCTTTCCCTTGAACCAACAATCTTTTTCAACATGATTACTCTTCTTGCAAATATTACATCTTTGAGAAGAGCCTTCCACACTTGGTTTTCTTTCATAGCTGCCTCTACCTCTTCCTCTTGGACTTCTTCCTCTTCCTCTTGCTCTAAAACTTCTACCTCCTCTAGTTGAGTCCCCTTCACCTTGTTCATGAGTTAATGCTCTCTTTTCAGAATTTTTTGAATTAACAGTGAGCTTAGATTGAAATGCACTCTCTATTGACTTTTCGGAGTGTCGTTCCAACCTTTGCTCATGAGATTTCAATGAACCCAACAACTCTTGAACTCCTAAACTAGAGAGGTCTTTTGTTTCTTCAATTACAGCCACCATAGGATCAAACTTTTCATGCAAGCTTATCAATATTTTTTCAACAATTCTACGATCAGCCATATCTTCACCATAAGCTTTCATTTGATTTACTAACTCCAAAAATCTAGTGGAATAATCTTTCACACTTTCATTTTCTTTCATTCTCATATTTTCAAAATCTCTTCTAAGAGTTTGGAGTTTGATGGCTCTTACCTTTTTATCTCCTTGAAATTCTTCTTGAAGAGTATCCCAAGCCTCCTTAGCTCTTGTTGCTCCCATAATTCTTGGAAAAATAGTCTCTGAAACTCCCCTTTGAATCATCCCAAGAGCTCCAGCATCTTTGCTTCTATTCTCCTTCAATTCCTTTTTTTGAGCATTGGTCAAGCTTGATGTAGATTCAGGTATTTCATATCCTGATTCTACCATCTCCCATAAATCTATGGAGACAAACAAAGTCTTCATCTTTATAGACCAGAAATCATAATTTTCACCGGAGAAAATCGGTACCTGGACATTGCTTCAATTTACGTTGCTGCTTGTGCTGGCCATGACTTCTCCTTCAACTTATCCTCTTCCTTCTCTTCAGGTTTCTGCCCAAAATACTTCTTTGAACCAAGCTCTGATACCAAATTCTGTTGGCTGGATTTTCCAGCAAGACACACTCCAAGGGCAGTAGAATAAGTAAGCAAAAGACAAGAGAATAAGAAGAAAGCTTGCTGGAGAAATTCTGCAGAATGTGAGTGAAAAACAGAGTAAAAAACAGGGGATAAAACAGGGGAGATGAAGCCTTTTTTCTGCAATGAGCTCTCGGCTCTTTTCTTGTTTTCTTCTACTTTCTTACTTCTTCTTCTTTCTTACATACGTTACTTTCTTTCTACAGATACCATATACAAAAAACAAGACACACCTTTTTACAAAAGTAAGTTCTAGAACCACACATGTGGCTTCACAATAAACACACATTTTCACCTACCACAAACTAGAGTTTACCAAACACAACCAAAGGTAAAAGTTAACAAGTCAAAGCACATTAGTTTGTAACAAAGACCATTTCTTGACTCTCAATTCAAGGGGATGCTTTTCACCGGCAGCAGCAGAATCGTTGGCTGCTTTACTGGCCATCGAGACGTGCTGTGAAATGAGGCTCACGTATGTCCAGTTCGAGGGAGATGCAAAAACTGTCATTGAGGCTTTCAATTGTGCGGAGACTGACTGGAGTCGATTAGGAAATCTTGTGGAAGATATGAAAGTGAAGCTTCAAAGTTTTGCCCAATGGAAGATATGCTATGTGAAGCGAACAGGGAACCAGGCGGCTCACTGCTTGTCAGGATTTGCTGTACACCAGGGAGTTGACAACGAGTGGAGTGGGACACCTTACTGTATATGCGATACAATTCGGTTGGAGCAAGTTGCTTTAGCGGAGTGAGTTTTTTAATAAGACCGTCGACGTTTTTATCTCTCAAAAGCTCTGATTTCACATAAACTGGGGGCAGTGAGGGGTGTAGCCTTTAAGGTGGCGCTACTTACTGTCCGTTAAGGCCATTAGAGAGAAATTGGAGTTTTTTGAGAGAATGTGTTTTAGTCAGGAATATTGTAATCGTGAGCTGTACTAGGGGAGTAGTTTTCTACTCCTTTCCTTCTTATTTGATTAATAGATGAGTCGATGAATTTCTTTCCAAAAAATAAAAAAATTCACTTGCTTCCTGCTTACCATAAATATTTTCAGAGCACTATATATTGAGCCAACATGTGATCAGCAAGAAGACACTCTCTCCTAGGAAATTCAGGCAACAGCTAAAACCCAAATCAAGGCTGCAACCACAAATCAAGCAATAGCTACTACCAACAAGGAAACCCAAATCAGTCGACAATAAATGCAACAAATGCTAATTCTATTATGGAAATCATGTATTTGACTTGTATTTGATTTGTATTTTCTTCCTATTATGTATATGCAAACTCATGTATATAAACTCAATGTATCTATGAAAATATGCAAGGAAAAATAATTTCCATTACCTATTCTTTTTTTAAAGAGAATCATTCTAGTCTCATTGATGAAGAATCACAAGCGTAAAAAGTTTTGAGAAAATCATAGCCGAAGCTACAAGGTCACAAGTCATAGATGCTAACATAAAAAATAAAATTCAAAACCTATCTACGACAACAATATCCGCTAACCCATGAATAATTTTCAGTTGTAATATCAGATCTGTTACAGACAGATTCAACTCAATGCATAGGTAGCTCATCTTTCTCGACCTTGGGAGCAGAAAACCCATGCCAAAACTCATCCTCCTAAGTCTAAGAGCCAGGAAACGGATCACATTCACAACCCAAAAGTCTGGACAATCCTTATTCAAATAAAATTACAGAAAACAAAAAGCAGAAAAAACCTAGCCCCACAAAAAAAAAAAAAAAAAGCAAAAAAAGCACAGATCTGCTCCTCTACCCAAAACAATTTTATTCAAAACAAACAAAACAAGAAATACAATCATAAAAATAGCAGCGACCGAAGTAGAGGAGATGATGGGCACTAGCCAACTATGGCATGTGGTGGAGTGGATGGAGGAGATGGGCGGCACAACACCTTGGAGGGCGGACGAAAGTGGCCGGAGTTGCTGCATATGGCCAAAAAACACAAAGAAAACAAGGGAAAGACATGTAGAAAGGGAGGGGAGATAATTAGGAAGGGAGAGAGGGTAAGGGGGGAGAGGAGGAGGGAGGATTTTTTTTCCATTACCTATTCTATACGCTAGACATAGAGCTGGTTTGAAATTGCGTTAAGAGGGTAAAAAATACCTTTAATACTTAAATAGTTGTACCAAATAAAAAGTTTGCACGTTTGGTAAAAATTTCAAATGTACGTATTTCTTTGACTTTTTACTCAAAAATGGCATAAATGTTTTTATTTTTTTTTTAAATTGACTTTAAAAGTTCTAGTTCTATCACAATCCCTAAAAGTAGATATCAAAACGCATGCGTGTAAATTACTTTTTCCTCCAAAAATAAATACATTTAAAGTATATATACGTACGTGGTTGTACATGTGACTAGGGCTAGGCACGGGTCGGTTCGGGCTGATTTCCGCCCGTTCAACTACTCGACCCGTGCCAGTCGGGTAGAAGAATTTCCAACCCGTAATAGTGATGAAAAAATGGAAAACCGATGGGTATCGGGCGGTTCGGATTGGGTTTTTTTGGTCGGGTCGGGTCGGGTATTTTTGGAGAAAATCCTATATGAGCAAATTTAGACCTTCCAAAGAATCCCATCACCTTCAAGCAAAGAGGTTTGAAAGATGGCACCCTGTTCCATTTTTGGAAGGTCTAAATTTGCTCACATAATCCCATGCCCAGCCCTAATCCCATCAAATATACAGCAGCAAACCCAAAATCAAAATTTCCCACTATGGATCCCAACTTCCCGTGTCACCCACTTCTCAACCATTAAGATCAAAGCCACAAATACCCAAATCTCTTGGCTCAATCCCTTCTATTAAACAAACTATAATTTTTTCAATACATTTCTAATTCTGATCTCAATAATCACCATAGCATGAACAACAAAATAAAACCCTAAGAGGAAAATCAAACCTTAATAAGAGGCAGAGAGGAGAGGTGAGTCGGGGACAATGAGAGACAGACTCGAAGAGAGAGATGAGAGCCTCCGTGGAACGTGACTGAGAGTGAGAGATCGGCCAGTGATGGGTCTGTGCATGCGGTGCGGGTGCTCGAAAATGGGGAAAAAGATGGGTGAGGGATCGAGAGATCAAGAGAGAGATGAGAGCCTCCGTGGCTCCGTGGACCGTGACTGAGAGTGAGAGATCAGCCACAACAGCCAGTGATGGGTCTGTGCGTGCGGACGTGTGGTGCGGTGCGGGTGCTCAAAAATGGGGAAAAAGGTGGGTGAGGGATCGAGAGATTGAGACTCGAGACTCAGGGTGGGTGAGGGACTGAGGGTCTCCGGTGGGCGGTGGGTGAGGGTCTGCGGGCCAGCTGCTCGAAATGTTAAGAGTGAATGTGTGTGACTGTGTGAGGAGTTCTCATAAGCGTCTAGGTTCTAGGGTTTTTTGTTTAAGGTAAGTGGATATACGGGTAGATTCGAGGCAGGTCGGGTACCCGCATAAAACTTGTGCCTAAACCCGAGACCTGAACCGACCCGACCGGGTTTCTTGATTCCCAACCCGAACCCACGAAAAAAGACACAAAATCCGCCCGGATCGGGGCGGTTTGGGTTGCTCGGATCGGGCAGGTTCAGCCCACCCCTACATGTGACCACTCCCTACACCGTAACTTTATTTTACCTCATGCCGATCGATTAACGGTATTTACTTGGCTTGTGATTTGTCTGTCAACCAAATTTTTGATATGCGGAGAAAACACAGAAATTTATTGAGCTTAGTGCAGTATAGTAAGCGAGAGAGCATACATATTGTAAAAGAAAGAAAGAAAGAAATATATATATATATATTATACAATAACAGTGCTGGAGGCAGACGCTCGTTTACATTACAGATGTTAGGATGTGCGATATGCTCATAGGCCACCAACTATATATTGTCAGGCGGATTCTGAATATATATAGCAAATGGTACATGATTTTCTGGATGTATAGTATGAGTTGGGAACTCAACTGCACTTATTTCTTGCACACATATAATTTATCATTCAGTTTGGAATGGAATGGTGGCCGCTGGCCGGGTGGGGGATTGTAGTGCGGCCTAGTGCGGCCTGGGGCGTGCGCTGGGTGGAAACTTCCTTATAGGAGGAAAAGGTTTTTTCGGAAAACTGAATGGCAGATCAGCATTCTCCACAGGAGGGTAGTGTCCATGACGCGGAGGTTTGTGAAATGGAGGAGGCTTGTAAATAGGAACATGTGGCTTATGCTCATAATTGGGAGGCTTGTAGTAATCAGCAATAGCTGAAGTGGCTAGAACCACCAAGCCAAGGAACAAGTAGAGTGGCAAGTATATTGCAGAAGACATTTTTTGATGGTGAAAAATAACAAGAATGGACCCCTTTTTATACTGGCTCAATGCGTTCACTGGTAGGCACGGCCAGCTCAATGCATTTTGGGGCTTTAGGCGAAACATTGAAATGGGGCCGAAAATTTTTTTTTTTTTAGGTATATATATATTTTTTTTAAAGTAACAATTTTTTTTTTTTTAAGTCAAATATGCTCTTGCATTACTAAGTCAAATTATGCAATCATTTCAATTAGATATAAAAAATTTTCATTATTCTCTATGTGAGATTCAATCAGTTTTTCTTTTTTCTTCTTTCTTTTTTTTTAAGTATTTCATCTTAATATTTTATTTATTGCTAATAACAAATTTATTTAAAGCCTTATTTGAGATTCAATCAATTTTTCTATTTTTATTTTTAAGTATTTCATATCCAAATGCATATTTTCTAATATACATGTTTAATTAAAAATATTAACAAATTAAACAAACACGATTTAAAAAAAAAAATTCAAATTATAATCAAATAAATTACGAAAATAGAACAATAAAACCTTATTTGGCAAAAGAATTATGAGCTGAAAAAACAAACCCAACGAACGGAGGACCAACCAAATGAACCAATTGAGCTGAAATAACAAAACCAATCAAAAAAATTGTCAAAAACTCGTACAATAAATTGTCAAAAACCCACTAGAAAAATCATAAATACAGAAATAAACATTGCAAAAAAAAAAAAAAAAATCAATTTTTTTATGAATCGTTACCTCTCTGATACACCTAATCCAAACAAACCCCACCAAAACCGAAGAACATTAACTACAATAACTCATCTTTATAGTATTTAAGCCAAGATCCAAGTAAGCTGAAACACTTTACCACAAGAGGAAAATACAGGCCAAATAAGGAAAATAAGCAAAACAAGAAGCTTTGAAAAAGGCTCTCCGCTTATTGATACTTCATGAGGCTCCATTTTAGCATGAAATAGATAGCTCTAGAAGTCTGCATAAGAGCCCAATCACCTCTTTGTGAATATGCATCCATGGCTAGACAGCCCAGACCCAGCCGTGGGTAACGACCAGAACCCAGCAACTGGGTCTGAGAAATTTTTTTGTGTGTGAGATGAGAAGAAAGAGTGAATGAGAGAGGCAGCCAGTGCTACGTGTGAGTAAGAGAGATATTTACTATTTTTTAATTGGGTTCTTGCCTTAATAAATTGGGCCTTATGAAATTGATGCCTTTTAAATTACACATTTTTTATGATTAGACCTTAAATTTTGATGACAATCTTTTTTTGGGCCTTATTAAAAAAAATTTGGGCCTAAATTTATTTTTTATTTTTTTTTTTTACCCTATTAAAATTTTTTTTAGGGCCTTAATATGCCGGGGGTCCTAGGCAAGCGCCTAACTCGCCTAGTGGTCTAGCCGGCCCTGCTGGTAGGAGTAGTGATATTGATGATAACACAGGCATAAATGAACAATAATTCATGCTGGAGTTAAAAAGATATTACTTTCCTAAAAAAAATAACTGTTCAATTTTTTTTAATAATATTTTATATTTTTTTAACACTAGTGTGACTGTTCACTCAAGCTAAGGCTATCAATATCACTACTCCACTGGCAGTAGACTTGTCAAAAGATGGTCCATTCTGTTCCGCGCAGTCCCGACCCTTGGCAATTCAGGCAGATGGGAGTTGGCTATGGGCCCCAATCCATAAATTAAGGCCTCCAAATAATTGTACAAACAATTCAGGCAGTTGGGAGTTGGCTATGGGAGTCCCGACCCTTGGCAATTCAGGCAGATGGGAGTTGGCTATGGGCCCCAATCCATAAATTAAGGCCTCCAAATAATTGTACAAACAATTCAGGCAGTTGGGAGTTGGCTATGGGCCCCGATCCATAAATTAAGGCCTCCAAATAATTGTACAATAAATATTCTTTTCAATAATAATAATAAATTAAGGCTCTAATATAATAAAAAGTTAATAAATAATCTCTAATTATAAAAAAAAAAAAATTTTCTTTTCAAAAAAAAAAAAAAAACTTTTTAAAACTCTAATACTGTAACACGTTAATAAAAAATCCCTAATTAAAAGCCTTCAATTATGGTAAAAAAAATAAAATAAAAAAATTACACTATTGAGGCCTTAAAAGACCGTTAGAAAGTAGAAATTTATTTACTCTTTATATTTAATCATTCCATTTTGAATTAAACTTTGGTTCAGTCGATCTGTAAAACCCATCATTTACAGCATCCACTCATAAGCTACCACTTTAGCAAAAAGCATAAACAGAATGGTTATGAAAGCACCAGATTATTATTCCAATTGACAAAAAAAAAAAAGCACCCCAGTCCCTGTTCTAACCCCACCCCCTATTCTAACCTAGCCGTATTCTCAACCTAAACTCACCTTAAACAACAACGTTGTGATTGCTTAGAGATTGCTGCCGGAGATTGGCGAAAGAGCTACACTGCTGAGTGTCGGGTCTCCCTCTCCGGCTCCAATTTCCGGCCTTTAGGTAGTAAAATCTCTAAGGGTTAACTTTTTCCTTTTAGGTTTTAGATTTGACTTTAAAAACAAGTTTTGAAGCATTATAAACGAATTTTGAGCTATAAACGGGTTTTGAGACATTAGAAACGAGTTATGGGGCATTAGAATCGAGTTTTGAGGGGATTTCGGCAGGTCACCGCGGGTTCGAAGTCGGGTCACGGCCAGCTTGGGTCCAGACCCACTACCGGCGTAGGTATCAACGGGTCTTTCTGTGGATCTGCTGGCCGCTGGGTTTAGGGTCTTTTTTTTTTGTATTTTCTCACTTTGATGTACTGTTCTTGTTCTCATTTTGATTTTTTGTAATTTTCTTAAATGATGATGTGGCTCATGTTGATTGGGTGCTATAAAACACCACTTTTGCAGGAGGACCGAACCATAAGGGCTCTCTTCTATTTCTTGATGCGTACAATTTACATTCATAAAGAATAAAACTTTTATGTCCCTAAGAGGTAGTTCAATCGGTTGGAACCACGCTTAATAAAGCGAAGGTCACTAATTCGAATTTCCCTCCCTCTCTTGTGCGAACATGTCAAAATAAATAAATAAAATTTCTATAAAAGCTTATAATTAAAGCTACAAATTAAACGTCGTAAATTTTTTAACGTATATAAATTCTTAGAAGTCTACTTGTTTAATTTTCCATTTTCATGAAGTGCATAACTCTATCTGAGACTAAATTTGACACTCTTGAGATTCATGAAGTGCAAACCAACAAGACCACCAAAGGCACCAAAAGGAGTTTTGAGATTTTTAAGATCATACACATTGATTTATGTTGACCTTTTCTTTCTTAAAATGGATACATCTGATTTTGAAAAACCAAATCCAAATATTTAAAGAATGGAGCAGAATCGTGGCTGCGAAGGTTTGGAGGAGGCGGTGACCAGACCAGTATCTATAGAGGAGACGACAAAGCTGTTGATGCAATAAATTGTCAAAAGCGATGAATAAGGCCTCCAAGAAGGCAGATTTGGCCTCAAAAGAGGCTGAAAAGGGAGCTGGGAGAAGAAAGTAGGTATGAGAGAGTAAGGAAAGAGAGGAGGAAGTCGAAACTCTCTCCAGCCATTGCTGCCGGAAAAAAAAGGTGTGGATACTTGAGGAGAGAGAAGAGCCTTTTTTGCTCTCTAGCGGATCTGTATGAGACTATGAGTTAGCACTAGTCCAGTACCATAATTTTCAGTGTGTATTATAACATGATAATTATTTTATGTGCTAACATTTAGATCCCACATCAAATAGAATGGAGTGAACAATCGATCAAATTAACTGTTGCAAAAATATAGAGCTCACAGAAAACCTATTACTGAGCATGTTGTATTTCATGCCATTCGTAAGGATTTCACGAAAGAATTGCAAATTTTTATGATTATTGTTTTTCTAAATAATTTTAATGATTATTGTACCAAGAAAAATTATGTTTATAAGAATAGAATAGAATAGAGTTGGACGAGTAACTCTAGAATTTGTCCGGCCAAGGATAAAATGATACCTGCAATTCAATTTTTGTCCTATATTTACTAATCAAAATTTTATAATGATTCATCTAAAATTTAATGATAATTTTTTTTATTACTTTAATAATAATAATAATATAAAAGTAGGAATGTGTATAACATTTATTTTTCATCTGGGAATTCAGAAGTTTGGTATAAACATTAATGAGACTGGTTGGTTAAAGTAAAAATTCAAGAGTTGTGCTTCCTTAACTTACTGTCTGTTGCATCATATCTACTCTGTAACAAGAGATAATTAATACAACCTGCATCATTACAAAACATATACAATACCTCTTTCCTATACATTAATCATAATATAATATCCTAATCCAATTTGTTTGAGTAATTTATGTGCATGTATTTCAGTGAAATTAATTATTTAATTAATTTACTAACACTCATTCTCACATATAAGATTAAATAATAGGTGAAATTATCATTTATTTTAAAAGTTTAATTTGATAAAAAAAATAATTATTTAATTAATATTTAAATAAATACAAACGAGATGCATTAACATAACAAGATGCAGAGGATGCGGCAAAATATGCCATGGTCCAGGTAGGTAGATAGTTACCTCAGTGTAGACCATACAACGATTACTCAAGTGCCAAATTGCAAAACAAAGGAAAGAGTAGAGGTTGGTTAATAACTGCGCGATTGTGAATGCTTGAAATTTCAACTTCAATCAAAATTTGTCAATAAATGCAATTGCATTATCGGACCTAATATATTGGTGACATAGGAAATAATATCCATCACAAGCAACAAAGGATAATTGTATTCTTGATGATAGTTTTTGGAGGAGTGACATAGCACGATATCCGAGGAGTGGTATGATGTTTGAGGAGTCGTCTGGCTGCAAAAGAATAACAAACAATAGAATAAGCACTGCCAATGGTGTGCCAGCGGCGGAAGCTCAGATACCTAAGTTAGTATTTGATTTAAAGAGAGAGAAAGTAATTGAGCAAAAACAGCTTGAGAGAGAGAGAGTTGAGATTTCAGATTTGTGATCCCCAAAATAATGAACTGGAGTCACCCTTTTATAGGCATTAGGTAGCAGTTATCGCCTCATAATTCTCGGCCCCACGTTCACGAGGATCCGCGTGTGCCCTGTTAGCAAAGTGGATCGTGGGTTGTGGGTTACTTCACGATCTCATGATCGTGGAGTATGTTAGTGGGTGGCTTGGCCACGCTTGATTCGGATGTGGGTACCCGAGTTATCCTCAGGTACACGTGTCCCAGTTTGGTGTTAATAGCTGGGCCACGTTCTGGTGAATTGTGGAAGCTTGCTTGGGGCACTGGGTGAATCCCACCTTCATTGGTGAACGTGGGTTCTCTTTGTTGACCAAAAGACCATTGTACCCTCGGTCAAAGATTGTTATGCCCTCGATGGGTTGACCATGCATCGGGTTGGGCAGACTAAAACTCGACCTGGGCTTTGTCTTAGTGGGCTTGTACATTGGACTTGGCCTAGAGGCCTGTTGGGACTTATGTGGCCAATCAATGACCTAACAGTTACCCCGAATTTTCTTGTCCGAGTGACTATGGAAATTTCATGTTCTTCAGAATGGGTTAGCCTTTGAAATCTCGCCTTATCCTCGATAAGAGGATTTTCTTGGACTGATCTTCAGAGATTTGAAATTTTTGAATTTCAAATTTTTGGAGGGAATTTTTTTGTCTTTTGAGCTTCTCGAGCCAATAATCTTTGAGACCGTTGGCCTTCCCGAGGAATGCTCGACAGCTTGCCTGTTGGTCCTCGTTTTCGGGTATAGTGCCACGTGTCATTGTTTGGATGGTGAAGTGGATCAAGGCACGCCTTTTCAAGGAACCCTAGATCCCTAGGGTTTTAATGCTGCACTGCACCTTCATCCCTCCACTTGAGTGTTGAAAAATCCTTTATAAAGGACGCTCTCCCTCACTTCTCCATTTCATTGTCTTTTCTTGCCGAAACTCCATTTTCTTTTTCCTCAAGTTCTACAAGTCCTTCATTTTCCTTAGTGGCTTGCCTTCACCCTCACAACTTTCCTCAATATTACTTCTTCAGGGTTTTGTTTTTTAGATTTTTGGTCGGATTTGTACCGTCTGCTGAGCCTTTTGTCGATTCAGATAACCCAGTTCTCCATTATCTCTATTTCCTGCTTCCTTTAATCGAGCCGATGGTTGACCATCTCCGGTTGAGTGTGACCCACTTTATGGTTTAGAGAGGTTTTCCTTACATTCCTTGGTCCTTGTTCCCTGAGTTTGTGTACATCATGGGTCGAAATGATGGATCGGATTCTAATGGTCTAGGTAACTCATACCCGGCCTTGTGGAAGGCTGACTTGACAAACGTCGATGAGCCTTGGATTAGAAGGACTTATTTTATCCCTCCTTTGGTGGACTTGCGTTTTGACGACGCGCAATATGGTGCAGTGGTGCGCGTCGAAGAGAATGAGGTGTGCCTATTCGAAATCATGTTCAGAAAAGGTTTCAAGCTGTCTTTCCCAAAGATAGTTCGAGAATTGTTGGGTTTCCTCCACCTGGCACGTCATCAAACTATGTTGAACGGTTGGAGGGTCTTCTTTGCCTGTGTGGTTTTTTGGCCACGAATTCTCGGGGATGACCATCCCCTTATTGTTTGGGAATTCTTGAAGGTGTACAGGTTCACCAAGAATCCTAGGTCTGACGTACTCTTCACCTTCCAAGTCTGACATAAGGTGAAATTCATACATCTAGGGATTACCTTTTCCAGCAACAAGAAATGGAAGAACAAGTTCTTCTTTTCTACGGGCAGTTGGGAGTTTGGGCCCATGGAAATTGTAGAAGGTCCGAGGGTTCCTCGGGAGACATGTGTTCCTTCAGAAGAAGGTTTGTTTTTCTTCTTTCTATTTCATTTTTTTTTCACTCAACTGATAATATTCTTCTGTAGGGAAAGAGGAATCTGAGGAAGAGGAGGATCAGATTGATAGGATCCTTGTCTTTGCTCGGACAAAGAAGAACGAAAAGTTGATGGACTACGAGGTTCTAGCCACCGTGGCCAATCTAGAGAAGTACCTGGGGTTCCTCCCAACTCGTGGATCGGGAGTCACTTCTCAACCGAGGAAGAGGCCTACCCACGAGACTTCAAAGAAGCCAATTGTTGAGGCTACGAAGAAGGTTGCTGCAGACAAAGGCAAAGATAAAGGCAAGGCCGGCGAGCCTTCGAAAAAGTTTGCCATAGAGAAAGGCAAAAGGAAAGTTGAGGAAGCTTTCCCGAGGACTCATGTTGTGGCCAGGGTTCCAACTCCAATGACTCCCCTGCGGTTAATTGACAAACCTGAGGAGTTGCCTTCCAAGAAGAGGAAGACAATGCCATTGAATCCTCAAGATGCCTTTGCTCGGGTGATGGGTGCATTGGTGGAAGAATTCAAGATGCCAGCAACCAACACTCTTCTTGACCTCATGGATATTTTGGGGATCCCATATGACGATGCTCACCCAATCGCTGCCCGGCCACTCAACGTTGTCCCTACAGAGCTGATGGCACCTTCTTCTTCTGATTCGTCGGAAGCACCGGATGTGGGGCAGATTCTAGAGAAAGTGTCTGCTCAAAGGTCAGGGAGCCCACAGAAAAGTGAGGGCAGAGCGATTGAAGTGGAGAATGATGTAAGAATGGAGCTGACCTCTGAAGATAAAACAACTCCTGGGATTGTTTCTGGAGCTAAGGCCAAACTTATTCTGATAGCTACTCTAACTAAGATCGAGGTTGAGCCAGAGGTTTCTCCAGCGATAATGGTTTGCACTCCAACCCTTCAAGAAAATTTGCCTCAAAATGAAGTTGAAGAGGCTAAAGCTGGGAGCTGAAGTCGAGCAACCCGAAGCTTGCGTAAGGCCAATAAGAGTTGAAGCTGAAAATGTCGAAGCTTCGGTAGAGCCAAATGGAGCCAAGAACACCAGGGTTCCGGATACTACGACTAATCTTTTGATAAGTCCGACTCTAGCGAACTCTTCTGCTATCGGGGCCTCTTCAAGCTCAAGAATGCCCTTCCCTTTGAACCAGCTGAGTATTGGGCTCCTTGGCCACCTCTCAAGGCCATTGCAGACATCATTCCTGCGGGCTACTCAAAAGGCCTTGGGAGGACTTCTACTGCAAAGGTGGCAGAACTCATGCTGTTTTATCAGCTATCGGTAAGTCTCAAAGCCCTAGATGAATCCTTGTGCCTAGGCACGATCTCTGGACCAAGCAACAAAGGAAAGCTGTTTGAAGTAACTCTGAGCCTTTTCCTTATAATGTCTAAATTGGCCTTTGAAATGTTTGAACTTCTTCTTGAGAGCAGTTTCTTTCAACTTGGCGATTCTCTGCTTCTCAACAGAAGGAGCCTTCAAAAGTTGACAAGCAAATTCATCCTTTAATCGGTGCTAAATATTGTATATTTGACCCCCCTTAACTTATGCTTATTAAGCTCTTAGCGTTGTTAATATCTAATGTTTTTGTGTTGTTTTAGTGTTTTAGTGTGCTGCAGGTCCTTGGTTTAAAGGGGTGAAATTGAGCAAAGAAGGAATCATGGCCACTACCAGTGCGCTCGAGCACACTTGGTGCAATCGAGCGCACTGTGCTCGAACGCAAGACCCGCGATTGAGCGCATGCCTCGTCAGCCCGCAGAGTCCGCATCGCCCTAGCCGCCATCACTAACTTGCTTGCGCCGTGGGAATTCTGGAGCGGTTACGAGCGATCGAGCGCACATCTCACAATCGAGTGCAATGCGATCGAGCGCATGTCCTACGATTGATCGCACACGCACTTGCGCTCAAGCGCAATGCCTGTGATCGAGCACACCCCTGACCTGGCAGCATTTTAAACTTTGTCTATAAATAGGACCCTTATGTTTTCTTATAAACTTACGTTTGGAGGCGCCCTCAGAGGCCTAAAACCTTTCTGTTCTTCACTGTAAACCCTTCTAAACGTCATTTAATTATTTATGGCTTTTATTTCTTTGTCAATTGTCTCTCTTTAGCATGAGAGGCTAAATCTTCAACTAAGGTTGAAGATGAGGCCTCACCATGGATTTGTTTATATGCTTTCATAGTTAGTTTGTACGTTAATACGTCTTTTAATTGTCATGTATGTCCGTTTCATTTCAATTTTGTGAGAAGATTGTATTGATTGTGCCGTAGTTGGATATTCATAGTATTTAGTCCGATGGATACGTTTCATCTTTTGATTTACATTTATTTATCCATTGTCTTTTGTGTTAATTACATTCACATTGGATCATTTGAACTAAGTCGGATATGTTTTTTCTTTTGTCAAATGGACGGATGCTTTGATTATTTCAATAGGCACGATAGGACATGCATAGGGAGTAAGGATATATGAACTATCGTAACAATAGAACATCGCTTTTAATCGATAAACGGATGTATAAATTAATAGTGTATTTTAATTGTGGTGAGTTGGATTCTAGACTTTAGGCTTTTTATTTATTTGTTTTTAAGCATTTAGGTTGGTTTACTTTTTATGCACACCTAATGTTCGATCTTTGAAACTAGGTTAAGATAGGGTTAGTTTAGGCAATTTTAAATTAGTTCTTTTATAAAACTCGATTCTCTATAGGTTCGACCTCGCACTTGCACTCCCGCTACACTATAAAACGATTTGTGCTATTGCGAGTACTTATTTTTGTACGATCAAATTTTGGCGCCGTAGCAAGGGAATCACTTGTTTTGTGAAAATTAATTTTTTTGTCTAGATTAATTTTATTTTTCTACTAGTTATTTTATTTCGGCAATTATTTTATTTGTTTTTGTGTTTTTGTATAGAATTTTTTTTTTTTTTTTAAAAAAATTAGATTAGTGTTTGGTTTGCTATTTTTAGTTTGGTTTAAGTTTATGGAAAATCAGTCTGTGATAGTGCAATCGATCGTACCTCTGTTGAGATCGAGCGCACTTGAGCCTATTCCAACACTGTCACGTGCCTGCGCTCTCCTAGTACGCAGTTGGGCGAGCACACCTTTTTGACAGACCGCAGTACGCTTTTGCGATCGATCGCACCTTTTTTGAGATTGAGCACACTTGTAGAGATTGCTACATTGTGTTGCTTGCAATCGATCGCACCAACCTACGCTCGAGCACACCTCAGCTGGCTGCACCAATAAACCCGAGGTAGGGCATGTGTTCAATTTTTATTTTTTTGTTTAATTATTTGTTTATTTTATCTGCCTGTTTTTATTTATTTATTTGTTGCTGTTAGTTTTGGTTAGTTTATTTTTATTTTTAATTGTTTAATTAGTTTATTTTTGTTTTATGATGAGTGTTTAATATTGTATATTTGGGCCCCTTAACTTATATTTGTTAAGCTCTTAACTGTGTCTTTTCTAATGTTTTGGTAGTTTTGGTGTTCTAGTGTTTTGCAGGTTGCTATGTTGCATTTGGGGCTAATGCCATTAAATCTGGGGCTTAAAACAGTTCGGGGAGCTTTGGCGACAAAATTGAGTCGAGCAATGATTTGCACCCAATGAGTCCCACCAAAACGGCCATATCTAGAGTTGTAAAACTCTGATTGGGTGATCTTGGTGTCTTTGAAAAACTAACTCGAAGATCTACAAAATCATATTTCACAAGATTTGGCCAATTTTGAAGTATGTGCGCTCGAGCGCACATCGAGTGCGATCGAGCGCACTTGTGCCCATCAGATGCAAAAATTCATGCATGAGTGCGATTGAGTGCACCTAAGTGCGATCGAGCGCACTCAGCCAACCTGCCAATGCTAAAATCCTAGAATTAGCTTATAAATACTATCTTTTTCATTGTAAACACATTGGGGGGGGCGCCGTAGAGTCCAAAACTTTGACCTAGAGTCGTTCTTGAGCTTTTCAAACGCTTTTCTTTTTAAGTTTTTGTTTCTTTATGATTTCAATGGATTTGTTTATGTCTTTTGTTATTCTGAGAGGCTAAAACCTTCAACTAAGGTTGAAGATGAAGCCTCATCATTAATTAACTCGTTATTTCTCATGTTTTTGTTCGTACAATTCTCAATTTGATATAAAGTATTGTCGTTTCAATCTAGTTATGTGACAAAACTTGTATTGATTGTTGTCTATAGAATCATTAAAACATTGGATATTCGTTGTGTTTCATTCAGTAGATACATCGAATCTTTTAATTGAAATTGGATATCCATTGTCTTTCGTTATTCAAACGGATACATTGGATCTTTTGATATCCGTTGGATATTTGTTGTCTTTTGCAATGGAGTCGGATTCATCGAATCTTTCAATAGGATTTTATAAAAACAATAGAGAATGCTTAGGGTTTTATTCATGAGGAATGTATGAACAAAACATGAGAGTGAGTTTTGATTTAATTGGGTGAATTCTGAAAACCTTAGTATCCTTTTTATTATTTGTTTAATCAATTTCATTTCAGTTTATGTTTATGTTTATTTTGCACGACAAAATCTTTCGAACTTCAGAGCTAGTTTAAGATAAAGTCAATTTAATTAGGAAATTGATTTTTACAAAATACAATTCCCTGTGGATCAACCTCGCACTTGCACAACACTGTATTGCAAATGACTCGTGCTATTGCGAGTACTTTTACTTTTGTACATCAAATTTTGGCGCCGTTGCCAGGGAATTTGTTAGTTTTTGTTGAAATTGATTTTTTTTATTTGAATTGATTTTATTTTTCTACTAGTTAGTTAATTTTCTTGTTTTTTGTTTTCATTTTTGTTTATTTATTTTATTTTAGTTTCTGTTTTGATCTGACAACAAAAAAAAAAAGAAAAAGAAAAAAAGAAGGTGTTTTTTGTGTTTTGGTGTTTGCTGTAGAAATCCGAAATTCAGCCTCTGCCGAGTGCGATCAAGCGCAAGTGGGACCAACTTGCGCACGACGATTCCTAGTTCGCGTGTGAGCACAAAGCAGACAGACGCTCGATCGCAAGCACTAGACGCTCGAACGCACTTACGATCGATCGCAGCTCATTGACGATCGAGCGCAGTTACGCTCGATCTCATACGTCCAGCGCTTGAGCGCAATGCCGCAATCAGCAGCTAAGCACCACCTTGTTTTTAGTTTTTAGTCGTGTTATTTTTCTTTATGTACTTTTGTGCCTTTTTTTCTTTCATATTTTATTTGAGTTCTTTATTTTTGTGAATACTTTATTTTTGCTTAGTTAGTTTATTTTGTTTATTTTTATTTTTATTTTATTTTTGCTTAAAAAAAAAAAAAAAAAACTTTTTGTTTGGTGTATGAATGGTTGAAGATCCCTAAACTTAGAGTTGATACCTTTAGATCCCAACATTGATAGAACTCTTAGGAGAACTCTGAGAGCAACTGCTGAGAGTGAGATTAGAGGTGAAATGGGAGACCGACAAGAGAACATACCGGAGAATGTGGAGCAACCCATATTTGAGAATGAGAATGCGATAGCGGAAACCGGAGAGCAAGCCAGAGCATGGCACGTGGACTTCACTACATCACTGCGGGAATTGTTCGCACCTGTTGCGACTAGTTCCCATTCATGTATAGTGTTACCACCCACCAATGCCACCCATTTTGATTTGAAGCCGCATGTCATCCAACTCCTACCTTCTTTTCATGGCCTGGATCATGAAAACCCCTATGGGCACGTAAAGAAATTCAAGGACATTTGCGCCACACTTAAATTCCATAATTTCTCTGATGAATCAGTCCACCTTAGACTCTTCCCTTTCTCCTTTCTTGATAGAGCCAGGGCTTGGTTGGATTCCAGCACCCCCAGATCTATTACATCTTGGGAAAGCTTGTTGAGTAAATTTTACAACAAGTTCCTCCCGATGTCGAAGGTAAACGAATATAGAAAAGAGATTAGCTCTTTCACTCAAGAGGAAGATGAGAAATTTTAGTAGAGTTGGGAGAGATTAAAGGATTTGTTGATTAAGTGCCCTCCACATGGTTATGAGAAATGGAGACTTGTTCTGTTTTTATACCAAGGGCTATCTCAGCCCAACCGTAGCATGATTAAATCAATGAACGGAGGGGCATTCTTAAGCTTGACTGGAGATTTGGCGTACAAGGCGTTGGACAAACTGGCCGATCGCTCACAAGTATGGGATTTTACAAGCTGTCCGGATAAATCTGCTCGTGCCCCAGAGAAGGGAGGCATCTATGAGTTGAAGGGAGAAACTGAGATGAATATGACGATAGATGCGCTCACCAAGATGCTTGACGCTCTTAGCACAGGTCCATCCATCAATGTTGCCCATACTTACACTGTTGATAGTTGTTCCATCTGTGGGAGTCCTATGCACTCAGCACAGAATTGCCCATCTGCACCGGTTTATTCTGAGTACCCGATGGAACAAGTGAACGCTTTCAATGATTATCGAAAGCAGTCTAATGGACCTTTTTTTGAGACTTACAACTTGGGATGGAGGAACCATCCGAATTTTTCTTGGAAGCAAAATCAGGGAGGAGCACATCAGAATGCCACAAATCAATATCCTCCTGGATTTCATACACAGCAGCAAAATCAGCCTATTTCTCAAGTGCCTACATCTCCATCAGCTCTGGAAGAAACTATGAAGACATTCATTCCAGCTGATGCAAGAGCTTTAGAAGTCCACAATGATCAATAGTCAGGCTATACAGGAGGTAAAGAATGCAACTATGGTCAACACCCAAGCTATCGAAAAGATAGAGAGCCAGATTGGACAAATAGCAAATTATTTGGGTGAGAGAGAAAATGGGACATTCCCAAGCCAGCCCGTGCCCAATCCTAAGGCACTTACAATCAGAAATTCTTTAAATTCTGCACACGGGCATGAACAAGTGCAATCCATTGTCACACTTAGGTCAGGAAGACAAGTGAACAATAAAGTGGATCAAGAAGAAGAAGAAGACCGTGTTGAGTCACAAGGGAAAGAGAGTGGTGGAGATAAGGGGAAAAAAGTTGAGCCTGCTAGAGCCATACTTAATATCGAGGATCCCCCGAGGTCATTTGTTCCAAAAGCCCCATACCCAGAGAGATTGAGAGCTCTGAAGAAAAATGCACAATTTGCTGAAATTTTGGAGGTGTTTAAGCAGGTTCAGATAAACATCCCGTTTCTGGATGCAATTTAGCAAGTGCCATCATATGCTAAATTCTTAAAGGATTTGGTCACGGTCAAGAAGAAGAATAACGTCCTAAAGAAAGCATTCTTGACCGAGCAAGTGAGTTCCATCCTCCAGTGCCCTGGGTATCCAACCATTTCTTGCAGGATAGGAACCAATCAGATAGAAAGTGATGTGGTTATTTCGTGACCAAAAATTATCAATAATAAAAGAACCACTCGCAATAGAACGAATCCTGTAGGATAGGGCTATATTGAGGGTGTCGAACCCCAAGGACTGTGGGGGTTTCATTATTAAATTCAAAGAACGAAATTTAACCTAATTAGCAAAAGAGATTTGGTTGTTTTGTGAATTGAAAGTGCATGAAAGTAAACGCAAGGTCAAAATGAAGTAATATCAGAGAGAGAGAGAGAGTAAGGTACCGATTTCACCACACTCCGCACAACAATGGTAGCCGTATTTAATTCTAGAAACTCATGCTATTTATGTTATAAAATAACAAGAAAATACATATTAAGGGATAAGAATAATCTATCTTCGGTTGGCACGGATCGTCCACCTAACCACTAAGATGCGGCACGACCCGTCTTCGCTAGGCATAAACTATAAAATCCCTTAATAAGTTTTATATGATTAACAGAAAAGTATAACTCATCTTTGGCTAGCACGGATCGTCTACCTAAATTATTCTAAACTAGGGTGTAGTATGACTCGTCTTCCCTAAGCATGGTCTATCTAATCCTATTAATCATATGCATATTAAAACCCATTGCATAACTATCAATCCTATGATCATAGAAAATATGATTGATTGAGTTCAATACAGGCAAAATAATTTCTAAGACAAGAAGAGAATTTCGCAAATATTGATTTTGGAATTGAATAACAATTGCATTGATATTAAGAACAAAATTCAGATGTTGCAATCCTCACAGTTATGCAATCAACATACATATAACGAATTAACTAGAATCAAATACAATCACCATTGTGCTTGGAGAGAGTTACATCGGTACCCCACAATGGGAGTTTAGTCACTCATGATGATGAATAAACTCTAAGGAATTTTGCTGCAATTTTTGCTCTCGGGAAACAGACCCCTTTTACAATGTATAAGAGCCTTTTTATAGGGACTAGGAAACCCTAGAAACCCTAAAACCCTAATTACAGTTGTAGGTTAGTTTCCTACTTCAAGTAGGAGACTTTACAATCAGTTTTAAACAGTCAAATGTGCCTGTCGGGTTAAGTGAAACCCGAGTGTGATCGATCGCCAGTGTGTGCGATCGATCTCCCGGCACTCAATCACAGGTGTAGCGGCGATCGTTCGCCAGCACAGAAAAGCTCCCACTCGTCCCTTTTTAGTCCAATTTTCAATGGAACTCTTGTATTTGACCTGAAACCCAAAAACAAAACAAAATCAAGCAAATAGCAACACTAAGGAATTAACATATGCAAGTTAAGAGCTTGAATGTCGCTTATCAAAAGGGCATTGTTGGATCTGGGTGCAAGTGTGAATCTCCACCCCTATTCAGTTTATCTACAGCTGAGGTTGGGAGAATTGAAGCCCACTTCTATGACACTCCAATTAGCTGACAGATCGTGAAGAGACCATAGGGAATAATTGAGGACGTATTGATCAAAGTTGACAAGTTTTATTTCCCTGTGGACTTCATAGTGATGACACAGAACCGGTGCAGAATGTTGGGAGCCAGATTCCAGTTATTTTAGGGTGACCTTTCTTAGCTACGGCTAACGCCCTGATAAACTGCAGGATGGGGGTGATGAAAATCTCATTTGAAAGTATGACAGTGGAGCTTAACATATTTGACATTAATAAGCAGCCACTTGATTATGATGAGGTTCATCGGGTGTGTTTGATTGAAGAGATCACTGATGAGGCCGAAAATGAGTCTAGCTTGGAGGATCCTAAGGTGGAGTGTTTTACTCAAGATGAAAATGACCTAGACCTTGATAGGCTATTGGGGCAAGATGGTGTTTCGTATGAGGCTAGCTTGGAGGACCCTGAGATAGAGTGTTTTGCACCATCTTTAGGTATTCTTGATATTGGTGAGCTACTTCAGTAGACTAGACTTATGCATAAGCATGGTATTGAGGATCTTGAGATGGAGTGTTTTGCTCAGCATGGAGAAGACATGGATTTCAAAGGGTTACTTGAGCCAAGTTTGGAGGACATTGTGCTGGAAAGTTTTGCTCAATTAAGATATGATGTGGATTTTGAGGAATTGGTTGAGCGAGCTAAGGCTATTTTGGATCCTATTCCTGAGTTGCAGGCAGAATGTGGGGAAACCACTGAGTTATCATTCCCCACACCATATTCATCAGCAATTGAGCTTCCTGAGTTGATTTTTGAGAGTAAATGGGTTGGACCCATTCATGTGTGGCCTAGGTGGCCAAGTGTGATCATGGGGAGGAAAAAGGATAACGAGTTGTTCCAAAGTTGTGTTCAGAGAGGATGGCCAGGGTGCATTTATAACAACAAGTTGAAGGCCATCCCAAGGAAAGATCACTTCCCTCCCCCATTCATTGATCCATTGGTGGCACGGTTAGCTGGATATTCTTACTACTGTGTGTTTAATGGTTACTCCATCTACAACCATGTTACTTTGGATCCCGGCAAGCAAGAGAACACCACTCTCACATTTGCGTTTGGTGTGTTTGCCTGTTGTCACATGCCGTCTGGATCATGCAACACACCTGCCATAGAAAGTCTGGTTGAAGACTGTAAACTTAGCGCTTATGGGAGGCAATCCATTGTTCCTTTTAGTTTTTGTTGTCATTTGATTTGGTGTTCCTATTTTGTTTTTGTTATTATTGTGTTTTTTAGGAAATCTGTCTACTGTTCAAGTTTGGGGGAGCGTTTTCCTACGTTACACTAGACTTACACAGCCCATCTGGTATTGTATCCAGNTTGGTGTGTTTAACTTGTTTGAACACTGCATATCACTAGAAATCCTCGTGTTTAACTCACATGTTGGTTTAGAGAGACTCCACATGTTTGATTGATTCTTCACATGCACACTAGCATTAGGGTCTGTAGGGTATGAGATTTAACTTAAGGTGAGTGTGGCTCTGGAGATTTGTAGGTTGATGTGGTGAGGAAAACCTTGGCTTTGAATAAATTCCAAAAAAAAAAAAAAATCATAAGTTGAGCTTCTCATCGAGTAACCGGACCTTTTGCCTCACCAAGCAGTGAGTGTTCGCGTAAAAAGATGAAAAAGTCCAGCTGAGTGATTGTATGGCTAGTTAGGCTTCGTAGCTATTTTTGACTTGAGTAATTAAGCCTTTAGGGATGTCTTTACATCTAGTGCCCTAAAGTCACCTGGTTTGGGAGTCACTAGCCCAACACTCGTTACATAAGTCATTTAGAAGCTTAAGGGAGTCAAGCATTGCATAGCCTACATAATTAAAAAAAAAAAATCAAGCCTCGGTTGTTTTCATCATAGTGCAATCCTATGAATTTTTGGGTGCACATTTTCTTTGAGAATGATTGAAACCCCATGACCTTATGTTAGTTCACTTTTCATTTCTTTAAGCATGTGTTGTCTCAATTCTCCAGCCGTGAGTTGAATGGTGTTTGGATGCCTAGATGATGTGGTTTGTATGTTCGACTCGTTAAATTTGCTAATAATGTATGAACCATATGTTTTTGTGAAAGGCATTGTTTGTTAATAACGTAGTGCTAATAAAATGTTTGTGTGCGTCATTCTTGGAAAACCCTCACGAGACTTTACTTGTCCTCTAGGGAATTCCTAGGGGTTTAAAAGGCTTGTTGCATATGTTAAATGCAACCGTTTCTCCCATGACAGTGGACTTATATTTCTTGTTTTTCATTGTGTTTTTCATTTTGTTTTGCTAAGAGACTAGCAAAATGTGAGTTTGGAGGTATTTGATGAGTGCTTAACATTATATATTTGGGCCCCTTAACTTATATTTGTTAAGCTCTTAGCTATGTCTTTTTCTAATGTTTTGGTTAGTTTTAGTGTTTTAGTGTTTTGCAAGTTGCTATGTTGCATTTGGGGCAAATGCCATTAAATATGGGGCTTAAAACAGTTCTGGGAGCTTTGGCAGCAAAATTGAGTCGAGCGATGATTTGTACCCAATGAGTCCCACCAAAACGGCCATATCTAGAGTTATAAAACTCCGATTGGAGTGATCTTAGTGTCTTTGAAAAGATATCTCGAAGATCTACAAAATCATATTTTACAAGATTTGGCCAATTTTGAAGTATGTGCACTCGAGCGCACATCAAGTGCGATCAAACGCACTTGTGCCCATCAGATGCAGAAATTCATGCATGAGTGCGATCGAGCGCACTCAGCCGACCTGGTAACGCTAAAACCCTAGAATTAGCTTATAAATACTATCTTTTTCATTGTAAACACATTGGGGGGGGGTGCTGTAGAGTCCAAAACTTCGACCTAGAGTCGTTCTTGAGCTTTTCGAAGGCTTTTCTTTGTAAGTTTTTGTTTCTTTATGCTTTCAATGGATTTGTATATGTCTTTTGTTATCATGAGAGGCTAAAACCTTCAACTATGGTTGAAGATGAAGCCTCATCATTAATTAACTCGTTATTTCTCATGTTTTTGTTTGTACAATTCTCAATTTGATATAAAGTATTGCCGTTTCAATCTAGTTATGTGACAATACTTGTATTGATTGTTGTTTATAGAATCATTAAAACATTGGATATTCGTTGTGTTTCATTCAACAGATACATTGAATCTTTTGATTGAAATTGGATATCCATTGTCTTTCGTTATTCAAACGGATACATTGGATCTTTTGATCTCAGTTGGATATTCGTTGTCTTTTGCAATAGAGTTGGATTCATCGAATCTTTCAATAGGATTTTATAAAAACAATAGAGAATGCTTAGGGTTTTATTCATGAGGAATGTATGAACAAAACATGAGAGTGAGTTTGGATTTGATGAGGTGAATTCTGAAAACCTTAGTGTCCTTTTTGTTATTTGTTTAATCAATTTCATTTCAGTTTATGTTTATTTTGCATGACAAAATCTTTCGAACTTCGGAGCTAGGTTAAAATAAAGTCAATTTAATTAGGAAATTGATTTTTACAAAACACAATTCCCTGTGGATCGACCTCGCACTTGCACAACACTGTATTGCAAACGACTTGTGCTATTGTGAGTACTTTTATTTTTGTACATCATTTTAGTTAATTAAATATTTATTTGTTTTAGTTGTTTTGTTTCTTTAAATTTAGTTTTGTTTAGTTAGATTATTTTTGGTATTTTAGTTTGTTTTATTTTATGAAAAGAATGGTTATTGTTTCATGTGGGAATTTGCATATTAAACTGTTTGAGTGAAGCATGAGTCTTTCGTTTAATAATTTTAATGTTTTCCCTAGTTGTAGGACGTCAAATCGTACCAATTTTCACCCACATGAACCATGTTCACACTGTTCTACCCCTTACCATAGTTTAGGTGATTGTCCACATTGGGGACAATTTTCCAATTTTTCTCATGAGTAGATGAACACCAATTTCTTCAGCCCTAGGTTTGAATCAAATTCAAATTTTTATAACCCGGACTGGAGTAACCATTCTAATTTCTCGTGGCAAGCTCATGCTACGGGAAATTTTGCTCTCCAATCTTATGGACTGTACCATCTTGAATATCTGCAGTCCGATAATCAATTTTCCGATCCTTTATCATATGACTATCCTCCTAAGCAATCTTCTTTGGAAGAAACTCTTAAGGAATTCATGGAACTAGTCGGCCAACCCACCATTCTTGCGTCACAAGAACCATCATTGGAAGACACACTCAAGGCGTTTAGGCAAACAGTCAACCAACCTTTTCAAGAAATCACA
This sequence comes from Carpinus fangiana, assembly GCA_006937295.1. Taxonomy (NCBI): domain Eukaryota; kingdom Viridiplantae; phylum Streptophyta; class Magnoliopsida; order Fagales; family Betulaceae; genus Carpinus; species Carpinus fangiana. Next base: position 87,206 of record VIBQ01000060.1, on the reverse strand, counting down.
GATGCCACTGTGGCAAACATTGAAGCAGTTGCAAGGTTAAAAGGACAGTTCGGTCATCTAGTTGCTAAATTCAACATAATGAAGGAAGAGGAGTTTCAAAGTCAAGAGATGGTGAGGAGTGAGGAAGTTGTCAAGGAGACTGCTAATGAGCCAAGTCTAGAGTATCCTACTCTTGAGGTGCAAACGGAGAAGGGGGAAACCACTGAGATATTATTCCCTAACTCATCTTCATTAGCAGCTGAGCCTTTCATTTTAGATAACCACTCTTCCATGCCTTCATCGTACAATCATCCTTCCCAGAGTCATTAGTGCAACATTTTTCAACCACTCATTTTGATAACTTAGAGGAAAGGGTGAACCAACTCATGACAGCTAGGCATGCCCATACCCAGATTTCTCACACTCACGCACCTCATCAGTCATATTCGTACTGTTATCATCCTTCTCACCGGATAGATGATTGCCCATTCTTGAATCATTACATGACTGAAGCTAACAAGTTTGCACATGAGAATGCCCAAACCACCGCCAAACTTGTTAGTGAGGAAATTGCTGAAGAGGTTGTAAGTGAGTTTAGCTTAGAGGATCCTGAGTTGGAATGCTTCACCCAAGATGACGGTGACCTAAACCTTGACAAGCTAGTTGGGCAAGATGGTGTGTTGCATGAGTTAAGTTTAGAGGATCATGAGATGGAACACTTTGCTCAAGATAAAGATGATCTAGACCTTAACAGGCTAATTGGGCAAGAAGATATTTTGTATGAGGCTAGCTTGGAGGACCTTGAGGTAGAATGTTTCGCTCAATCTGATGTGGGTCTTAACAAGTTCCTTGAGCATGCTAAGACCTTTAATGAGCCAAGTCTTGAGGATCCTTTAAAAGAGAGCTTTGCTCAGTTTGAGTTTGATTTGGATCTTGACATGATACATGAGCAAGCTAAGGCCTTATTGGATCCCAGTCCTAAGATGCGGACTGAGAATAGAGAAGAAGATAACCAGGAGCAGATTGAGCCCCCGCCAATTTCAAATTGGTCCAATGACAAGGAAGTGAGTACTGAAGCTCACTCCTTCATCACAATCCCTCTCGAGACACAACATAAACCACAAGCTTCATTTTTCCAATGTCTCGAAGAGCCATCTTATGTAGAGATTTTCAAGGTATCACACACAGAATGGTGAAATTTTTTTGAATGAAGCTATTAGGCTACATAAGATGGCGAAGCATCCTTCTAGAGGGATATCTAATTCTTAAGAAGAGATGATGGAAGGGATTGGTTGGACACTCATATGAACGGGGAATGTGCGGTATTTTTTTGTTTTTATTTTCCGCACTTTACTTTTTTTCATTTTATTTTTATTTTATTTTGTTTCTAACAACAATTAACCTTTTAATGTTTGTGCTTATGAGAAAAGATTACTGTTAGTTTTTTATAGATGTTTTGGTGTTCAAGTTCGGGGGACGCCTTGACCTTTGCACACGCTGGTTCCTCATCCCACTATAATGTATTTCTCGCCACATTGGGGATAATGTGTCATTTAAGTTTGGGGGTATGGACAAACACACTGCTGTCTTTTTGTTTTGTTTTGTTTTTGTCTGTATATAAAATTTTTGTTTTGTTTGTTGCTATGTTGTTGATTGAGCACAACTTACATCATAACTATGGGTTGCATGTCATTGGTGTGTTTAACTTGTTTAAACACTGCATATCATTAAAAATCCCAATTTTTTATTCATGTGTTGGATTAGAGAGACTCCACTTGTTTGATTAATATTTCACATACACACTAGCATTAGGGTCTGTGAGGTATGAGATTTGACTTTGAAGTGTGTTTATTGAGATTTTTAGGTTTTTATGATGTGATGATGAAAACCTTGGCTGTATATATATATAAAAAAAAATTAAAAAAAAGGAAGAAAATCATAATAAGTTGAGTTTTTCATTGAGTAACCGGACCTCTTGCTTCACCAAGTATTGATTGTTCGCGTAAAAAGATGAGAAATTTCATGTAAGTAATTGTATGGCTAGTTAGGCTTCGTAACTCTTTTGACTTGAGTAACTAAGCCCCTATAGATGTTTTTACATCTAGTGCCCTAAAACCGCATGGTTTGGGAGTCACTGGCCCAACACTCGTTACATAGGTCATTTAGAAGCTTCAGGGAGTCAACCATTGCACAGCCTACACAAAAAATTGCGCTTTTCAATTCAAGCCTTGGTTGTTTTTATCACATTGTTTTTCTATGAATTTTGGGATACACGTCTTTTGAGAATAATTGAAGCCCCGTGATCTTGTGTTAGTTCACTTTACACTTTATGAAGCATGTGTTGTCTCAATTTTCCAACCGTGAGTGAAATGATGTTTGGATGCCTGGATGATGTGGTTTGTATGTTCAACATGTTAAATTTGCTAATGATGTATGAACCATATGTTTGTGTGAAGGGCTTTGTCCATTAATAACATAGTGCTAATAAAATTATTTATGGGTATCATTTCTGGAAAACCCTCACGAGACTTCGCTCGTCCTCTAGGGAATGCCTAGAGGTTTAAAAGGCTTGTTGCATATGCTAAATGCAATCGTTTCTCCCACGAAAGCGGACTTATATTTCTTGTTTTAATTGTGTTTTTCATTTTGTTTTGCTAAGGGACTAGTAAAATGTAAGTTTGTGGGTATTTGATCAGTGCCAAATATTGTATATGTGACCTCCCTTAACTTATATTTGTTAAGCTCTTAGCATTGTTAATATCTAATGTTTTTGTGTTGTTTTAGTGTGCTGTAGGTCTTTAGTTTAAAATGTGGTTTAAAAGGGTAGAATTGAGCAAAGAAGGAATCATGGCCCCTGCCAGTGCGCTTGAGCACACTTGGTGCGATCGAGCGCACTGTGCTCAAGCGCAAGACCCGCAATAGAGTGCATGCCTCGTCAGCCCGCGAAGTCCGCATCACCCTAGCCGCCATCGCTAACTTGCTTGCGTCGTGGGAATTCTGGAACGGTTACGAGCGATCGAGCGCATGTCCTACGATTGACCACACACGCGCATGCGCTCGAGCGCAATGCTTGCGATCAAGTGTACCCTTGACCTAGCAGCATTTTATACTTTGTCTATAAATAGGATCCTTATGTTTTCTTGTAAACTTACGTTTGGAGGGGCCCTCAGAGGCCTAAAACCTCTATGTTCTTCATTGTAAACCCTTCTAAACATCATTTAATTATTTATTACTTTTATTTCTTTGTCGATTGTCTCTCTTTAGCATGAAATGCTAAATCTTCAAGTAAGGTTGAAGATGAAGCCTCATCATGGATTTGTTTATATGCTTTCATAGTTAGTTTGTACTTTAATCCGTCTTTTAATTGTCATGTATGCCCATTTCATTTCAATTTCGTGAGACGATTGTATTGATTGTGCCGTAGTTGGATATTCATAATATTTAGTCTGATGGATACATTTCATCTTTTGATTTACGTTTATTTATCCATTATCTTTTGTGTTAACCACATTCACATTGAATCATTTGAATTAAGCCGAATATGTTTTGTCTTTTGTCAAATGAACGGATACTTTGATTATTTCAATAGGCACAATAGGACATGCATATGACGTAAGGATGTATGAACTAGCGTAACACTAGAACATGCATCGCTTTTAATATATAGACGGATGTATAAATTAATTGTGTATTTTAATTGTGGTGAGGTGGATTCTAGACCTTAGGCTTTTTACTTATTTGTTTTTAAGCATTTAGGTTAGTTTACTTTTTATGCATGTGTAATGTTCGATCTTTGGAACTAGGTTAAGATAGGGTTAGTTTAGGCAATTTTAAATTAGATTTTTTACAAAACTCGATTCTCTGTAGGTTCGACCTCACACTTGCACACCCGCTACACTGCAAAACGATTCGTGCTATTGCGAGTACTTATTTTTGTACGATCATCCTTCACCACCTTCAGCTCCTCAGGATAATAACACCTGCTTTCCGAAGAGTGACGTGGCACGATACTTGAGGAGTTGCATGATGTCCGAGGAGTCTTCGGGTTGCAAAAAAATAACAAACAATAGGATAAGAGCGGCCGGTGGTGTGCTGGCTGGGGAAGCTCCGATGCCAAGCAAATTCCATTGTAGAGCCGTATGCAATGCGAAAAAGATGCCTGTACAGTTGTTCAATTCTATCTTGTTTTTCGTATTATTATTCTTTATTTTATTTCTTCTCTTTGATTTATCTTCGAGATAGAAGAACCATTTATTATGTTATATAATTAGGGTAATGATCCATCAACCTGCTAGTTCTTTTTACGAGGCACAAACGAGAGAATTTATCCTGGAAGCAGAAGAACTGTTGAAGTTACGCGAAACCATCACAAGGGTTTATGTACAAAGAACGGGCAAACCCTTATGGGTTGTATCCGAAGACATGGAAATAGATGTTTTTATGTCAGCAACTGGGAAAAAGAATAAAAACCTTTCGAGGAGTTTAAAAGTAAGCTTAACATTAATCAGAAAGTCCGTTCGAAAAGAAAAGTACATGTTTGATAAAAAAAAAATGAAAGCGATTTAAAAAGTCCAAAAATAACTAAAACGCACTTTTGAAAAAAACTTAAAAACAAAGTTTTTACCAAAAAATATTTTTTGATTTAAAAACTCTATTTCTCAAAAGTAATTACAAATATACCCTTACTAGTTAGTACATACATGATTGAATGACCTTTAGGCAATTTTTGTGCTTGTCTATTTTCAATTTCATCTTTTACTAGTGAGTATAGGAAAACTCTTTTTGATTTATTTTGAGTTTTTATATTTATCTTCTAAAGCAACTTCCGATGCTTAAGCAAGTATAAAAAGACGTGATAGCCAGAATTCTCCACAAATTTGTTAATATGGTCATGTTTTTTTAGAAGAAGAAGAAGGGCCAGATTATCTTTACGTACGTACATGCACAGTGAAGGCCATAATTAGAATTTATTTATTAATTTTTACTACATTAAAGATTTTAAAAAAATTATTATACAATTATTAATTATGGGTTTGATTGAGTCGCGTTAGGTTTGATGCCTTGATTGGCAGTAGACGTGTCAAGAGATGGTCCATATATATATATATATATATTTTTAGAGCCGGTATGATTCATTAATGTGATAGGTACGTACCGTTGAGTCGTAAATTCAAAGTTCGATTTTAGTCAAAAGTTACAACCAAAATGGATTGGTGGAGCCGATGGAGTACGTAAAAGGATTGATCAGATGAATGCATGGTACTTTAATTAATTGGAAACTTTACTCAGAAAACAAATTTTGACTTGTACGTGGATCATATTATGGCATTATGCATGGTAAAGAGAGTAGCTAGGGGGCATTCAAATACTGCGACTCATTCGGTATGGGACATAAATTAATAGATCATTTTTACAAATGAGTCTAAGAAAAAAAAAAAGTGTTCTTAAAGTAAGTGAGAAGTGTATATATATATTAATGCAATTAAAAGAAAAGGAAAAAAGTTATATTTAGCCCTTAAATTTTCATTGGATTTGAAATTTCAATTTTAAGAAAATAATTCGTTAGTTTTGCCCGAGTTCAAAATATGTTAGTATGTCACTTTATCGTCAAAGTTAATTAACGGTTTATCATCTGCCATATGTCTCATTTGACACGTCATGAATACCTAAATCCAATGCTAAGCCAACAAGCGCTAAATCATTCATAAAAAACAAAAAACAAAACAAAACATAAGACACAAAAAACAGTTGATTTGGCACGTAAAACTTAGAGAACCACAAAACATGTGAACCTAAAGAGTAAACCCACAATAACAAAAGACTTAGGTTATGTTTAAGTGTCAATGCATTGCAGTGTTGAGATGGACATTGACGTGTCAAATGAAACACATATGACAGATGGAAAATTGTTAATTTTGACGGTAAAGTGATAAAGGGACATATTTTAAACTTGGAAAAAACTTAAAGACCTTATTTCTTGAAATTGAAAACCCAAGTATTAAATTAAAATCATATGAAAATCTAACGACTAAATATGATTTTTTTTTCAAAAAAAAAAAAGAAGGCTGGAAACTTCATTAGTCAAGTTGCCGGCCCCCATATCCATTTGTGCATCCACCACCGGTACTGTACAAGCCTCCACCACTTGAGAAGCCACCAAATTAGCCCCATTTTACAAGCCTCCCCCACTTCCTAAGCACTAGCCACCACCACCTTATGTCACCCTAGGGGTGACATGCGATAGTAAGGTTGACATGAAAAATTTTGGCATGTCACCCTTATTAAGGTGACGTGCGAGTTTTTGCACGTCACCCTTAGCAATTTATATATCACTAATTTTTTTTCTAGTCATCTACTTTGCTATCATTTACCTGCATATCATAAAAGAAATGTTACTATCCCAATAATAATGACATTTTTTTTCCTTCAACTCCTTCAGCTCGTCACCTTGGAATGTCACTAATTTGTCATTTTTTTGTTTTTTTGTAGTGCGGATTTCCTCCTATAAGAAGGAATTAAAGCTACCAACCCGAGTGACCCCACGTCGCACTCTATTTAATCCTAGTGATCCGTCTGCCTCCAGCAGTATTGTTTTATAATATATATATATATAAAAGAAGGAATTAAAGCTACCCACCCGAGTGACCCCAGGCCCCACTCTATTTAATCCTAGTGATCCGTCTGCCTCCAGCAGTATATATATAAAAGAAGGAATTAAAGCTACCCACCCGAGTGACCCCCCGCCCCCACTCTTTTTAATCTTAGTGATCCGTCTGCCTCTAGCAGTATTGTTTTATAATATATATATATGCTTTTTTGCTTGCTACACTGCGCTAAGCTCAAGAAATTTCTGTGTTTTTTTTCGCACATGAAAATTCTGGTTGAAGAGGCCAAGTAAATTCTGGTAAAATAAAGTTATTAGGTGTTAATAATTACGACGTATATAGGGAGTGCTAACACAACCAAGTACATGCAGAACTAGGCATTCATCTTTGGATAAAAAAGTAATTTACACGCATGCGTTTTGACATCCGGCAAGTATGTATGGTGCTCTGAAAATATTTCTGGTTCGCCGGAATTAAGTGAACTGATAATCAAGTAATCGTCTTATTGTCCTCACAACGAAGCTGATTTACATGCATCAAGCAAGCTACTTAATTAACCAGTAGACCTAAAGCCCTATTAATTAATATAGCATCAACATAAATTTCTTTTGAATTAGGTTGAAGAAATTTTTTTCAACTTAACTTATAAAATTGTCATGTACCTGATCTGTAGCATGCGAGAAGTATATAATTTTTTTTAACTTATAATTTTTTTTAATTAAAAAAAATTATAAGTTAAAAAAAATTATATACTTCTCGCATGCAAATGCTAAGCGACACATGCAATTTTATTATGTTTTGGTTTGCAATGATTAGATAAAGAACAAAATAATGATAGTCATGAAGAATGATTGCTAATTTCTATTGATATCATCTCCAACATATTTTAACTCAAATCACGCGGTAGAGCAGTAGCGATACACACAAGGGGGGTTTTTTTTTTTTTTTTTTTTTTTTTTTTTTTATGTCCAAATTTTCTACTAGCTCCTATAAAATAAACCCAAATTTCATATCCTTGACACTTTAGCCTCCATAAAACTCAGCCCAAAAATCATAGTAAACTAAAGAAGATGGTATTTTACACTACTTTTTATCTGGCTATCACAAAAATCTTCTTTTGTGCTTGTTCATTACTGCTGGCTATTACTATACCGTGATTCTGTTATGTGAAACCTATGAGACTATGAAAAAAGTTTTCCTATATAAACACTGAGACATCTTCTGCAAGCCACAACATCATTATATCTTATTATTTTATTTCTGTCCCTATTAAAATAAATGCTTGGATCTTTTTTTTTCTTTTTTTGACATGTTCACACAAAAGAGGGATGAAGATTCGAACTAGTGACCTCCGCCTCATAAGGCGTGGTTCTTAACCGATTGAGCTATCTCTTGGGAACAAATGCTTGGATCTGGCAGTGCCATAGAGTAAAGTAAGGCAATTCTTGTATTGGGTTGACTGGTCAGAAGATGACTTTATTTATCCAAAAGAAATTAATTTTAAAAATAAATAAATGGCCACTATTTGGTTGAGCTTGTAGGGCTGGATTAAAAGCCTCTAGCAAATTCAATACCATTTCTGATGGGATTTGGGTATTGAATTTGGATTGGGCCACTCTCTAGTGGCCCAATCCAAAGCAAACTGTGTTGTGTTAGAATTTCAGACTCCAATTTCTTTGAAGTTGGGTATTCACTAATTAATTCGAGTGTGTGTGATGTGGAGTTTTTTTTTTTTTTTTGAGATGTCCACACAAGAGGGGGAGGAGGATTCGAACTAGTGACCTCCGCTTCATTAAACGTGGTCACAGCTGATTGAACTACATCTTGGGGACTTGAGTGATGTGGAGTTTTTTTTTTTTTTTTGAAAGAACATCAGTTCATCTGTCATAAATAAAACATCTAGAGTGTTACAAACAACTCCAAATTAAAGAGCTATACGCTCTAGATTAACTAAGGCTCCGTTTACTTCGACGTAAAATGGTTTCCAGGAAAATGATTTCCGTATTTTACGGTATTTACTGATACGTAAAATAATAGTCAACGGAAAACATTTTCCCTTTGACCGAAAATTCTTCTTTAATTTTCGGAAAATGGTTTACGGTTTTGAAAACCGTAAACCAATTTCCGATTTTGAGCATCTCATTCTCAAATTGACGTACCCTATAGGGACTTGACCGGGACCCGCCCGTGGCTTGACCGGGACCCGTCCGGGACTTGTCCGGGACCTGCCTGGGACTCGCTTGGGACATGACCGGGACCTGCCTGGGACTTGACCGGGACCTTCTCGAGACTTGCCCGAGACCTGCCCAGGACCCAACTGGGACCTGCCCGGGACTTGACTGGGACCCGCGCTGGACTTGTTCGGGACCCGCCCGGGACTTGACCGGGACCTTCTCAAGACTTGCTCGAGACCTGCCCAGGACCCAACTGGGACCTGCCCGGGACTTGACCGGGACCCGCCCGGGACTTGACCGGAACCCGCCAGGAACTTGTCCAGGACCTGCCCGGGACTTGACCGGGACCCGCCGGGGACTTCATCGGGACCCGCCCGAGACTTCATCGGGACCCGACCGGGACTTGTTCGGGACCTGCTCGGGACCCGCCCGGGACCTGCCCGGGACTTGACCGAGACCCGCCCGGGACTTGACCGGGACCCGCCTGGGACTTGTTCGGGACCCGCCCAGGACTTGATTGGGACCTGCCCTGGACCCGCCCGAGACTTGACCAGGACCTGCCCGGGACTTGACTGGGACATGCCCAGGACTTGATTGGGACCCGCCCGAGACTTGACCGGGACTCGCTCGGGACTTGTTCGAGACCTACCCTGGACCCGCCCTCCGCCCTGGACTTACTTAGGACTCGCTCGGGACTTGATCGGGACTCACCTAGGACCCGCCTGGGACTTGTCCGGGACCTGACCGGGACCCGACTGGGACTCGCCCGGGACTTGTCCAGGACCCGGCTGGGACTCACCTGGGACCTGCTCGGGACCCGCTCGGGACTTGACTGAGACCTGCCTGGGACTTGACCGAGACCCGCCCAAGACCCGATCAGGACCTGACTGGGACTTTATCGGGAACCGCTCGGGACTTGCCGGAGACCTGCCTGGGACTTGCTCGGGACCCGCCTAGGACTCGCCCGAGACTTGACCGGGACTCGCCCGGGGCTTGACTCTCCAAGTCCTGGGCGGGTCCCTGTCAAGTCCCGGGCAGGTCCCGGTCAAGTCCCGGGCGGGTCTCGGGCAGGTCCCGAACAAGTCCCGGGCAAGTCCCAGTCAAGTCTCGGGCGGGTCCCGGACAAGTCCCGGGCGGGTCTCGGTCAAGTCCGGGGCGGGTCCCTGACAAGTCCCGAGTGGGTCCCGGTCAAGTCTCAGGCGGGTCTCGGTCAAGTCCCGAGCAGGTCTTGGGCGGGTACTAGTCAAGTCCCGGTCAGGTCCCGGACAAGTCCCAGGCGGGTCTCGGGCGGGTCCCTGTCAAGTCCCGGGAAGGTCCCGATCAAGTCCCGGGCGGGTCTCGGGCAGGTCCCGAACAAGTCCCGGGCAAGTCCCAGTCAAGTCCTGGGCGGGTCCCGGACAAGTCCCGAGCGGGTCCCGGACAAGTCCCGAGCGGGTCCCGGGCGGGTCCCAGACAAGTCCCGGGCGGGTCTCGGACAAGTCTCGGTCAAGTCCTGGGCGGGTCCCTGACAAGTCCCGGGTGGGTCCCGGTCAAGTCTCAGGCGGGTCCCAGTCAAGTCCCGAGTAGGTCCCGGGCGGGTCCTAGTCAAGTCCCGGGCGAGTTCCAGCCGGGTCCCATACAAGTCCTGGTCAAGTCCCGAGCGGACTGGTCCAGGTCAAGTCCGGAGCAAGTCCTTGGCGGGTCCTGAGCAGCTGCCAGTCATGTCTTAGGCAGGTCCCATTAAAGTTTCAGATAGGTCCTAGTCAAGTCCCGGCGAGTCCCGGGAAAGTCCCGGGACTTACCCGTAAATTTAGAGTTTAATTTGATTTAATGAATATATATATAAATTTTGTGATTTTCCGTACGCGCGGTAAACACCGTAAAATGTTTTCGGCAGAAAACATTTTCAGGGAAAATGATTTCTCTGAAAATATTTTTCGACGGAAACCATTTTACGTCGAAGTAAACGGAGCCTAAATCGAAAATACATGAAGGAACTTCTTCTATCCAAATACGGTCCATGGGAGTCTTCACTGCTTCTCTTGCGAACTCATGTGCTGCTGCATTCGCTTCCCTTTTCACATGGCAAATCATCCAACTCCTCTTGGAATTAAGTACCACTCTAACGTCCTCTGCTATCTGTCCATTATGGCATTGACCACTTGTAGGCAATCTCCGTCCAAAATAACGTCTTGAAGACCCAGGTCCTTGCTCAGCTCAGCTGCCACCAAAGCACCCATTGCTTCTGCACACACAGGTTCTGGGTAAGATTCAAAAGTTTTGCTCAGCGCTGCATGTATAAATCCCTGATAATCACGAACAAGAACTCCCACACCCATTCGTTTATGTTCTCCACCCAGTGTTATATCCCAATTCAGCTTATATCTCCCAAAATTTGGTGCCAACCATTTAGCTTGAGCCACAGTCACGTTGGGCTGTATGGAGGATGCATTGTCCCCTGTAAATTGCCGAGAAAGTTCCTCAGCCTCCTTGACCAAATGGTTTGGATGAATAAACTTCTTACCGTGTAATACCCCATTTCAATTGTGCCAAATCCTCCACGCTATAATTGCAAATACAGCCAAGTCTTCACCTCCACACCGCTCCATCATTCCACGTGTAATATCCATAAATGATTGATCTGCAACAGAACTCTTCTAGATTGACATCTTGCAAGCTCCCCAGACGTCCACCACTGAAGGGCACTCCCACAATATGTGTGGAACTGTTTCTGTACTTAGTCCACAAATTAAGTACAAATCATCATTTGTAACCCCTTCCTCAATAAATTCTCCTTTGTTGGCAAAATGTTATTAGACGCCCTCCAAAGAAAGACATTGGTAGTATTAGGAGCCTTCAATCCCCGAAGAGTTTTCCAGTAAATATCACCTTCAGATTGATGAGAACTTTCCCCCCTTTCTCTTGCCATCCTCTCTTTTTCCAGAAAGTAAGCACTCCTAACAGTAAATTCACCCGTTTTTGTAACCCTCCATATCCGTCTATCTTGACCATGGTATCGACTCAGAGGAAGACTGCAAATAGTATCAGCTTAATGACATTGAAATATGCTCCTAATGAGAGGTATATTCCAGCCCCCCATACCGACATCCATGAGTTCACTCACCGTAGCAGTCTCCCCCAAAACAGACACAGGAGATTGTATTGAGAAAGAAATGGCAAATGGAATCCATTTTTCTCCCCAAATTTTCACTGAATTCCCATCCCCAATACGCCAAATCAGCCCTTTCTGAACTAGTTCCTTTGCTGCCAAAATACTACACCATGCCAGTGAAGGACGACGCCCCACCTTTGCGCCAAGGATGGACCCCCTCGAATAGTATTTGGCCTTTAAAACTTTCCCAGCCAAACTTTCTGAGTATCCTAGCTCATCCAATGTATTCTCCTCTCATTTTCCTTATGACCCCACCAGAACTTTTGCATAAGTGAATTTAATTCCCTGCAAAGAGTCTTAGGTAAGAGAAAATACTCATACTGATGAGCGCCGAATGTTGCACATTCAATCCCCTTAACTCTCATATGTTAATTCTTTAGCATTGTTATTTGTTTGATTTTGTGTTGTTTAAGGTATTTAATAAAGATACAAGAAAAACCATTGATTTTGGGCTTAAAGCACAACTTGAGAAGACCTAGAAGATATGATTAAGCTTAACCAATCATAATAGAGGACATATATGATGTGGTTAAGTTTAATCAAATCAAGGAAATGATAAAATCAGAATTTCTCCAATTGGAGTCAAAATCGGATCGGATAGAATTTCAGATTCTGAACACTTCTCAGTATTTTGGCCATAACTTTCAGCTCAAATATCAGATTAAGGTGATTCCAGCAGCATTGGAAAGATAATTAAAAATTATATACATCATGATGAAATAGGATTTTCCTAAATCGGACTTCCGCTACACCAAAATTGTCCCGCAAGAGAAGGAGGCAAATCTGGACGAATCCTATTCCGATTTGTACATGGATTGCTTCCTAATTTGACTAGGAGATTGAAATCCGAATTTTCTAGGTTTCCTAGGCTTCTAGGGCTTGTTTGCTCCCTATAAATAGGCATCTAAGCCTCAAGAAAAAGGGTAGTTAGTTTTAGACAGAAATTATTTCTTGGAGGCCATTTCCTAGATGAAAATTCAGAAACTTGTCTGTGGAGCTTAGAAGATCATGAGCAGCTAAACCCCTTTGTGGTATACCGATGTAACCCTCTCCAAGCACAATGGTGATTGTATTTGATTTTTAGTTATTCAATTTATGTATGTTGATTGCATAACTGTGAGAATTGTAACCATTGATATCTGTTCTTAATATTAAATGCAATTGTTCTTCATTTACAAAATCAATATTGGTGAAATTCTTTTCTTATCTTAGAAATTATTTTGCTTATATTGAACTCAAATCAACTTTATTTTCTGTGATTATAAGATTGATGGTTATGCAATTGGTTTTAATAGACATATGATTAATAGGATTAAGATAGGCCATGCCTAGGAAAGACGGGTCGTACTACACCCTAATTTAGTGTAATTTAGGTAGATGATCCATGCCAACCGACGATGGGTTATGTTATTCCATTAATTATATGAAACTTATTAAAGAATTTGATAATTTATGCCTAGGGAAGACGAGTCATGCCACATCTTAGTGGTTAGGTGGACGATCCGTGCCAACAGAAGATAGATTATCCTTATTCTTTAATATTGTATTTTCTTGTTCTTTTATAACATACATATCATGAATTTCTAGAATTAAATACAGTTAACCATTGTTGTGTGAATTGTGGTGAAATCGGTACTTTACTCTCTCTTCCATATATTCATTTTTAGTATTACGTTTAATTTTATGCACTTGAATTCACACAACAAACAAATCTCTTTTGTTTAATTAGGTTAAATTTCATCTTTTAGATTTAATAACGAAATTCCTACAGTCCTTAAGGTTCGACACCTCTCTATAGCCGTATCCTACAAAGATTCTTCCTATTGCAAGGGGTAATTTTATTATTGATATTTTTTGTTACAAAAATACCACATCAATTTTTGGCGCCGTTGCCGGGAACTGTTTAACGGTTTTGTTATTAAATTTTAAGGATTAAGTTTAGCTTGATTTTTATTTTTGTTTTTCTTTTCGTTATTTTTAATTTTTGGATTTTAATCTCTCTTTTCAAGTTCACGTTTAGCTCCGTAGGTGCCAGTCTCTGTGACTGCGCTCGATCACAACCTGTGTGCAATCGAGCCCAGGTCTACAAGCAGCAAGCTGCGCTCGAGCCCTCTGCTCCTGCGCTCTCTCTCATCTTCGGCAGTACGATCGAGCGCACCCTGAAGTGCGATCGAGCGCAACCTTGATAGACTCTGCTGCAACCTCATTCAAGCACACCTGCGGGCCGTTTGTGAGTTTTTTATTTTTATTTTATTATTTTATGATATTTCTATTAGTTTAGTTCATGTGGGGAAGCATTCCAACACCCTATGGACCATGTTTATATTGCAATAGGCCTTATCATCATGTTAGAGATTGTCCTACTGCGGGACAATTTTCTAATTATTCTTATGAGCATATGAACAAGCTGTTCTCTAGACTGGGGAATGGATTTTATTTTGATTCTTATAACCCGGCATGGAACAACCAGTCTAACCTCTCGTGGCAAGCTCAAGATCATGGAAAGTATGCTCCACAAGGTCATGAACCGCACCATCAATCATATTCACAGATCAATGATCAATCATATCCCCTCAATATCAAGCAACTCCACAGCAGCAGTACCAAGAGGAGTCACCTCCATGGTTAGACCCTAACTTTGAAGACCGGATGCTAAAAATGATGGGCGAGGTGATCAACACGGTGGGCGAAATAAATGGCAGAGTGGGCGAGATATCTCAGACAATAAATTCGCACTCTCAATCCATTACCAAGCTAGAGGCTCAGGTAGAACTAATAGCTAATGTCATCAATAGAGAGGAAGAAGAGCTTCAAAGTCAGCCGGTGGCCAATCCTGATGAACACTACATGGTAGATGAGAGTACTTATCCCAAGCAAGCTATCACCACACTAATGAGTGAAGAAGTGGTCAAAAACCACGCGGAAGAGAGGAAGGAGGAGCAAAAGGAAGAGCAAATTGAGGACCCACTAGATCTACACTGGGAAAAAGGCAAGGAAGTGAGCACTGCGACTTCTTCACCATCAATTCTTATTCCCGAGACTCCATATGAGCCCCGAGCCCCTATTCTAGTTCATGATTCCCTACCGGATGAGAAACTGTTTGAGAATACTCAAAGTGATCTACCTCAATATGCAAAAAGTCAAAATTACCTATCTATAGGTAAAATCCATTCTCTTTGGTCCAAGAGAAGAAAAGATTGGTGTTTCAAATTTAAACTTAAGGGTCAGAGAACACTGAGCGCGTGAAGGATATGGATTCGGTTGATTCGGTGGATTCCATATATTTCGACTAGATGAGTCAGCTTCTTAGTTTCACACGCAGGCCCTGTGCACTTGAACTTCACTCCACTAGGGTACATGATCTCCATCCAGGTCTATTTTATCCATTGTTGCTTCATTCTTTGATTATATTTTTACAACAATGTGTGCACTTGATTGGTATTTGGTTGGAGTATCACTTTCTTTTCAGGACATGTGTTTTTGTATATAAGTTTCGGGGTATGATATACCCACATCTGCGCATTCAGGTATTCCTATACTCTTGATCTTATTTTTTAGTTCTGTACATATATTGGGGACAATGTATGATTCAAGTTTGGGGGTATGGAAAAACAAAACACTATCCAAAATGGTTGTTATGTCATTCATAAGCATGTGGTTGAGCTTTGATTTTGGTTTGAATTTCATTGGTATGCTTAAAGTTATGAGCACATGATCATATGACTTAGGAATTTTGAGTCTTGTTACTTACTTTTGGCAACATGAGATGCATCTTGTTTCAATTTAATATTTATCTTGAGCACACTAGCACATGTTTGTGAGATATGAAATTTGAGACCAATTATGTTTGTTTTCAATGTTTTGAATTCTGTTTGGTGACATATTAGATGAATAACCTTGGCATGCTATCAAAAAAAGAAATAAATATGTAAAAAAAAATAAAAATTCAAGTTGAGTTTTTCACCGAGTAACCGGAGCTCTTGCCTTATTAAGTAATGAATGTTCACGTCAAAAAGTGAAAAGTTTGATTTGATTAATAATATGGCTAGCTTAGCTTCGTAGCCTCTTTTCCTCTAGTTAGTAAGTCCTTAGGGGTGTCTTTACACCTAGTGCCTTAAAGCCATTTGGTTTGGGAGTCATTGGCCTAACACTCGATACATGTGTCAACCAGAAAGCTTAAGGGAGCTAAGCATTGCAAAGCCTGCTTATTAATAAAAAAAAAATTGTATGCCTTGGTTGTTTTATCTGATAGGAAGTCCAATAAATTTTGAGATGTTGATTCATTTATGTTGGAATTATTTTGAAGCCTCATGATTGTGTGTTAGTTCACCTTGCACTAATTGAAATTTGTTGTATCTCAACCTGCCATTTGTAAGTGATTTGACTTGAGAATTTCTTGGAATTTTGAAGATGGAGTTTATCACTTTAAGCTTACTAATGAATGAGAACCATTATTTTTGTGAAACTTTATTCTTTTAAATGACATAATGATGACAATGTTTGTGGGTATCATTCCTGGAAAACCCTCACGAGACTTCACTCGTCCTCTAGGGAATTCATAGGGGTTTAAAAAGCTTGTTGTATATGCTAAATGCAATCATACATCCCACGAAAGATGAATTTATCTTTTTGTTTTTCAATTTTATTTCCTGTTTTGTATTGCTAAGAGACTAGCAATATGTAAGTTTAGGGGTGCGATGAGCGCTGAATGTTGCACATTCAATCCCCTTAACTCGCATATGTTAATTCCTTAGCATTGTTATTTGTTTGATTTTGTGCTTTCAGGTATTTAATAAAGATATAAGAAAAACCATTGATTTTGGGCTTAAAGCACAACTTGAGAAGACCTAGAAGATATGTTTAAGCTTAACCAATCATAATAGAGGACATATATGATGTGGTTAAGTTTAATCAAATCAAGGAAATGATAAAATCAGAATTTCTCCAATTGGAGTCAAAATTGGATCGGATAGAATTTCAGATTCTAAACATGTCTCAGTATTTTGACCATAACTTTCAGTTCAAATATCTGATTAAGGTGATTCCAGCGGCATTAGAAAGATAATTCAAAATTATATAAATTATGCTGAAATATGATTTTCCTAAATCGGAATTTCGCTATGCCAAAATCATCCCGCAAGAGAAGGAGGCAAATCTGGACGAATCCTATTCTGATTTGTACATGGATTGCTTCCTAATTTGACTAGGAGATTGAAATCCGAATTTTCTAGGTTTCCTAGGGCTTCTAGGGCTTCTTTGCTTCCTATAAATAGGCCTCTAAGCTTCAAGAGAAAGGGTACTTAGTTTTATACATAAATTATTTCTAGGAGGCCGTTTCCTAGAGTGAAAATTCAGAAACTTGTCTATGGAGCTTAGAAGATCATGAGCGGCTAAACCCCTTTGTAGGGTACCGATGTAACCCTCTCCAAGCACAATGGTGATTGTATTTAATTTTTAGTTATTCAATTTATATATGTTGATTGCATAACTGTGAGAATTGCAACCATTGATTTCTGTTCTTAATATTAAATGCAATTGTTCTTCATTTATAAAATTAATATTGGTGAAACTTTTCTTGTCTTAGAAATTATTTTGCTTGTATTGAACTCAAATCAACCTTATTTTCTGTGATTATAAGATTGATGGTTATACAATGGGTTTTAATAGATATATGATTAATAGGATTAAGATAGGCCATGCTTAGGAAAGACGGGTCTTACACTACAAGAAATAGCACTTTTAGTGTCGACTTTTTGTCGACGCTAAAAGTCCAAAAGTCGACGCTAATAGTATTAGCGTTGACTTTTAGACGCTAAAGGGTCGGATGCTAATTGTCCGACTCTAATGGTATCATTAGCGTCGACACCAAAGTGGACGCTAATAGATGACTTTTAGCGTCGACGTAGTGGACGCTAAAAGTCATGTATAGTGGACGCTGTTGTTGGAGCGGAAGGAAGGTAGAGTGGACGCTAATAGTGCAAAATAAAAAAAATAAAAAACCATTAGCGTCGACTATGAGTCGAAGCTAATAGTCTTAAAATTAATAAAGAAATAACAAAATCAACTATTAGCGTCCAGTGTTAAAAAAAATTTAAAAAAAAAATGAAAAACCATTAGCGTCGACTGAGTGGACGCTAATAGTGTTAAAAAATTAAAAAATAAAATAAAATAACCATTAGCGTCCACTGTATTGGACGCTAATGGTCATAAAAAACTAAAAATAAATAAATAATTATTAGGGTCAATTCGACCCTAATAATTTTTTTTTTATTTTTTTATTTTTTTTTTAAAAAAAAACAATTTTAAGACATAAGGTCATAATCAAAAGATATATAAATGATCCTAATGAAAAAAAATAAATAATAAAAATGTCATGACAAAAAAATACCAAAAAGGCAACCAAAAATTTCTAGCCATGCATATTGAGGCAAAGAAGAATGAGTTAACTTCAAGAGCAAATTTATGTATGTGACTCCAAATAGAATACCTCCAAACAGTAGTGAGTAAATTTTATCATTTAATTAATATTCTAACAAATATAACTCTAACAGGGAACCAATTTGTTGCCAACTTAGAAAAATTTTACTAAAGTAACTCCAACAAATTAGTAGCATGTGAGTTCATAGAACTGTGGAATATTAAGGGTCAACTACCAAGAAATATCAGTACCTCATCGCCTATGTCATTCATGTAAAGGTTCAACCATAACAGGTTCTTGCTCTTCTTTACGCATTTAGCAACATGAAAGGCACCTCTTGCACTAATTGAGAACGTCGCGCTCCCGTCTACTTGGCCTTCCACTAGCATTAATATAAACCACTAACACCAAAAAAAAAAAAAAAACATTTCATTCTTCTAAAACTCCATTAATTTTCATAATCAAATTATTCATTATTATTTTGTTAAGAACATGTCATTAGATCCATGGGAGAGATAAGGACCAAGAAGCCATATACTATGCAATGTAAGATAAAAAATGTTTTTTTCAGTATCATTAGCTGTATTACATATTCAATGAATAGACAATACATCAACACATATTACCATGTCTTTCTTTAAAACTTATACAAACGTCATTTTTTTTGTGGTCCTTTTTTCTCCTTCCAAGTTTTATAATCACTCTTTTGCATTGGTGCAGTTGCAGGTCTTTGTTACACATCAAAAACCATTTATATGACTCACTCATTTTATCCTCAATTAGTGCCAACCCCCTTCTCACAAATAACTTCATTCCCTACCCTATCTTTCCTATTGTTGCAATGTCTATCTAGACATCCTCATCTCTATGGGATCCATGTTCATAAGATGTCAATTTGTACTTTTATCTGTTGAGGGACGGAAGGAGTAACAACTTTAACGCTAGACTCCTAATGACTTGACCTTCAAAATCATATAAGACAAGTCCCAAAACTCTTTGTTGCCAAAACTGAAAATCACTCTAAACACAGCAACTTGACCTATCTTCCATAGCTGCATCAACTTTTCACCAAGAATATACAGTCACTGCAAACATGAGCTGTCCTAGGGTTTGGATATTAAGTTTAATGAAGGTTGAAATTTTCCATTTTCCTTTGACATTTTCCTTCAAAAAGTGGGGTCTATCCCACAAGCATGTGGTTCGTTACAATAGTCAAATAAATCTCGAGTCAAAACCTTAAAATTTCTATAGATGAACAATGGACAAAAGTATTTTTGTCCATTTAACCTCATTTAAGCAAAAAAATTCAGTCAAATTAACAAAAGCATTATTACAGTGTTGGTTCCACCAAAGCAGGGTCTTGGAGACAGTCCTAATCTTCAGCATTTTTGCATAAGCAGCTCCCAAGATTCCATACATGCACTTACACTTGAATTTGCTAACATAATAATAGATAATCTATCCATTGCATGCATCTCAAGAAACTAACAAGAAATTGGTACCTCCAAAGTGATGACTCCACGAAACTGTCTTTCTTCTTGTTTTTTAGTATATCCAAGCTGCAATATAAAATCAAAACATACTACATCAACTAAAAGACAATTATAGGTACTATAAGACAATCCGAATGATAGAGATAAGAGTTTTCTCATTTAAAACAAACCACCGTCTACTCTACCCATTTGTTTTGGCACTTTTCTTCAATAAAAAGCCTGAAAATACAGAGCACATATCAATGATAAAAAAAATTAAAAAAAGAAAAGAAAAGAAAAGGCAGGACCTCCCTAATCAATAGAAGGTTGTTACCCTTAGCAGACGCAAACTAATTAAAGTTCCATAATCAGACATCCATCAAGCTTGTGCAACTTATTTAACAAACCACAAAGAGAAGATTACAAGCACCAAACATATAAACTACTAGCAACACCAAATTCACTTGATTGCTATGAAGGATCACTAAACATATGTCAAAGCCAACTACCACCCTAAATGAATTCCTTCCTCGTAGTACTTTGGAAAGTAGAAGAAGAAAAAGAAAAGAACTACCACACTATTCATATATTTCAATCTCACTATGCATATATTTCGATGCAAGCATATTTCAATCTCAAAAGAACTACCACAATATTCACCATATAGGAGGACCACCTTAGGCCGAAGCCATTAAATCCATAACGCTAATGCTCATATATAAGGCTGCAACTACAATTCATTACTCTTCTTGTAAACTAGTATAAGGACCACTAGACTTACTTTTGCAGCAATGAGCAAAATACAGAAAATTTAGAGATTTTCATCTCCTTGCTTCATCTCGGATAAATTGTACAGTACATACATGGAAGATAACGAAAGCATACTTGACTCTTGAAGGAGAAAAAGGAGATTCTTCCTTCAAATTAAGCTCCCATGTACATCTACTATGAATCTCAATCTTTTATTTTCTTTTTTGTGTTTTTAGTTGTGAGATGGAAAGGATCTTCGCATTTCATTCAATACCAAGTCATATTCACTAGCTGAGAAATGCGAACCAAAACTAACACAGTGCACTGGATCATGAATTCACATAGAAGTACCAGTCAAAAAAAGATCACATAGGTTAAAGTAGTGAGGGAAATGCTTGCCAAGATTTGAATGAAAACATATCCCCTCAATAGGGCTTAATGGGAAAAAATAATAATAAAAAAAAAAAGAAGGTAGCATTCGTTTAGATGAAACCAACTAGTTAGGCCATCAGCTTGTTGAGCAGAGTTTATCATTAAAATTGCACATGACCCTATATGGTATTACAACAGACAATCATTTGTTAATTGAACCATATACTTGCATTATGCCCCATGTTGTTTTTCTTTAATGGATCACATTACTTCTCCAAGAAAAAAGAAATCCTCTGCTTGTTAAAAGTACACCTAGTGTAACTGTTCCAAGACCTTAAGTCCTTCAATAGTCAATAGAAAAATTAACTAGATCATTAATTTAGACTAATCATAATCAAATTACAATGCATGTGGAAAAAAAAAGGGCAACAATAATAATAAACAAATGAAAGGGAAAATTCCACTATTTTTGATATCACAAAGTCACAATCCAGTCCAGATCTGAACAGCCTCTAACTATTACAACTTGCATCTTGACAAACCTTAAACCATTGCAAGTGTCTTTAACCAACTCTCTTTATCTGAGTTCATCAAGTTACAATTATAAAGTCCAATCATCGTGTTTAAATCAGGAGAATGAGGCTGGAAAGATATATAGACATCATTAATCATACTAAAAGGAAAATATTTCTATCAAGAACTAAAATAGAGACAAGTAGTTTCAGTATATAAAGTATGTGATCCACAATATCTATAGCTTCCTATTTTACAACTCATAAATAATATCCAACTCAATACTCAAATTCACCTATTTTACAACTCATAAATAGATTTCCTTCACCTAATGATATGATCTTAGAAAGTAGAGAAACCTCCACATGTGAACTAATATCTCTATTACCTTGTGCCATGGGTAAGCTTTAATTTGGGGGAAGTTAAAAATAAATATCTTGTATTGAATGCTGGAAATTTGAAGTTACAAACCTCTTAGCCTGTTGCTCCTCCAGCTCTTTTGTTCTATATATCACTTTTACTCCCTGAGAAAGCAACAAAAAAATCATGCTTAAAGAGGTTTCGAAAATAAACATGTATAAATCAGAGTAGAGCAACTCCAAAAAATATGCAAGAGAAACATATTGACTTAAACGAACTCAAGCAGCTAGAGCAGTGGTACATATTGACTTACTGAGATTGATTCCAGAACTTTTGACACATCCGGAGATGCAGCCTTTCCTTCCACAGAAAGCAAGAAGGTCGAAACTCCAATAACCTTATGATAAAACATCATGACAAGATCTGAAATCTAGCAGTAATTCCACTAAAATCCAATCCACAAAGCAAAACCCAGAAACACCCATCCAAAATCCAAAATATTACCAAATACCAAGAACCAAACTTTGCCTCAAAAATCCGAATCACAAAAATCAAAATCTTGAAATAGACCAACCCCAAAACCCAGAATATCACTAAGAGTCAAACTTTTGGTCTTCGATTAGAGCATAAAAAGCAAAACCAATAAACGCATCAACCTCAAAAGCGAAGAATTTCACCCAAAAAAATATACCGAACCTTGGGCCTCAGATTCTGCATCAGGTACCTAACTACCTATAATTCCACAATCTATCTCGCATTTCAGGAGATCAAAATCAATATACAAAAAGACCCTAAAATGCGGGCCAAATTCTCATCTGATCCACCTACATGCAAATGCTAGAATCACAATACCATAAAAATAATAATAATAATAATAATAATAATAATAATAAATAAATAAATAAAAAAACCTCAACAGAGTAAACAGAAACAAATATGAATAAATAGGCATACTGAAAATTTATAAGAAAGAGCTCCTACATAACACAGGTAACGAGAGAAACTTCCTGGAACCAAAAAAAAAAGTGCCAGAGATTCTTACTCTACTAAGATACAGAAATGGCAATATAATCAGTAGATCGAATCTCAAATCCCTGAACATTAGTAAAGAAACAGCGGCAGCTAGCATACCAAGAACCTCAAATTCATCCGAAGGCTTCAACAAATCCCTTTCTTCTTATTTTTCATACTCTTTCTCCATAGTTTTTTTTCTCCTCCCTAAAATAAAATTAGGGAACGGAGAGGAAAACCAAGCAGCAGGGGGGCGATGTAGTACAGGGAGGTAATGGGGTTCAAGGTGATACCTTTGGAGGTGAGGAGGATTTGGATCAAGACGAGCCTTGTGGCCTCGAAAGCGACAGCACCCAGTTGGAGAATAACCCCCCAGGAGTCGAATTTGGCCTCGCCGTAGGCGGCGATGGCGACACCCATCGAGATGGAGAGCATGTTGGCCATGATTTCTGACTTGAAGGCCTCCTTCTTGAAGGCGACGCCGATGGAGTAGACGGCGACGGGCATGAGAGCCTTGAGCATCTGGATGAAGGAGACGGAGAGGTAGACGTAGGCGGAGTTGGAAAGCCAGAGGGAAAGAGCGTAGAGAGCGCCGATGGGTACGACGGAGGATATGTAGACTTCACAGGACATGGCGAAGAAGAAAATTTTAAATCTCTCTCTCTAGCTCTAGCGCTCTTTCCTAATGGTCCGAACTGCAGAAGGGGATAAGATGAGAAGAATGGGTGAGGCGAAGAAGAAAAAGGGGGAGATACAAAAAAATTTTCATCCACCGCGCCAATGTATCCCGCCTTTTAATTTGGGCGCCTTTTTTTTATTTTTCTTAGGAGTATTAGCGTCCACTTTATGTGGACGCTGATAATCCTATACTTTTTTTTTTTTTCCTATACTTTTAGGTACTATATATATATTAACTTTAGGTTATATATATATAGTAATTAATATATATTATATATTAATTGGGTTATATATATAGTAACCCTAGATACATATTAATTAACCCTATAGATACATATATATATATATATATATTACTACTATTAAACTACTAGTTAGTTACTTAGTATTTAGTAAGTTAGTATGTTATATATTTAATGGTGTTAATGTGTTATGTATTGACAAGTGAACATATTAATTAAAATTGTAAATAATACTACATATAATATGGTAAGTTGGTAATAGTTACTACATATAAATTATATAATATGATGATATGATGGTAATTGGTAAATTAGTAAATTGTAAATAATACTAATAAGTAATGTAGGATGTTCCCCGGAATAAATTTTTTAATTTATCATATGATATATCACATATGAATGATATGATAGACTATTAGTTAGTCTAGTTACTTAGTTAGTTAGTAAATAGTAACATAGGGATAAGTTGATAACTAAATAATCTAACATGATTGAATGATCCTATCAAGCTTAATCGGATTAATGCACTATGATTGTTCGGACGATCAATCGGATGTTCAATTGATTAAATGATCTTATCATGAACAATCATATTAATGTATTAGGATCGATCGATTGATCTTATCACAGTCAATCGAACTAATTCATTATGATCGATCGGATGATCAATCGATCATTTGATCATATCACAGTTAATCAAACTAATTCATTGGGATCGATCGGATGTTTGATTGAACATTTGACCTATCACGACCAATCGATCACTAGGATCGATCGAATTATCCTAATTTACTATGATCGATCAGATGATCGATTGATCATTTGATCATATCACGATCAATTGACCTAATTCACTAGAATCGATTGGATGTTTGATTGAATATTTGATTTTACCACGATCAACCAAACTAATTCATCGGGATCAATCGAATATTAGTCTATTAAAATTAAGTCCTATATTAAAATTTGTAACAATTTATTTTTTTTTTTGGGGGGTTTTTTAATTTTATTTCATTTAAAAAAATTATTTATTTTTTAATTTGTCATTTTATTTGATCATATCATGATCAATTGAACAATTTCACTAGGATCAATCGGATATTTGATTGAACCTTCAATTTCAATTGTATCAAGTTTGATTGATCATAACTTGACAAGTAATCAATGATAACTGTATATTAAACTGCCACCTAATTAATTATAAAGGAAAAATGTAATAATTAATTAATTATATAACCCTAGATATATATATTAGGATCGATCGGATGTTTGATTGAACATTTGATCATGTCACGATCAATCGAACTAATTCACTAGGATCGATTGGATGATCGATTGATCATTTGATCATATCACAGTCAATCAACCTAATTAATTAGGATCGATCGGATGATCGATTGATCATTTAATCATATCACGATCAATTGAATTAATTCACTAGGATCAATCATATGCTTGATTGAACATTTGATCTTACCACGATCAACCGAACTGATTCATTAGGATCAATCGGATATTAGTCTATTAAAATTAAGTCCTATATTAAAAATTTTAACAGTTTCTTATTATTATTATTATTTTGGTTTTTTTTTTTTTTTTTTTCTTTCACTTAAAACAATTATTTATATTTATTTTTTAATTTCTCATTTTATTTGATCATATCATGGTCAATTGAACTATTTCACAAGGATCAATTGGATATTTGATTGAACCTTCAATTTCAATTGTATCAAGTTTGATCGATCATAACTTGACAAATCATCAATGCTAACTGTATATTAAACTTCCCCCTAATTAATTATAAAGAAAAAGGTAATAATTAATTAATTATATAACCCTAGATATAAATATTAATTACTACATATATAACCCTAGATATATATCTTAATTACTATATTAGTCTATTAATTAATTAATTATATTAGTCTATTAAAATAAAGTCTTAATTTTTTTTTTTAATTTTTTTTTTTATAGGACTATTAGCGTCCACTATAAGTAGACGCTAATAGTCTTATATTTTTTTATTTTGTATATAGGACTATATAGTGGACGCTAATAGTCTTAGTATTTTTTATTTTTATATAGGACTATTAGCGTCGACATGTAGTGGACGCTAATAGTCTTATTTTTTTAAAATTTTTTTATTTTTTATATAGGACTATTAGCGTCCACTATAATAGTCTTAATATTTTTTAAAATTTTTTATACAGGACTATTAGCGTCGACATGTAGTGGACGCTAATATTCTTATTTTTTATTTTTTAATATAGGACTATTAGCGTCCACCTCTTGTGGACGCTAATAGTCTTTTTTTTTTTTAATTTTTTTAATTTTATATAGGACTATTAGCGTCCACTATTGTGGACGCTAATAGTCTTATTATTTTTTTATTTTTTATAAAGGACTATTAGCGTCCACTTCTTGTGGACGCTAATAATCCTAATTTTTTATTTTATATATGACTATTAGCGTCGACATTGGTCGACGCTAATAGTAATTTAGTCGACGCTAATAATTCTTGCAGTGTATTAGCGTCGACTCTATAGTGGACGCTAATACTCATATTTTGGTGCAACTATCAGCATCGACCTCAGAGTCGACGCTGATACTCAACCATTAGCGTCGACTTTCAGGTGTCGACGCTGATAGTCTAGTATCAGCGTCCACTCTGAGGTCGACGCTAATGGTGTCGATGCTGATAGGCTTTTTTCTAGTAGTGTTACTACACCATAGTTTAGTGTAATTTAGATAGACGATCTGTGCCAACCGAAAATGGGTTATGCTATTCCATTAATTATATGAAACTTATTAAAGGATTTTATAATTTATGCCTAGGGAAGACGGGTCGTGCCGCATCTTAGTGGTTAGGTGGACGATCCGTGCCAACCGAAGATAGATTATCCTTATTCTTTAATATTGTATTTTCTTGTTCTTTTATAACATACATATCATGAATTTCTAGAATTAAATACAGTTAACCATTGTTGTGCGGATTGTGGTGAAATCGGTACTTTACTCTCTCCCATATATTCACTTTTAGTATTATGTTTAATTTTATGCACTTGAATTCACACAACAAACAAATCTCTTTTGTTTAATTAGGTTAAATTTCATCTTTTAGATTTAATAACGAAATCCCTACAGTCCTTGAGGTTCGATACCCTCTCTATAGCCGTATCCCACAAAGATTCGTCCTATTGCAAGGGGTAATTTTATTATTGATATTTTTTGTTACAAAAATACCACATCACATACTATATGTAGGGATCGCCTGAACCACAGCCTTTATAAAAACTTCTTTCCTTGCCTGAGACAAAAATTTTGTCTTCCAATCTGTAAGGCGTTTTCGGACTTTCTCCACAATGTCTTGGAATTCTTTGACCCGGGATTTACCCATAAGGGCTGGAAGGCCCAAATACTTATCATATCTCTGCAAAGCCAGAACTCCTGATAACTGCAGGATAGTTGATGAGTGTTAAATATTGTATATTTGGGCTCCTTAGCTTAAGCTCTTAGTGTTGTTTTCTAATGCTTTTGCTAGTTTTAGTGTTTATTTGTGCTGCAGGTCATTTATCATCAAATGCGGTTTAAAGGGTGAACTGGTCACTGTTAGTGCGATCGATCACATAAGAGCTGCAATTGAGCGCATCTACGATCGAGCGTACAACAATGCGTTCGAACGTGCCTGCGCTCGAGCCCAAGAGGCCATGATCGAGCGCATACCACGTACCCCCGAGATCTCTGCGTTGCCCTAGCACCATCGCTTTAATTTCTGCGTTGAGGGAATTCTAAGCAGTTAAGAGCGCTCGAGCGCACTATGTGCGGTCGAGCGCACGTAGGCCGCGCTCGAGTGCACTAGGTGCGATCGAGCACACCCACGCATGACCTGGCAGTATAAGTTTTCCTTATAAATAGTACCTCTTCTAATTTTTGTAAAACGGACATTTTGGAGGCGTCTTCAGGAGCTAAAACCTCTCTGTTTTCTCATTGTTTAGCCTTCCATTCACCATTTATTTGTAAGCCTTTATTTCATTATGATTGGAGGCTAAATCTTCAACTAAGGTTGAAGATGAAGCCTCGCCATCAATTTATTTACAAGTTTTCATGATTAGTTCATACTAAATCCGTCGTTTAATGTCATGTATGTTTGTTTCAATTCAATTTCGTGACAAAATTGTGATTGATTGTGCCGTAGTTGGATATTCATTGTGTTTTGTCTGATGGATACATTTCATCTTTTGATTTAATTTAAATATCTATTGTCTTTTGTGTTAAGCATGGATACATTAGATCTTTTGAACAAAATTGGATATGTTTTGTCTTTTTTCAAATGAATGGATTCTTTGAATCTTTTGATAGGAACAATAGAACATGCATTGTTTTTAACCATTTGACGGATGTATGAAGTAAACATAATAATATGGATTTTGATGTGGTGAGGTAGATTCTAAGACCTTAGTGCTTTTTAGTTTAATTGTTTTTAAATATTTAGTCTAGTTTACGTTTTTGCATGAAACAATCACGAACTTTGGAGTTGGGTTAAGGTAGAGTTAGACATAGAATTAGTTTTTGTAAAACACGACTCCCTGTGGTTCGACCTCGCACTTGCACAACATAATATTGCAAACGATTCGTGCGCTTGCGAGTACATTATTATTTGTACAACAAATTTTTGGTGCCGTTGCCGAGGAACTACTTTGTTTTTATGGAAATTGATTTTTGTTTAGATTGATTTTATTTTACTACTAGTTATTTCATTTCTGCAATTTTAAATCAGTTTTTTATTTATTTCTATGTTGCTCAAAAAAAAAAAAAAAAGAATAGTGTTTGGGTGTTTTTGAGTTTGTTGAAATTTTTTGGAATTTCAGTCTCTGTTAGTGCGATCGAGCGCAGCTTACTTGCGCTCGAGCACACTCCTGCCTTGTGTTGCACTGTCTGTGTGCCTACGCTCGATAGACAGCAATTGCACGCGAGCGCATGTCAGAACCAAACTGACGCTCGAGCGCAGTCATTAGACGCTCAAGCGCAGTGCGCTTTTATGATTGATCGCACCTCTGTTACGATCGAGCGCACTAGCAGACTGCTACATTCGTGCACGCTCACGCTCGATCGCATCTACCTGCGCTCGAGCGCATCTCTACAATCAGCACCAACAAACTAGAGGCAGGTATATAGTTTTTGATTTTTTTGGTTTATTGGTATTTTTTTTTCTTTATTTGTTTATTTTATTTGCCTGTCTTTTATTTTGTATCTGCTATTATTAATTTTTGTTTAGTTAGTTTATATTTGTTTATATTTGTTTTTTGGTTTAGTTAGTTTATTGTTGGTGTATGCTTGATTGGAGATCCCAAAACTTAAATTTAATACCTTTAGATCCCGACTTAGAGAGAAATCTTAGGAGAACTCATAGAGCTCCTGTTGAGAGAGAACTTGTTGAGATGGGGGATAATTTGAGAAATATACATCAAGAGGAGAATGTGGAGTACCATGATGCGAGACCAGAGAATGAGGAGCAAATTAGAGCTTGGGACGTGGACTTCACTATATCACTTCGGGAGTTGTTCGCACTTGTTGCGACTAGTTCCCACTCGTGTATAGTGTTGCCACCAACCAATGCCACCCATTTTGATTTAAAACTGCATGTCATCCAACTCCTACCTTCATTTCATGGCCTGGATCATGAAAACTCTTACGGCCATGTTAAGACTTTCAAATATATTTATGCCACATTCAAATTCCAAAATTTCTCAGAAGAGTCGGTCCATCTTAGACTTTTCCCTTTTTCCCTTCAAGGTAGAGCCAGGGCATGGTTGGATTCCAACACGCCCAGGTTTATTACATCTTGGGAAAGCTTGTTAAGTAAATTCTACAATAAGTTTTTCTCGATGTCTATAGTGAATGAGTGCCGAAAAGAAAGAGGATGAGAAGTTTTATGAGTGTTGGGAGCGGTTCAAAGATTTGCTAATCAAATGCCCTCCTCATGGATATGAGAAGTGGAGACTCATGCAATTCTTCTACTAAGGACTGACTCAGCCCAACCATAGCATAATCGAGTCAATGAATGGGGGGGCATTCTTAAGTTTGACGGGAGATTTAGCATATAAGGCTTTGAACAAGCTGTCCGACAACTCACAACAGTGGGATTTTTTGAGTTGTCAGGATAAATCTACTCGTAACCCCAAGAAAGGAGGCATCTATGAGTTGAAAGGAGAAGCGGAGTTGAACATAAAGATAGATGCGCTCACCAAAAAGCTCAACACTCTTAACGTAGGTCAGTCCATAAATGCTGCCAACACTTTCACTGCAAATAGTTGTTCCATCTGTGCTAGTCCTTTGCACTCAGCACAGAATTGTCCATCTTTGATGGAACAAGTGAAAGCTTTCAATGATTATTGAAAACAGTCAAATGGACCATATTCAAAGACCTAAAATCTAGGGTGGCGAAACCACCCCAATCTCTCATGGAATTAGAGCCAGTTAAATTAGGGAGGAGTACCTCATAATGCTCAAAATCAATATCTTCCTGAAATTCATGCGCAGCAGCAAAATCAGTCTACATCTCAAGCACCTGCATCTTCATCACAGTCAGCTCTAGAAGACACACTGAACCAATTCATTCAAGCAAATGGCCAGATGATACATGAGCTCAAGAATTCCATGATGATCAATAGCCAGGCCATACAGGAGGTTAAGAATGCAACCATGGTCAACACCTAAGCAATTGCAAAGATGGAGAGCCAGATTGGACAAATTGCAACTCATATGGGTGAGAGAGATAAGGGAAAGTTCCCAAGCCAGCCCGTGACCAATCCTAAGGCATTTACGATTGGAAATTTTGCAAGTCATGCGCACTGGCATGAGCAAGTGCAAGCCATTGTCACACTTAGGTCAGGGAGACAAGGGGACAATAAAGTAGTTCAAGAAGAAAAAAACCTGGTTGTGCTGGAAGGTAAAGAGAGTGACAACAAGGAGGAAAGAGATGCTGAGCCATCTACAGTCACTCCCATTGTTAAAGGTCCTCCTAGGTCATTTGTACCTAAAGCTCCATATCCAGAGAGATTGAAAGCTCCAAAGAAGAATGCACAGTTTGCTAAAATTTTGGAAGTGTTTAAGCAAGTTCGGATAAACATCCCGTTTTTTGATGCAATTCAGCAAGTGCCATCATATGCTAAATTCTTGAAGGATTTAGTCACGGTCAAGAGGAAAACAAATGTCCCAAAGAAAGCATATATGACCAAGCAAGTGAGCTCCATCCTCCAGTACAGGTTGCCAATCAAGTATAAGGACCCTGGGTGTCCAACAATTTCTTGCATGATAGGAGCTAATCAGATTGAAAGGGCATTGTTGGATCTGGGAGCAAGTGTGAATCTCTTGCCCTATTCAGTTTATCTACAGCTGGGGTTGGGAGAATTGAAGCCTACTTCTATGACGCTCCAACTGGCTAACAAGTCAGTGAAGAGACCAAGAGGAATAATTGAAGACGTATTGATCAAGGTTGACAAGTTTTATTTTCCTATAGACTTCATAGTGATAGACACGAAGCCGGTGCATAATATTGGGAGCCAGATTCTAGTGATTTTAGGGCAACCTTTCTTAGCTACGGCTAACGCTTTAATCAATGTAGGACTGGGGTGATGAAAATCTCATTCGGGAATATGACAGTGTAGCTCAGCATATTTAACATCAAGAACTAGCCACTCGATTATGTTGCGGTCCACCCTGTGTGCTTAATTGAAGAGATCACTGATGAGATTGTAAGTGAGCCGAGTTTAGAGGATCCTGAGTTGGAGTACTTTGCTCAAGATGAAGATGATATGGACCTTGACAAGCTAATTGGGCAAGATTGTGTTTTATACGAGCCTAGCTTGGAGGACCCTGAGCTAGAGTGTTTTACATCATTTGAAGATGATCTTGACTTTAGTAAGTTACTTCAGTAGGCTGAAACGATGCATGAGCTGAGTTTGAAGGATGCTAAGATAGAGTGTTTTGCTCAGTGTGGAGGAGACATAGACTGTGATAGGTTACCTGAGCTGGCTAGGAGTGTAGGTGAGCCAAGTTTGGAGGACACTGTGCTAGAAAGCTTTGCTCAATTAGATATGATGTGGACTTTGAGAAATTAGTTGAGCAAGCTGAGGCCATTTTGGATCCCATTTATGAGATGCAGTCGAAGTGTGGGGAAACCACTGAGTTATCATTCCTCACACCTTATTCGTCTGCAATTGAGCATCCCGACTTTATTTCTAAGAGGAAATGGGTTAGACCCATTCATACGTGGCCTAGGTGGCCGAGTTTGACCGTGGGAGGAAAAAGGATAACAAGTGGTTCTCCACTCGAGTTCAGACAGGATGGCAAGGATGTATCGATTACTGATCATACCAAATCTAGTACTAGCAATAGAATAAACCATGGTTCGTATAGCGTTTGCGCAAGTACGTGTTTGAATCCACAGGGAACTGTGAATGTTTAAAACTAATTTTACTCCTAAACTAATATTATCTTAACCTAGTTTTCGAGTAGTGTGTTCGTGATTAACGTAAATGTAAAATAATTGAAATTGCTTTAAATTAAACACAAAGGTAACTAAAGTTAAAGAATCCACTACACCCACTAACATATACACATTAAACACTACAACCATTATTCCGCCTATCGAGTTAGCACTTTGCTTAACCTATAGTCGTTAGTGAAGCTAGTCGAACTGTTCAAAACATTTACCGTATAAGGAGTCATGATGGATGTTAGTTTGAGCTCGAGTCATCCACTGTATCATTGATCATAGTGGATGCCTCGTCTCATTCCAACCATCCGTCATACCTCCGGATTGGAACGCAAAGACGTTGGACATCGGTGCAACAAGAACAACTATCAAATGAGATTGTCACTTAAATCATATTGAAACGACTAAGCATAAAGTAAAGACAGAATTAAATAACTATAATGTAAACGTGCATAAATTAGAGGGGAGACGAACAAAATGAAATGGTTAAGAGACGAACTATAAGTGCAAGTAAACATTAAATAAGAACAAAATGAAATGCTTAACATTTAGAACAAGAGTGCAAAGCCAAACAGTGGTCTATGCAGAACAAAAGCGCTCAAAAAATGTAACAACATAAAATTTTACACAAGGGTCCTATTTATAGAAAACTATAATGCTGCCAGGTTAGAGGGCTGCGCTCGATCGCTGGCGGTGCGCTCGAGCGCAGTGATGTATGCGATCGATCGTGGGAGGCACACTTGATCACTCATAACTGCCTTAGAAACTCCACGGCACGAGGATGAAAGTGATGGCGGCTAGGGCAATAGCGTGAGACGTGGGCTGACAAGACATGCACTCGATCGTAGGCCTTGGGATCGAGCGCAGTGCGCTCGATCGCTCCTTGTGCGCTCGAGCGTAGTGGCAGGGAACATACTTCACTTCTTTTGCCCTTTTTCACCATTTCAACCATGGTTTGGATGTAAGGACATGCAATCACCAAAAGACACTAAAACAACACAAATGTTTGATATTAACAATGCTAAGAGATTAACAAATATAAGTTAAGGGGGGTCAAATATATAATATTTGGCACTGATCATCTATTATGCTCTTCGAAGCATTTCTACAATCACCACGGCTACCATTTTCATTTCTTTAGAACACTTCACTTCTCCAAGCCCTTGCTACTCACATTCTCCAATCTGCCCCACGCTTCCAAGAAATCCCAGAGACCCATTTGCTTATCTCTCTCTGATTTCTTTCATTTTCTATTTTAGTCTCGGAAATTTAATTTTCTACTGCACAGAAGTTCCATTTTCATATTAATTTCTTACCTCTTTTGTTTTTGTTTCCATGTAATTTCGGATTGTTTTCACAATCACGACACCCTCATCTCTTCTGTCAGATTCTATTTACTTCTTTTGTTCTATTTTCCCTGTAATATGTTTCCCTGTAATCTCTTTCACTTTCTTGTAATTCCTCAATTTTGAATTGTTTTCACAATCATAATGTCTGCACAACATGTTTTTCTTTGTTGTTGTGCAGACATTATGTTTTTTTGCAAAAATAATAATAATAATAATAAATTGACAAAGACAGATCTGCCGGCGCATCTTCAGTCGTCCAACTCCCAGCCACATATCCAAACTTATCACTGTTGCCGCATCTCCATTACTGGTTGCCACTCCACTGCTTTCCACGGCTCTGCCCAACCAAATCCAGCCACCATATACCTCATCTCAAGGTCAAATCCACCGTATCCCCATCAGTCCCACCTTATCTCCACCAGCACCAATCTCTGCCGCCACTGCCACGCCTCCACCGTCTGGCCATCGTCAGCGGTAGTCCACCGCCTATGTGCCATCGCCTGGCTTGCAGTTGTAGAAGTTTTTCTCATTTTTTTTTTTTGAAAATTTTTCATTTTACTGCACTTCACTTCCTATATTAGATTTCAAGAAAAGAAAAGGAAAGAAAGAAAGGAAGAAAAGACAAGAATAAAAAGAGAAAGAGAATAAAAGAAGAGAAATTCCATGTAACGCCCCCAAAATCAACCTCGGCTAATTTGGTGGAGTCACTGGCAATTTCTTCATTTATGCCAACTTGTAACTAAACAGGAAATCACCCCTCTAGCATCATCAGAGTAAATGCAATGGAAGATGAATAAATCTGAGTTACTATAATTCATCAAGTAGGAACATGGAGTAACTAAGCAATAATAATGACAAACCTGTAATAATTGCAAGTCCTAAACCACACGGGTAGCAGTAGCCATGCCACTCCTAGAGTGTTGAGTTAAGTTCCCTAGAAAATGGTAACAGCATAAGTCTAATGACTTAGTAAGTAAACCTTACAACATAGGTATAACTTAAGCCCAATTAATGAAAATAAACGTACAATTTGAGTAATAATAAAAAGGGGCATTACCTTTGTTAATACATCATTTGGTAGGTTTTCAGGTTTTCAAAGATCATGATGTACTACCGGCGATAACTACCTAAATATTTTAATGCAAGAAAAACTAATGCTTTTATAGGTCATAATTCTCATATATGGTTTACCCGAGATATTACCCCCTTTCAGTAGGGTTGGCGCTGTCCCGAGGGACCTATAGCACAATGCCGGTGCCCTAGCCATTGCACGCTACCGTACATAACACTAGCGACACGACCGAGTTTGACCACAGGTGGCCCACACTACTAATGATGTTTGTCCTAAAATCCAAAGCCGATGCCTCAGCCATTGTACGCTACCATACATAACACTAGCGGCACAACTGAGTCTAACCTCGGGTGGCCCACACTGCTAATGATGTTTGTCTTATAATGACCAACCATTGGGAATGGTTGTACCTTGGTCACGAAACCATTGGATCCAAAGCCCTCATATAACACACACATTTAACCATAGTATGAAGTCTATATAGTAAGCTCATGGCCATTTATACCGCACGTACTGGCGTACCATGTCATACGATGCATCTTAACAATCAATTTATAATGCAATTACCAAGTATTTATAAAAAGTAGGCATGCTCATATCATACTCGTGGTCAGTCAACTAACATTGATAAGTGCCAAAATATTCATATTTTAGCCCTTAATTTACATTTGTTAATTTCTTAGTTTTTGTTATTTTGTTCCATTTTATTTCCCTTTTTGTGTTTTCTGTGTTTTTGTAGGTCATGGAAGAAAAGGAAGCGTTTCTAGAAATGTTCCAAGCTTAAAGGGCAAATTGGGAAGACCTAGAAGATGTGGAAATGATTAAATCGGAATTTATCAAATTGAAGTCAAAATCGGATTGCAATTGGATTTTGCACATGTCTTGGTATTTTGGCCATAAC
The DNA here is from genome assembly GCA_006937295.1 of Carpinus fangiana. Classification (NCBI taxonomy): domain Eukaryota; kingdom Viridiplantae; phylum Streptophyta; class Magnoliopsida; order Fagales; family Betulaceae; genus Carpinus; species Carpinus fangiana. The sequence continues at coordinate 51,662 of VIBQ01000060.1, read as the reverse complement.
TTTCTTCTCAAATATCGGACTGAGGTGATTCCAGTGGAATTGGAAAGATAACTAAAAATTATACAAATCATTGTGAAATAGTATTTTCCCAATTCGGACTGCCGCAATGCCATAATCACTCCGCATGATAGGAGCCCAATTCTGGACGAATCCTATTCCGATTTGTAATAGGATTGTCTCCTAATTTGTCTAGGAGATGAAATTCCGAATTTACTAGGTTTACTAGGGTTTCTAGGACTCTCCTAAGCCTATAAATAGACCTCTAAGCCTCACAATTAGAGATACACAATTTTCAGAGAGGAGAATTTTGAGGCTACTTCTAGGAGCGGTTTTCGGTTCTTTCTTTTCCTTTTCTTTTTAGTTTTATTTTAATTATGTGTAACTAAATATTTTAGTAGGGCTGGATTGAAACCCTAATTATGTTTATTTAATATTTCAATATTGGCGCCTTTGTGATAATCATATTGTGTTGCTTAACTTGATTAATGCCTATTTTCATGAATTCCTCATATGTGTGTAATTGGCCATTATATGCATGTGGTATGGACTTGTTAGTTAGATTAATTTGGATGACCGAGTCCTAGGTTTAATATAAGTAACAAAAGTAATCCACGCTGGGTTCTTGGGTTAATTAACATGGGAAACCGGGAGTATACACCATGCCCTAGGGCTCATGTGGTTGTCGGTTTTCATAGTTCATATGCTTTCCTAGAGAACAACTTAGTATACACCATGCTAAATCCTTTTAGGAAAGAAAAGAGTTAGAGTATACACCATACCTAATTCGTTGCTTAGGGAAACCAATAGCTTAAGGAGTATACACCAGGCCCTTAGGTTGGCAACCATTAGGTATTCATAATATGATTGGATCATTGGCATATTGTTATATTATTTGAATATGATTAGTGGTGGATATCAAAGCCCTACACTTTTATTTACCTTTTCATTTATTTCTATTTCTTTTAATAAATATCAATTCCGTGACAAGTGGTATTTTAATTAATTAATTCTAAACGAAATTAACAATCTCCGTGGGATCGATCTTGCACTTACGTACTTTACTACACTTTTTGACCTTGTGCACTTGCAAGTAAAACGTACAATTATTTGCCTATTAATTTAGGTAAGTATTTGCACAACAAGTTTTTGGCGCCGTTGCCGGGGATTGTTTAATTTTGTTTTCTCATTAGTTTATTTTATTTTATTTAAATTTTCGTATTACTGATTTTTTTTAGAATTTTAGTTCTGTTCTGCAGCGGTGCGATCGAACGCACTGCTGCAGGGTGATCAAGCACAAAGCCAGAACAGCCGCGCCAAAGACGCTGTGTTTATTTTTTCGTTTTGCAGTTCTATCTTGAGTGCGATCGAGCGCACTAACCTGTGCGATCAAGCGCTCTACCAGACAGCAGCTGCGTTCTAGCTTCAGGCAGTTTGTGAGTTTTTCTTTTTATTTTTGGTTTTTATTTTCTCTTGTTATTTTAATTTCTTTTTGTTTTTGTTCTCATGTGGGGAAACACTCCAACACCCCATGGACCATGTTCATATTGCCGTAACCCTTATCACCATGTTAGAAATTGTCCCTCAACAAGACATTTTCCTAACTATTCTTATGGGCATATGAACACATCATTCTCTAGACTGAGGGATGACAACTATTTTGATTCCTATAACCCAACATGGAGCCAACAGTCAAATATCTCATGGCAAGCTCAAGATCCTGGAATTCATGCTCCACAATTTCGTGGACTGCAACATAAATCATATCAGCAGTTTTATGATCATGTATATTCCTTTCAACCAGCTCCACAACAGCAATATCAGGCTGAATCACCTCCTCTTGAATTTTCTGAAGAGACGTTAGATATGATGAAATCATTAATTGCAAATACAGAGGCCTACCTCAAACAAGAAGCTGCTTTTCACAAAGAAGAAGAAGAAGAAGCATACCAAGAGGAGTCATCTTCCATATATGATCATTCATATTCCTCTCCACATCAACAATATCAGGCTGAACCACCTCCTCCTAAGGTCTCTGAAGGGTTGTTAGAGACTATCAGAGTATTGATCAAGAATACAGAACAAATGACTCATAATACAAGGCAAGCAGTTGAGGAGATGAAGGCCCACCGCAACCAACAAGCCGATATCCTCAAAGAAGAAAAGTGTCAAGGTCAGTTGGTGGCAAATCCTAATGAGTACTACATGGAGGATGAGTACACTTACTATCATAAGCAAACAACCACCACACCTAGGAATGAAGAAACTTTTGAGGAGATTTTTTGTGAGCAAAGTCTTGAGGATCCTTTGGGAGAGTGCTTTGATCAATTTTGTGAGCAAGCTGTGGTTGAAAATCAAGTGGATAAAAGGAAGGAGGAGCAAACTGAGGATCTGGAGGAGCCACATCAGGAAAAACAAGAAGAGAGCACAAAGACTTTTTCAACATTAGCTCTTATCCCTGAAACACCAAGATGCCAAGAGAGAAGTCTGTTAAAGCTACCAAATGAGCAAATTGAGGACATCAATATAGAAAAGTTCCCTGAGTATTCTTCTTATTTTATTCCAGTCCATGATGAGAAATTGTTTGAGAAGACTCAGAGTGGTCCACCCCTATATACAGACAATTGGAATCCCCCTACAATGGGAAGACATCATTTTCTTTGGTGCAAGAGAAGAAAAGATTGGTGCTTCAAGTTTAAAGTGCCACAGTCTGGCTGAAGACGTTAAACTTAGCGCTTATGGGAGGCACCCCATAGAATATCCTTTTTATTTCTTTGTTTGTTTATTTTATTTTAATTTTAATTTTGTTTTCCACTATTACTTTAGTGTTTTGTTTTGCAGGGAGAAGTGTGCTTGAGTTCAAGTTTGGGGGGAATGCTTTAAGTCAAACCTATTCCAGACAGTTTCATCCATCTCCCGGGTAAGATCTTTCCATGTTATACGCACATTGGGGATAATGTGTAATTTAAGTTTGGGGATATGGGGGACACATTTACACACACTTGGTCCCACTTTTTGTTTTTGAAATAAATAAATAAATAAATAAAATACATGTTCATGTTGTCTTAAAATTTTGGTTGATCTAAGAATTGTGATTTGATATTCATTGGTTCGCTTAAAATTTTGAACACATAATCTGATATTGGATTTTTAAGTTTGTTACTTACTTTAGGCATTTGAGAATTCATATGTTTGATCTGCTCTAACACAAGCACATTAGCATATGATTTGTGGGGTATAACATGTGGTTTTGATGTGTATGTTTCTATGTTTTGGGTGAAATTAGATGACTTGTTGGTTGGATACATTGGCATAATTCAAAAAAAAAAAAAAAATGATCATTGATAAGATTTTCACTTAGTAACTGGACCTCTTGCCTCATTAAGCATTGAGTGTTCACGTCAAAAGGTGAAGAAATTTGATTTGGTTAAAATTATGACTAGTTTAGTTTCGTAGCCTTTTTGACTTGAGTTAGTAAGTCCTTAGGGGTGTTTTTACACCTAATGCCCTAAAACCATCTGGTTTGGGAGTTATTGGCTCAACACTCGCTACATGAGTCAATTAGAAAGCTTAAGGGAACTAAACATTGCAGAGTCAAAAATAAAAGAAAGAAAAAATAAAATTATGTCATTGTTGTTCATTCTGACGGGAAATTCAATGAAGCTTGAGATGTTGAGACATTGCACATTGGAATCATTTGGAAGCTTCATAGTCTTGTGCTAATTCACTCTACACTGTTTCGAACTTGTGATGCCTTAACTTGACTGTTGTAAGTGACTAGACTTTAAATTCCTATTCATTATGAAGATGGAGTTTAACTTTTTAAGCTTTCTAATGAATGAAAATCATGATTTTGAAGTAATACTTTAATTTTTAGATAACATGAACTGCGCATAATGTTTGTGGGTAACATTCCTGGAAAACTCTCACGAGACTTAACTCGTCCTCTAGGGAATTCCTAGAGGTTTAAAAGGCTTGTTGCATATGCTAAATGCAATCGTACATCCCACGAAAGATGGATTTATCTTTTTGTTCTTTATTTTTCATTTTGTTTTTAGTTTAGTATTGCTAAGGGACTAGCAATATGTAAGTTTGGGGGTGTGATAAGTGCCAAAATATTCATATTTTAGCCCTTAATTTACA